>CM053771.1:513607043-513676304 GCA_028658325.1 Potorous gilbertii
CTCCTTCACTGTGTTTCTGCGCAGCTTCCACTGCTCCAGAATTTGTCAGGAGTTCTTTTTACAGGAAATCTGTGGGCTGTGTGTTCGGACCTAGCATAGGTGAGTCTTTCTACTCCGCCATCTTGGCTCCGCCCCCCATGAAGAAGATTAATAAGGAATGAGTTCAGGAAAGATAGGTTCAAGTCAAATTATGAAAGATTTTAAGTGACAAAGAGAAGAATTTATATTTTACACAAGTCTTTAGAAATTTATATACTTTAGAAGTGTTTATATACTTCTATATACTATAGAAGAGTTTATATACTTGAGAAGATTTTTTTTTCAACAGGAGATTGAAATGGCTAAATTTGAGCTTCAAGAATATTATTTTGGCAGCTGCATGAAAGATATATATGTAGGTATGTGTATCTATAAATATATACCTATCTGTATATGCCATAATCACATTACAGTAGTTCCAGATGTATCTCCTTCTGATTCTGAAGTAGCCTCTGGATTCAACCCTCCCCTTCCTGGGGGAAGAGGTCCCAATGAGTTTGGAGAAGTGTCTCACCTGACCTCCCTGACCCTTCGGAGGCTGCTAATGAGAAATTTCTTCATTATTTAAATCCTTCTCTGTATACTAACTCTATAGGCATTTAACTCTAACAGTCCAACTTTAGTTGGGGGATGGGCTCTTCTTGGAAGCTGCTTGGTCCTCCCTTTATTACTCTTTTCCTCTTGACCTCTATGGAATCTGCAAAATGTAAGGCCATTTCTCAATTCTCATCCTTCTCTGCTTCTCAGCTGCCTTTGACGTTGTCACTCAGCCTCTTCTGCTTGAGACTCTCCTCTCTCTAGGCTTTGGTTACTCTACTTTCTCTGGGTTCTCCTCCTACCTGTAGTGTGTTTGCCATTTTCAATCTCCTTTGTGGGATCTTGGAGCAGGTTATACCCTCTAAACCACAGGTATCCTCTAAGGCTTTGGCCTGGGACCTCTTCTCTTCTCCCTCTCATCAGTGATCTCATCAGTCACCATGTATTCAATCATCATCTCTAGACACGTGATTTTCACATCTATTTATTCAGCTCTAATCTTCCTCTTAACCTCTGGTGTTGCATCTTCAAGGATCTATTGGACATTTGAATTGGATGTGCCATAGACATCTTAAACTCACCATGTCCAAAACTAAATCAATTATTTTTGCCCCCAAAGTCTCCCCCTTCCTAACTCCCTTCTTGCTGTCAAGGACACCACTATCATTCTAGTCAACAAGACTCATAACCTAGGTGTCATCCATGACCCCTCACTATCTCCCAACCCTCATATTCAATCTGTTGTCAAGTCCCATCAATTCTACTTTCATAATATCTCTTGTATATATCTCTTCTCCTCTGATATGGTCACCTCTTTGCCACAGGCCCTAATGACCTCAATCGCGCACTATCACAAAAGCCTTCTGCCTGATCTGTCTGCCTCAAGTCTCTCCCCACTCCTGTCCATCATCCACTCAGATATCAAAGCAATTTTTCTAAAGCATACTTCTACCCTCCATGTCTTACCCTCACCTACTCCTACAGTAAACTCCAGGTACTCCCTATCACCTCTGGGACCAAATCTAAAATCCTCTTTTGGTTTTTAAAGTCCTTCATCACCTGCTTCCTTTCTACCTTTCCAGTCTTCTTAGACTTTAATCCCCTCTGCATAAATTAGGATCCAGTGACACTAGCTTGCTGTTGTTCCTCAAAGAAGACCCTCCATCCTGATTGCATTTTTACCAGCTGTTCCCTATACCTGGAATTCTCCCTCCTCACCCCTATTCCCTGGCCTCCTTCTAGTCTCATTGAAAATCCCATCTTCTTCAAAGGACCTTTCCTGATTCTCCTCATGCTAGTGCCTTTCCTCTAAGATTACTTCCAATTTGTCCTGTTTCTATCTTGTCTGTACAACACTGTTTGCATGTTGTCTCTTCCATTAAAACAGGAGCTCCTTGAGGGTGGGGTGTGTCTATGCCTTTCTTTGTATCCCCACTACCTAGTATCATGTCTGGTACATAGGAGGTGCTTAATAAATTCTTGGTTAACTTGATTCAGCATAGGTGCCCAGAAGTTAAAGGAATTAGGATTAAAACCAAGAATCACCTACCCAGCAAAACTGAGCATAATATTTCAGGGGAGAAAATGGTCATTCAATAAAATAGAGGACTTTCAAGCATTCTTAATAAAAAGACCAGAGCTGAATAGAATTGGTCCATGAGCCAAGAAACTGAGCCCCTGCTTAACTAAGGAGAGTAAAAGCAGATGGAGGAGCATCCAATTCCTTGTAGCTAGCATCTCAGAGCTGTTGAGATAATGGAAGGCATCTTGGACCCTCTAGTTTCCTTTAAGACTCAGATCAATTATCACTCTCTTCAAGACACCTTTCCTAATCTGCACTTTTAAAAAAAATAATATTACATATTTTTCGTTTTCAACATTCATTTCCACAAGATTTTGAGTTCCAAATTTTCTCCCCATCTCTCCCCTCCATCAACCCAATTAGCCCTTCCCCCAATCTGCTCTCCCTTCTATCACACCTCTCCCTTCCCTTATCCGCATCTTCTTTCTTTTCTTGTAGGGCAAGATAGATTTCTATACCCCATGACCTGTATTTCTTGTTTTCTAGTTGCATGCAAAAACAATTGTCAACATTCATTCCTTAAACTTTGAGTTCTAACTTCTCTCCCTTCCTCCCTCCCCACCCATCCCCACTGACAAGGCAAGCAATTTAATATAGTCTATGTGTATGTATATATATATATGTGTGTGTATATATATGTAGTTTTGCTAAAGACTTCCGTAATAGTCATGTTGTGAAAGACTAATTATATTTCCCTCCATCCTATCCTGTCACCTATTTATTCTATTCTTTCTTTAGACCTTCTCCCTCCCCTAAAGTTATTACTTCTTATTACTTCCTCCTCCCATTTGCCCTCCCTTCTATCATCCCCCCACCCCACTTATCACCTTCTCCCCTACTTTCCTATAGTGTAAGACAGATTTTCATACCACATCGAGTGTGCATGTTATTCCTTCAATAAGGCAAATGTTATGAGAGTAAACTTTACTTTTTCCTTCTCATCTCCCCCCTTTTCTCCTCTATTGAAAAAACTTTTTCTTGCCTCTTTTATAAGAGATAATTTACCCCATTCCATTTCTCCCATTCTCCTCCCAATATATTCCTCTCTCACACCTTAATTTTATTTTTTTAGGTATCATCCCCTCCTATTCAACTCACCCGGTGCCCTCTGCATATATACATATATATATATATATATGTCTATATGTATAATCCCTCCAACTGCCCAAATAATGAGAAAAGTTTCAAGAGTTACAAATATTATCTTTCCATGTAGGAATGTAAACAGTCCAACTTTAGTAATTCCCTTTTGATTTCTCTTTCCTGTTTACCTTTTCAGGATTCTCTTGATTCTTGTGTTTAAAAGTCAAATTTTCTATTCAGCTCTGGTCTTTTTATTAAGAATGCTTGAAAGTCCTCTATTTTATTGAATGACCATTTTCTCCCCTGAAATATTATGCTCAGTTTTGCTGGGTAGGTGATTCTTGGTTTAAATCCCAGTTCCTTTGACTTCTGGAACATCATATTCCAAGCCCTTTAATCCCTTAATGTAGAAGTTGCTAACTCTTGTGTTATCCTGATTGTATTTCCACAATACTTGAATTGTTTCTTTCTGGCTACTTGCAATATTTTCTCCTTGACCTGGGTACTCTGGAATTTCACTACAATATTCCTAGGAGTTTTTCTTTTCAGATCTCTTTCAGGAGGTGACTGGTGGATTCTTTTAATATTTATTTTACCCTCTGGTTCTAGAATATCAGGGCAGTTTTCCTTGATAATTTCATGAAAGATGATGTCTAGGCTCTTTTTTTGATCATGGCTTTCAAATAGTCCCTGTAATTTTAAAATGGTCTCTCCTAGATCTATTTTCCAGGTCAGTTGTTTTTTCAATGAGATATTTCACATTGTCTTCTATTTCTTCATTCTTTTGGTTTGGTTTTGTAATTTCTTGGTTTCTTATAAAGTCATTAGCTTCCATCTGTTCCATTCTAATTTTTAAAGAACTGTTTTCTTCAGTGAGCTTTGGAACCTCCTTTTTCATTTGACTAATTCTGCTTTTTAAAGCATTCTTCTAGTCATTGGCTTTTTGGGCCTCTTTTAACATTTGAGTTAGTCTATTTTTAAAGGTGTTATTTTTGGGCCTCTTATACCATTTGAGTTAGTCTATTTTTAAAGGTGTTATTTTTTCAGCATTTTTTGGGTCTTCTTTAGCAAGCTGTTGACTTGCTTCTCATGATTTTGTTTCATCGCTCTCATTTCTCTTCCCAATTTTTCCTCCACCTCTCTGACTTGACTTTCAAAATCCTTTTTGAGTTCTTCCATGGCCTGAGACCATTGCATATTTATTTTGGAGATTTGGGATGCAGAAGTCTTGACTTTTATGTCTTCCTCTGATGGTATGCATTGTTCTTCCTCATCCAAAAGGATGGAAGAAAATACCTGTTCACCAAGAAACCAACCTTCTACAGTCTCATTTTTTTCCCCTTTTTTGAGCATTTTCCCAGTCAGTTACTTGACTTTTGAGTCTTTTGTCAAGAGGAAAGTATACTCTGGGGACCTGTAAGTTCTCAGTTCTTCCAAGGTGGCATAATCAAGGGAGAGGATTTTATATCTCTCCTGGCCTGTACTCTGGTCTGGGAGCTACCAACGCTTTTCTGCCCAAGATGTGCAAACAGAATTCTCTTTCCAGAGCCTCCACCAGCTCCATCACACCAGCACTCTTCCTCACCCCAGGACTGTCACTCAGGGTTGAGATCCAGATCAGCGGCTCAATTCTCCCAGGGTCTTTAGTCTGAGGGCCCCCAAAATGGATGCTGCTGCTGCTGCTACCACCTGGGGCCAAGGGTAGAGGAGGACCCTGCTCCCTTCTCACCCAGGTGAAAAAGTTTTCTCACTGATCTTTAAAGCTGTCTTTGGCATTTATGGTTTGAGGGATCTGGGAACCACAGCTGCTTCTGGGGATTCTGCCCCAAGACCTGCTCGAATCCTGTCTCTACTGGTGCTGCCTGGTCAGGGCTGGGCTGGACTCCAAATTCGGGATGATAGACCTTTCCTGTCAGCCTTCTAGGCTGTCTTGGGCTGGCAATCTATTTCATTCCGACATTCTGTGGCTTCTGCTGCTCTAGAATTTGTTTAGAGTTATTTTTTTACAGGTATTTTATGGACTGTGGGGGAAGAGCTAGAAGGTGCATCTTTCTAGTTTGCAATCTTGGCTCCACCCCCAATTCTGCACTTTTTAATGCCCAGCCTCTCGTGTTACTCAGTATTTTTTTTATATGACTTTTATTTATTCTGTATATATTTTGGTATTGACTTCTCTGTATACAAGACTTGCTTCTCCCCAATACCCTATTGAATTCCACTGCCTAAAAGCAGAATCTATTTTATGTTTGTCTCCATGGCCCTCATATCTAGCATGGTATTTGGCACATAGAAGGTACTTAATAAAAGTGAATTTAATTAAATCTCTAAGGTCATAAAACCATGAATTTAGAAGCAGCAAGAACCCTAGAGTCCATACAATCCAAAGCCCTCATTTTGTAGATGAGGAAACTGAAACACAAGGAGGATAAGCTATTTCTCCACAGTCTGGCTTTGGCGGTAAGCACTTAATTTTGATTCTCAACATTTAAGAGAAGCCATCAGTCAGATCAGCAGGCCCAGATGAGCTGACACAATTAAATATTTTTCCCCAAACAACTGATTTCCCAATTTTTTAAGTTTAAATTCCAGGCCACCAAATAAAACCCTGCAAAGTCCTGCCCCTTCTTCTCCTTACCCACTGCAGTCTCCACCCTCTCTCTCTCCTCGCCACTTCCTTCCACATTTTTTGTAGCCCAGAATCCATACCATGAACTATGAGAATACCCTAAGTAAACAGGAAACTAGCTATTGTTGGACACCAGTGGAAAAAAGAGCCCCTCTCCCCCAATTTTGGCTGTGTCACAAATATGCATTTGACCATATGACCTTGTTTTCCAAACCAAATTTGGGACACATGATAACCAAAGATATTCCTTTTGAAAAGCATCATTAAAGGGCCCTTTCTCTTTGTCCAGGAGTAGGACTACCATTTGGATCTTGCACAGTTAGTCTCAAATCTCATCCAGTTAATCTCTATATATAATGACCAAGATGACAATTTGTGGGAAAAGACTGTCTGGGAAGTACCTGAAGCACGTGAGAAGACCTCAATTTGGTCACCAAATTTCCCAGTGATGCTGTAGAGGAATCATACAGTTCATACCCATCAAGAAGCTTTATATTGATCTAAAAGCCACAATGCCCCTAGCTCATTGCTGTTGCTGTTGTCTGTCCATTCTTGAAGAGAACCATGACACTAGGAAGGTGATGCCATGATTTGCCAGTGAATTGGATTTAAGTGAGAGAGGACTGTGCAAAGTCACCAGCACCTACCTGATATCTCTGCAGAAAGAACCTTGGCTGTTATCAAACTGGATATTATTAACATAAAAGAAAAGATAGAATATATCCTCTTCAGATCTTGATTCACATTGCTCAGAGAAGGAATAGCTACATGTAAGCCCCAAATAGTGTAACCACTTTTAAGTGGAACAGTATGAGAAAATGTTTTCTCCCAGTCTAAATGCATGCAGGAGTTCTGGTCCACTTGTTATGAGATTAGCCTTTCATAAAGTATTCTCTTCCTGGCAGAAGTCTAGAGGATCATTCAATTATTTCAAAGCCAAAGAAAAACATTCAAAGAATCTAAGGACAGTCTATTTAAGGGAGAAGAACCTAAGGAATACCCTTCATGGAAGTAAAAATTTGCTGCACTAGAAAGAAAAATTCTATTTATGTTTCTTAATGTAGTTATTGAGTCCATCTCTGCAGGAGAGGCTGCTAAGGATTATCTAAATTTGTATGTAAATCAGCAGGGCCCTTTATTTAGGAATATATAACTTCCTCTTTGGTACAAAGCAGCAGGGTGCATAGGAAGGGTAGATATTGTAGCCTGGCTCCAATGCTACTTTTCCATCTTTTCATATATTACTCCTCTTCTCAAACTCCGTAGCCTTGCCAGATTGACTTTTGCCTTTTATCCCTCTCCTATTTTCAGGTCTTGGCCCTGTCTGATCCCTCTGCCTAGAATGCACTCCCTCCTCATCTCTGCCTCTCATAATCTCTTCTTTCCTTCAAACTCAGTTCAGCTCAAGTACCATTTTCTACATGAAGTCCTTTCTGATGTCCCCAGATGCTAGCACCTTCCCCACCCCTCCCCCATACTACTTTGTAATTATTTTATATAGGGTTAAATATGTATGGGCAACTAGCTGGCCTAGGGAGCCATGCTAGACTTGGAGTTAGGAAGCTGTGAGTTCACATCTTGCCTCCAGCACTATCTGGGAGAAGCTACACAAATCATTTAATTTCACAGTCAATTTCCTCACCTGTAAAAGGGCATCATGCTGATGTTTCCAATCAATATTCTCCTCCTGTTCATTTACCAAAGATAATGATTACATAGTATCTATCCCCAACCAGGAAATTGTTACCAAGAGCATCTGGTTTTCCCCAGGAAGAATGGTATGATCAAGGCTTAGATTCTTGACCTTTTGTCACTTCTTCGCTGCTCACACTGTTCACAGAATTTCCTTTAGTTCATCTGTTCCAGGCGGATCCTTCACTAAGCAAGCACAGAGAGCAACGTTTGGGGACCAACATTCCAGGGTCAAGTTTCAGGTGTGGTGCAGAGAGAGTGACTTTACTGGGGAAGGGGATGGGGGAGATCAAAACTGAAATTTAGCCAAATTATTGTTTTATAGAATGCTCAGTGGCTGTGAAAAGAAAAATCCTACAATTATTATGGGATAGCATAGTGTCATGGGAAAGGTGCTGAACTGAAAGTAACAATCCTGAATTCAAATCCAGGTGACTTTGAGTTAGTTATGTCATCTCTATAGGTCTTAGTTTCTTGAACTGTAAAATAAGGAAGTTGGATCAGATGACCTCTAAAAAATCCCTTCTAATCCCAGATCAGTGACTATCTTTTCACCCATCCATTTTCTTATTGGCAGCAATTTTGAGCTACTACAGTGCTATAATGAATAGGAAATTGGTAAATGTCAGTGGAAACCCAGGCTATATCATCAAAGGAACAGCTCTCATCCACCCAATCAGCCATGCCTTCCATAACATTGACCAAACTGGAGCAAGAGATAGCCACACCACTGCCTCCAACTGGCAAATAACCCAGGCAACCTTGAAAACAATGGCCACCCAGTCAACGGAGACAAGCACATGGTCAGCTGGTCCAACCCTCACTGATGGAACTACAAAGTTCCAACAAGACAGCACCCTAACCACAACCACCGTGAATACAGATACCCCTGCTGCTCCTGGGTCATCCACCACCACACCTCACATAGAATGGGCAAGCACACCCATGACCCAGATGACCACGGCAATTCAGTCAACAGCTGATCATACAACCTTAGGAATGGCTTCATTAATGAGCCCACCAGACAACCAAACCTCCCTGACAGCACCTGAAACCACAACCCCAGCCAAAGGAAAGACCACCCAGGATATCAACACCACACACCAGGTCACCACCACAACTTCATCAATCATGACAACTGTTGGGCCCACTCTTGTTCCTCAGCCATCATCCCCTCAAACCGGGACTTATCTGGTTTACAATGGAAGTAAGGCATGCATGAAAGCTGACATGGGACTGCAGCTGCTCATTCAGGACAAGATGGTAAGATGGGGACAGAAGAATGGGAAGGCTGGGGGATGACCTTGGGTACTTCATTACATAGGAGAGATTTTGCCTTCCTTCTTGATCAACCTGTAATTAAGGAGAAGTTCCTCCCATTTATAACTTAATAAATAGTCTGAGTATGGTAACTTGAAGCTCCCAGGTCAAGAGACTTATCTAAAGTCCAGGGATCTGCTAGGGTCAGATCAAAAGTCTGGGGAGAGTCAATTGCTAAATTTTCTGGGTGAGCTTTTACTCCTCAAAAATTAGCAAACAACAAATTTTTTTGCATTGCTGATGGTCCAGATCAGAAGTTCCTAGAGTGGGCAATGCCACCCCTTGGGGGACACTGAAATGATCCAGGTACAATTAAGGGGCATTGAATAAAAATAAGGGGTCAGTGGAAGCATAAGGAAAGAAGAGAAGAACATTTTAGAAAACCTGTCATACATGTTTCATCTGTTGTATAACAGAGTTAAAGTCATAGTGATTGAGTTCTTTTCCAAGTAAATACACAAAATGTAAGTTATAATTGATCAGTGGTCAAGTCCCCCAACAGGTCTTAACAGGCACATGTTGGCAGGTGAGCAGTTGAACAATATCAAGTATACGTTAGCAGAATATGTGTGTGTAATGACTGGTTTATAATACAATACTATACAGTTGTTTATAATACAATACTATACAGTTACAAGATGCAATACTGTATCATTAAAACTTCAATGCAGGAAAAAAATCTACAAATTTATAATAAAATATTAAATTTAAGATGCATCATTTTGTTTAAAAAAAGTTCTATTTTTTTTAAATAACACAATTTTTTTCTTAAAAAAAAATCACTAAAGGGTTAAAAAAAGCAGATTTCCAGGGAGGCGTTGACTAATTTTTTTTTAAGAGGGCAGTAGACCAATTAAGTTTGGGAACCTCTGCTCTAGACTTTAAAAAAGAGAAGAAGAAAATATTAATCATTCAATTTTAATTTGAAAATGTGTCTTTCTTTTCTGAAGAGTAGATTACTGACAATTTACATTCCTACTGGGTCCCATAGTTAATGAATGTCAAGTGCAAGATTCGAACCAGTCTCCCTGACTTCAAGCCCTGTATACCATCTGCTATACAACATTATCTCTTAGTTAAATACTTAGTAGCAATTGAATTACTGCTCAACTAAAGACCTAACTGGTTTCAAACAGCGAGTAAAAGTAAGAGAAAATGTCCTAAAGAAGGACATTTTTACCCAAGAATTAAATCCACATGTACTTCACTTGAAATTAAATCAAAGTTATGGTATGGTCTAGTGGAAAGAGTGCTGTACCAGCCACTGGGGGTTCCAACTCCTGTCTCCTGGTCTGCCAATAACTGGTCAGTGACCTCTGATGACAACTTGGTTAGCCTCTCTGGTTTGTATGTAGTTCCCTCATCAATAAGATGAGAGGGACAAGCCCAATGAGTTCCAAGGTCTCTTGTGGATGAGAATCAGCATGGCAGAGTGAGAAAAGTATGGACTCTGGAGTCCAGTGACCTGAGTTCAAATCCTGGCTTTTGTAACTTGCTCCCTGCAGGATTTTAGGCAGGACACTCCATCTCCAGAGGTCTTAGTCTCCTCATCTCTGTAATGCAGGGATAGGACTAGCATTCTTCTAAGATCCCTTGCAACTTGGAGTTTATGATCCTGCAAAGTCCAGGGTTACAAAAGCAGGTACTAAGGAAAGCTTGGACAGAAGGGATTATCTCTCAAATAGCACTAGAGTTCTTTCCGTAGCAAGCTCTCCCAGCGCATCTACATTATAAGTCTGTTGACAGGAATTAGATATTTCCCAAAACTTCTCATGAACATACTGATGACAGATTTTGTGAAATGTGAGATCCCTGTAGGTGAATTCATTCTGTAAACAGCATTGGGATGTTATCAATAATGACAACAGTGACAGTCATAGAAATGTTAGCCCTTCTAAAGTGCTTTCTGGAGATTCACTCCTCTAATCCTCACAACAGGCCTATGAGGTAAGAACTATCAGATGAGGAAACTGAGATGAAGTTAAGTAACTTGCCTAGTGTCACAAAGCTAGCAAACTTTCCTGTCTCCAAGTTCTTCATTCAGTTCCCTGCCCTCCTTACCTGCAAGAGAATATAGTGGAAAGAGTACTGGCTTTGGAACTATCCTCCCTGTGCCATTGACTCCCTGTGTGACCTTGGGCAAGGTCATTTTCTTCAACTGTAAACTGAGGGAGTTGAACTCAATCAGAGTTTCTTAATGTGCAGGAGGTCTACACCTCCAAGGGGTCTAGATAGGTTTCAGGGGATTCATGAAATTGTGTATGGGGGATAACATCTTTATTTTCACTGACCTCCAACTGAAATATGTATGTCCTTCAACTATTTAAGAACATACTTCTGAGAAGTCTTTCATAGATTTCATCAGACTTCCAGAGGCCCATAACACAAAAAATAGTTAAGACTCTCTGGAGTCAATAAGTAACCTTGAAGAGTCCTTAAAGTTCCAAACCCATGCTCCTCTTTTGTTTCATGGACACAGCTGGAATTCCCAGGTGAGCCCCTCCCCCCAGGTTAAGGCCTAGTCTTTTGCTCCTTGACTCTACAAGGGACTCAGCTTGCTTGGGTGGGTAGCGGGGAGAACGGGACTGGACACCTGATAGATTGGATCTTGTTTCCCATTTCACTGAGGTGCTCTGTCTCTCTCTGGCTTAGTATCCTTCAACTCAAATGTACTTCAATCTCAACCCCAATGTGACTCGAGCATCAGGGATCTGTGACCCACAGAGAACCAACCTTCTCCTGACTTTCCCAGGCGGATTTGTAAACCTGACTTTCGTGAAGGTAAGAAAACCTGAGCTTCTTTTTTCTTTTATCAGCTGTGAGTGGGATGGGCTTTCCATGCTGTGACCCAAGAAGAGATAGTACCCTTCTAAGCCCTTCAACCTAAGCCTCCCAGGAACCAAATCTTCAAGTCTTTGAAATCTTTACAGATAAGACCTTTGAGGGAGGACCAGGGGAAATTGCCACACTTTCTGTTTGCTATTTCTCTCCTTCAGACCCCTTCAGTGAAGGAAATTAGCTCCACTTGCACAGCTTTTAACCTCAAGTGAGTCAATAGGCAGGTGGTTTATAAGGAGGTGAAGTAGGAAGTTGTACAAATGAGCAAACCCTCAAAAATTCCCATATGAGTCCAGTGCCTGGTGTCCCTAAGAGTAACTCAAGCAGGTACTAACCACCCACCACAGTCCAAAATGCCAGGACTCTCCAGGATGGACTTGGAGACAAGGCTTCAGGTGATTTGAAGACCTAATGTCCCCTTTGCTCTGAGAAAGGGGTGGTGACCCATGCACCCTCCAGAGCCTATACTCTTCTGGGTAACCCCAGATTGTCCCCCTAATGTTTCTTAAAGTGAAAGAGCCTAAGGCTAAGGTGGAGTGGTCATCAAGCATGCATCAACACTCCAGACTGGAGGTGTTCCTAACTGGGCCTCCATTTCCTCATCTGTAAAATGGACTAGATCAAGTATTCTTAACTTTTCATTTTTTTTTCTTTTTTTATCCTTTTTCTGGGTCACAGATGCTTTCAGAAGTCTGGTAAAGCTTAAGGATCCCTTCTCAGAATGAAGTTTCTAAATAAGTGAAAGTCATGCAAATTTCAGTTAGGAGTTAGTGAAAACAAAGATATAATTTTTCCCCATCCAAATTCATGGACTCCTGGAATCTGACCTTAAATTCTTATTTCTAAGGTTTTTTCTGTCTTAAATCAGTGTTTCTCAGAGGTTCCTGAGTCACTTCTGTTCCTCTCTTTCATCTCAAAGGGCTGTTGCCTCCTCAGGCACACTCTCCTCCCCTTCTGTGGAGAAATTATTCTGAAGGGGAAAGTCTTGCTCCTTGTTCAAGTCAATTTTTTTTTTTTAGAATAGAAACTGAGTTTTCTGGATGTATAATTTGGATTAAAAACTAAAAGAAAGCCACCTAGGGGAAATCAATCTCAGAGATGTGCCCCCACACCCACATCCCTCCACCTGCAGATGGTGTGATTTAGACAGGAGATGATTTCAGTTTCTATCTCCTGCTCCCCTTGCCAGCTGTGAAACCACTGCCTAGAAAAGCCAAACATTTCCTGTTCCCACTAAGAGCTCCTTTTACCAAAAGCACATGGAAATCACTAAGCACCTCCCTCAAAGACTTTTGGTGAGCATCAAATGAGATATTTGTAAAGGGTTTAGCACAGTGCTGGTACTCAGTAGGGACTTAATAAATATTTGTTGCTTTCCCTTTCTCCCTGGATCTCAGAGGCAAAGAATGAGATTCAAGAAAAATCAAGAACAAAGGGGAAAACAGGCTAATTCTAGAGGGCTCAAAGTCCAATGTGGCTGTTCCTATCTGTGATTGTTTTACTGTGCCTTTCTTTAAAAAAAAAGTCCTTTTATTGACAGCTCTTTTAACATTATCCAAATCTCCTCCTGTAACCCTCCCACTCCCCTGTGACAGAATCATTCCAATTTTTCCCTGTGCCTTTCACAGGTCAATTTTAATCAATAAGTATTCTTATTATGAAGCAATTACATAGCTGCCCATATCTCTATTATATAATAATCCTTTGGAAAAGTCAAGTCTGGAGTCAAACGCCCTGGGTGCAAATGCTGACTTTGATGTTTACTAGCTGACCTTGGACAAGTCACTTATCCCTGGGCCTCAGTTTTCTCATCTGTAAAAATGAGTGTAAAAATGACTAGATATCCTCTGAAGTCCTTTCAGCTCTAGATATGTAATGCACATAAAGTGCTTGGTGGATTTCAAACAAGTCAGTTGTTATTAATGATCAATTTCAGAGGGAATTTCAGTTTCACAGATCACAGGGCAGAGTAGCAACTCCAACAACCTCGTTATATTCCTTTTGTTACATCTGAAACAAACGTGTCCTAACTTGCTACTGAGAGCTGAAAAGGACCTTGGAGATGGTTAATTCCTCCTACAACTGAGAATTCCATCCATGCATTTATTTTCTAGGCTGTGTAATCTATGCCCCACAAAATGGTGGCCCTGGGGCTTTTGCATGCTGCCTACCTAATTTTCCCTTTCCAACACCAATTATCCTCTTCTATGTAGTCTTGTGCAGTCAGAGAAATGACCGGTCTTTCCAAGAGAGGATAATGCATACGTCAATTTCTCTATTTGGGGAAGAACTTAAGGACCCCTGAGGAGAGTCTAACCAGGTGTTCTCTTTTGGAAGCAAGATGTATCTACTACAGATGTACCATGTACTCAGCAGCCCACTGCTGCTGCTCTGCACAACCCTGTTCCAATTCTCTCTTGCCCTGCTCCAAAGGCACCAGACCTCTTTTCTCCTCAAACGTGTCATCGTCCCCTCCGTGCCCCCATTTTCAGCAGATGACATGGTTTCATTGAAAAGACTGAGGCTGTCTGACAGGAACTCTGCCAAGTTCCATTCTCTGCGTCATGACTGTTTTCATTTCCTTTTCTTTGGATCACAGATCTGCCTTAATTAAGGCACCTCCCCTCCTCCAGGACCTTGCTCTAGATCTATCTCAGCCTCTCTCTCTCACACAACTTCAATCTCTCCTTTTCTGTTTCTCCTTCACTGCCCACAAACATTCCCCATCTGCCCAAGATCCCTTTCTCAAGTCTCCCTCCTGGCATGCTACAGTAGAAAGAAAGTTCCATTGAAAGTCAAAGACCTGGGTTGAAATTTACTGTCTGGTTGACCAGAGGCAAAACACTTGATCCTTCTGAGCCTCATTTCTTTCACTGTAAAATGAAGGAGTTAGAGAAAGTCATCTAAGGTCACTTCCAACTATAAATCTATGATACTCTTCTCCCCTTTACGCCTAAAGGTTTGGAAGAAGTTGTCTGCCCTCAAGGCCTCTTCTTCTTGATTCCTGGCTTCTGACCCACACAAACCTTAGCATAAGACTGTTTTCTCAAAGACTGCCCACTAAAAATGAAGTAATCACCAATCCCAGAGGTCCTCATTCAGTGCTTTGTCCCTTCACCAACTTCTAATCCTCTTCTCAAACCCTTAAAAAAAATGGATACACCCGAAGGCCCTGAACTCATTCTCCATAGACTTTCTCCCTTGGCTATTTTCATTCATAGCTTCAAGGACCATCTTTATCCAAATGATGCTCAAAAAGACGGCATTAGCCTTGGTCCCTCTCCTGGGCTCCAGATCTACATCTTCATCTGCCTACAAGCTCATCTCCACCTGAACATCATATCCTAACCACTTGTACACACACACACACACACACACACACACATACACTTACACATATACACATCCCTCTAAGTTCACTTGTCCCAAATAATGTTGTTGTTTTAATCCTCCTTTTGGTGGGAGGGAAAGAGAAGAGGAGAGAGAGAGAGAGAGAAAGAGAGAGAGAGAGAGAGAGAAACAGAGACAGAGACAGAGAAAGACAGAGAGACAGGGAGACAGGGAGAGAGACAGAGAGAGAGGGAGGAAGGGAGAAAGGATTTATTTAGCACTTACCACATGCCAGGCACTATACTAAGTTCTGGGGACACAGATAGACAAAGTAGAGATAGTACTCCAAAGAGCTTACATTCTGATAAGAAAAGACAACACATAAAAGGCAGATGGAAAGGGAAAGTAGTGTGTAGAGAAGCATGGAGTGGAGGCAGCCAGAAAGTAAGAGGGAGGCCTAGATTCCAGCAAGATGAGGCCAAAGCCAGCCTATCAGAGCCCAGAGTGATCACAGAACTGAAATCCAAGGTCCTGGTAGGGGCTGAGGTAGAGGTGTTGACCCCAGTGGAGATGGCATCCTTTGGAGATGTTAAGAATCTAATATTGGGGGGAAAAGTTACTTTCAATCATAAACAAGAGAAAACTTAGTAGAAAGTTCCCTCAGAGCATCAGAGTAGAACCTGGAAGGCTTTCATCATGAGGGATGTATTTTTCTTGGCACCTTGCTGGATTTATGCACTGTTAAGAGTGCATTATATTTATATTCAGCACCAAAAAGGAAATATAAACCTGTGGGCTTGACCTATGCTCTTTAATCTACAAAAATTCTTGTGTGCTATTCAGCTCCACACCCTATGGCAGAAGTGAGCCCTGCTTGTGTTATTTCTGTATTTTTGAGGTATTTCTGAGGAAAACAGTAAACATTACATGATGTAACTCATTGAGTGGAGGCACAAAAAAAAGATAAGTCAGTCTTGGAAAGACGATGTTAGGAATCCAACAGTAAGATGAAAAGATCTCACCTTATTTGATTCAGCTCCTCAAGCACCCCCAAATGAAATGAAAATATAATTGGGAGACATTTTTAAAAACAAACAAAAATAGAATAGAACCTAAATAGTGTTAATTCATATTTGTCAACATCAATGTGTTGCCCACAGGGATCTTTATGTACCACTTTAAGAGCACCTTTTTCTATGTGAGTTTGACACCACTGTTCCAGCCTTTCAAGACCTCTGTGAATCCTGACTCTGTTATTCAGAATTGTAGCCATTCCTCCTTGCTATATGTCATCTACAAATTTGATAAGCACACTACCCATCACTCTACCTAAATCATTAAATAGCATAGGACAAACCAAGGATTTGGAGATACTCCCCTGAAGACAGCCTTCCACATTGACTTATAATTAATGGTGATATTTTGAGTCTAGCCAATAAGTCAATGTTGAATCCACCCAACTGTACTCTGATCTCATCCATAATTCTTCATCTTAATCATAAGAATAGAGCAAGATTCTATCTGGTGCTTTGCTAGGTCAGCTCCATATGAAATATTTGCCTGACCCATCAATTTAATAACCTGTGAAAAATTGAAATCAATTTAGTCTGCTTTTTTATCTTTTCTCATTGTGTGTTTAAGTTTTTTATTCATTTATTTTAAACTTAAATACTAACATTTAAACACACAATAAGAAAAGAAAAAAAGCATTGCTATGTGCACATGAGAGGATTCAAAATATATAGCAATAAATATATATATATAGCAATAAATTTCCATTTCAAGAAAACCTATATGATAATTCCTACACTTGGTGTTCAAACCTATCTTTTCTTTGCTTCCTTGTAAATTTTCTTTTTTTCTCTGCTGTGCACTTTTTACTTTGTTCTTTTTCCCACCTTCTTCCCCCACTCCAGGAAGGCTACAATTAAGTATATATACACGCATACACACATGCATATATACATATATATGGCAAACATAAGAGAAGACAACATATATATCCATACAAACACATATATACACACACAAACATATATACACCCACTTATATATCTATAATCATACTCATATATATAAATATACATACATACATTTATATGTATCTATATAAGATTGTATTAAACTCGTTTGTTCTCTGTTTCTCCGAGGGTGGATGATATCTTCATATGTCCAAAGCTTTCCATGTTTTTCTAAGTCCACCAACTCAGCATTTCCTACACCATAGCAATATTCCAACCTTATGGTGTCCAGTAATTTTAAATAGTCTAAAACTATATTGATTAATATGACTGATATATAGTGTAGTTTCCCTCTTTTTCTCTTTTGACGAAGTCTTTTTTTAATCTTTATTGATTAAATCTATTTTAGCTAATTTTAGTTCTAGTCTTGAGGATGCCACACTAACTTTGTGATCATTAGTCTTTTTCCTAAATATTAATTAACCATCTCTTTATTAATACAATAATCCAATACAATTCTGCCAAGAATCCAAGTCAACTCCACTGCCTGGAAGTTTCAACTCAATTTGCTACAATTATTGTTTTCAGGACAATGTTTCCCCTTGTTCAGTGTTATCTTTCTCTTGTTCTGAGTCTTTCAAGTATCACTTACAAACACTCAGCAATTCTATCTACTAATTCTTTCAGTACGCAAGGAGGTAGTTCATCTGCACTGAATGACGAAGTCAAGAGAAATAGATGTTCTCTTACCTTCTCTTCTAAGTACTAGGTGCCCTTCTTATGAACTAATCAGTAACTAATATTTTGTCCTTCCAATTTAAAAGTCATTCTCCTTGGCAGAGAAAACAGAAACAAGTATAGAATGTTTCTCTCCTCTCTGTTTTCAGTTACCATCATCCCGTCTACTCAGAGCAACAGCCTGACATTTCTTTGATTTTTGTCTTTCCTCAATCTAGCTAATTTTTCATAAATCAAATCCTTTTCATATCCTTAACTTTCCTCCCCAGCCTCATCTCATTTTGAGCTTTAGCAAACTTAAAACTATTGTTTCAGAAATCTGTCGTGTTTTTCTATTCATCCTTCATTACTTGGTATTACAGAGAGAGAGAGAGAGAGAGAGAGAGAGACTATATGATGCTGTATCTGGTTCAGAAGGCCAGAATGACTATGTTGGGTGTGAGACATGACAGCGTGGAAGCCTACAAAGGCATGAATTATTCAATGAAGAGAGGAATTCTTTCTCTATTGCTTACAAAAATGTCATAGGCACCCAGAGGTCACGTTTGAGGATCGTTTCAAATATTGAGAAAAAGCTAGAAAGTGTCAAGAAAAAATCAGCAGATAACCTGAGAATATATAGAGAAAATTGAGACATCAGTAAGAGATATTTGCAATAATGTACTGCCTCTACTGGAAAAAGTTTTCCACCCCTAATGCTTCACATGCAGAAAATGAAGTTTTCTACATGAAAAGTGAGGAAGATTGTGACTATTACTTAGCTTATGTTGTTGAGGATGGCAAGAAAGAAATAGTGGGTCAATTACAACAAATATAGCAAGAAGCATGTGAAATTAAGAAAAAAATGATGCAACCAATGTATCCACTAAGTCTAGATCTGGCCCATGTTCTGCTATAAGATCCTGAACTCTCCAGAAAAAGCTTATTCCCTCAAGATAACAGCCTTTATCAAAGCCATTACTGAATGTGGTATGATGAGTGAAGAATTATGCAAGAATAATACCCTAATAATGCAAATATCAAATGAGAATGTGGGATTGTGAGCATCAATACAAAGCCACAAGAAGTCACTATGTATCAAGAATAGCAGTAAAACAAAAAAATATATATGTAAAAGTATGTAACTATTGACCCACTTAACTTTTCTGCCTTTGTGACTTTTTTTTGTACTTGCCAAATAAGCAGAGCTAACAGGGAAATAACTTAGGATGATGAGCTGTGTTTAATGTCTTGCAAATTTTTGATGAAGTAGCTGAACATAATTGTTGAGAACACGTATATTAAGTTAATGAAATAGAATAAAATGTTATGAATGAAAGAATCCAGAATAAGATACACTCTTCGACAATAGAAGATGAAAAGAATGTGACTGGAAGAGGTCTTTGAACAAAGGAAAGTTTGTTGATAGAACAAGGATTCCAGAGATACCTTTTCAGCTCATCACTTGTATGGGGGAATGTAAATGGATTCCATTCTACCATGGAAATTCTGTGAATCTTAAGGGGTCGAGCTAACATGAATGGGGATGAGAAAATGAGGAGCAGCCACTGGCAAAGTATATTTTTGCTTCAGTAGACAGAGACTGAGAATGAAAGGGATTGGAAGAGGATTAGGCAGGAATTTGCTAGCCAAGGGATCAGACCAATACCAATTGACTGGGGCATCCACCTTTCAGAACTGCAGGGTAGCAGAAGAGTTAGTTTGTTCTCTGTCCAAAAACCAAGGAAGACGAGATGAGCCAGAAGGGAAATCAGGTTGGGGATCTAGGTTGGTACACAACTGCTGTTTGAAATCTCAGGAACCTGAGTCCATACTTGGTGTTTGTTCTCCTGCCTCATCTCAAGATGACAAATGCTGATGAATGCCCAGAACACACCTCAAGCAGGGGAGAATGTCTTTGGCTCCAGATTGTGTCTGAGACACTGATTCTCAGTGAGATTGCTATCAAAGAGCCTCCTTTCTGAGTTCTCAGTGATCACACAGAGCAGACATGTTTGGTTTTCTGCACAGATGTTTCAGTAAAGTAAAGCAGATAATGTTTCCAGATATGACAGTAAACTTCAGAGCAAGAAGGCATTCACATAGTTTCTGAAAGAGGCCAGGATGGAAGCTACCCTTTCATGGGTTCGGTGATGACAAAGAAAGCTGAAGTTGGATCAAGGACATAGGTATAAGTAGTAATCCCCTCCTATCTGGGGGCCTACTTGTTATGGTCAACTAAGGCATTTATTTTCTCAGACCTTAATGGCAATCTGTTCTATATGTGGTGGCCCCCTACTGCCTACGTGGCTTCCAAAGACAAAGTAGTTGGTAGTAACAGAAGGCTGAGCCATGGCATGTTCTTGGAAGGTCCAAAATCACTGGATGAAACCACCACATGTGGTAGTAGACTCAGATCAGTAGGGTTTAGGTTAAGGAATGTTCTATACCCTGACTCTGAAAGGGGCAGAAATAGACCTGTGCTAGATACTGGGGGAGATACAAAGATTAAATATTAAACTTCCCCTCAGGAAGTTTAGAATCTACTCTATCTGTTGAAAACCTATTCTCAGATGTTACTTTGGAAGTGATCTGATCAACCCATTGGCTTTAAGGTATTAGTGATGTGTGCCAACTTAAGGGAACGGAACATAAGCCAAATGAATATACCTTCCTCAGTAGAATCCCAGGCACTAGTAGTAGCTCTACCAGAGAAATCACTTTGGAGTCAAAGAAATCCCTCAAATCCTATCCCATAGGTTATCATCTATTCTCTAACTTTGAGGCATCCTCTTTTTCCCAGATTAAAAGTTCATTGCAAAGTCTCTGTCCCTCTTCCTCAGGGGTTCAGTATTTGAAATCCTGAGGAATTCCGACTTATTTAAGCTTGTGTGTCATTCGCATAAAATGGAAGACATGCAGAGGTTAATATAGAAGGTTTTTGTTGTTTTTACAGGTAAAACAGTCATATCATATAGAAAAGGTGGAGGCTTCTTTGACTGTCACAGTCTTAGGTAAGTAAAAATATTTGTGAACTGGAGAGAGAGACAGAGAGAGAGAGAGACAGAGAGAGAGATAAGAAGGAAAGGAAGGAGAGAGAAGGGGAAGGGAGGGGAGGTGAGAGGGAGAAAGAGAAAAATAAGAGCGAAAGAAAGAGAAATGTATAGGATTTCAACTCCGAGAATCTGACTTCAAGATCAGCACTTTTGGCGGGAGTACGAGTGCTATATTATTCTGCCCATAGTAACTAAAGTTTTCTTCTAAGAACTAAAAGCTATGAGGCAAAGATTAATTGGATATGAGTTAAATAAATTCCACATGAATCCAAAGGCTAACATCATCAATCATGAGTTAAGCATGAACTCATTGGTATCTCATATTAGACATTAGCCAGCAAGTAAGACTTACCTTAACATAAACTGGCTCATGTTGACATTATTCATGGACGAGAGTTTAGCTAATGATTTTTGCTAATTAAAATTTGGTCAACCTAGTCAGGGTTAAGGGAAGGCAGAACTGAGATGGACTATTACAGATGCTGAGTTGAGGAAGGGAGAATAAAGTAGCTGTAGGGCTGCAGCAGCATGCTATGGAGTATGATGGGTGGCAGTTACATGTATACATGTACAATATGGCATGTTTGGTAAATGTGGAAGGATTCCTTCTATGACATAGATCTGGTCATTATCACTGGTAATTCTCATTCTTCTGATTAGAAAAATAAGAATTAACGTCCTATTGTCCTCCAAGTAAAATTCAAATCCCATTTGTCAAGAATTCAAGATCCTCCACTATCTGTCACCTCTCTAGTCTTTTGTATGATTCCCCTGTTCTCTGTCCTCTAACCAAACAATGTTTAACCTCTGTCCCTGGAAATGCCCTGTACTTTCCCACCTCTGTGTTTTTGCTCATAATGTTCCCTATGCTTGGAAATTCCTTACTTCCCCTTCTTTACCTCATGAATTCTTTTATATATTTATATATAAATATATATACATATATATTCATTTTATTTATTTTTAATGCCATACAATCATTACCATAAAATTTAGATTTTCTTCCCCCTACCTACCTCCTCATCCCCCTCCCTCCCCAAGACAGCATACAATTCTATATAGGATCTACACATACATTCCTATCAAATACATTTTCATTATAGTCATGCTGTGTAGAAGAACTAAAATAAATGGGAGAAATCATATAACAAACCAAAACATAATACATACACACACACACACACACACACACACACACACACACACACACACACAATGATCTGCTACATTCTGCAATTGAATTCCATAGTTCTATCTCTGAATGTGGAAGGCATTTTGCCTTAGAAGGTCGTTGGGAATTTTTTTTTTTAATGTCCTTGCATTGCTGTGAAGATCCAAGTCTACCAGAAAAACCTCCCACATACTGTGGTCGTTGCTGTGCACAAAGTTCTCCTGGTTCTGCTCCTTTCACTCAGCATCAAATCATATAAGTCTTTCCAGGCCTCTCTGAAGTCTTTTTGTTCATCATTTCTTATGGCACAATAGAATTCCATTACATTCATGTACCCTAATTTATTCAGCCATTTCCCAATTGATGGGCATTCCCTTGATTTCCAGTTTTTGGCCACTACAAAGAGTCCTGCTGTAAATATTTTTGTATTTGTGGGACCTTTTCCCATTTTTGTGCTCTCTTGGGGATACAGTCCTAGAAGCAATATTGCTGGGTCAAAGAGTATGCACATTTTTGTAGCCCTTTAGGCGTAGTTCCAAATTGCTCTCCAGAATGGTTGGATGAACTCACAGCTCCACCAACAATGAATTAGTGTTCCAACTTTCTCACATCTTCTCCAACATTTATCAATCTTCCTGTTCTGTCATGTTTGCCAATCTAATCAGTGTGATGTGGTACCTCAGAGTTGTTTTGATTTGCATCTCTCTAATCAAAAGTGATTTAGAGCATTTTTTCATATGATTATAGATATCTTTAATTTCTTCCTCTGAAAATCGCCTGTTCATATCCTTTGACCATTTATCAGTTGGAGAATGACTTGTATTGTTGTACATTTGACTCAGTTCTGTATATATTCTAGAAATGAGACCTTCATCCCCAAGATTAGCTATAAAATTTTTTTCCCAATATACTACATCCCTCTGAATTTTGGTTGCATTGAGTTTGGTTGTGCAAAAACTTTTCAATTTAGTGTAATCAAAATTATCCATCTTGTACTTCATAATGCTTTCTATCTCTTCTTTAGTTAAAAATTCTTCCCTTGTTCGTAAATCTGATAAATACGCTATTCCTTGCTCTACCAATTTGTCCATAGTATCAATCTTTATACCTAGATTGTGTACTCATTTGAACTTTATTCTTGTGTATAGTGTCAGACATGAATCTATGCCGAGCTTCCTCCACACTGATCCAGTTTTCCCAGCAATTTTTGTCGAACAGTGAGTTCTTATCCCAGAAGCTGGGGTCCTTTGGTTTATCGAACAAGAGATTGCTATATTCATTGCCTACTGTGTCTTGAGTACCTAGGATATTCCACTTGTCCACCCTTCTGTTTCTTAGCCAGTACCAAGTAGTTTTGATAATTACTGCTTTAGAATATTAAATATTGCCCATATTACTAATAACTAAAGTTTACATAGCACTTACTATGGGCCAGGAGCCATGCTAAAAGTGTTACAATTATTTTCCCATTTGCTCTTCTATGAGGAACAACCTTGTGAGGGGGGTGCTGTTATAACCCCCATTTTACAGTTGAAGAAACTGAGGCAGGCAGAGGTTAAGTGATTTCCCCAATTGACTTACACAGCTATTAAGTGCCTAAAGTTAAATTTGAACTCAGTACTTTCTGACTATAGACTCAGCGCTCTATCCATTGTACCACTTAGCTAACTGCCACCTCCTTCATGAAGTCTGCTCTGATCCTTCACAATACAAAATGAAATCCACCACTACCACTAGTTCCCTTAGCATTTCATTTTGTACCTTCTTGGTGCTTTCATCTATTAATTTGCATTGTAGTTATCTGTCAAGTTATCATGTCCCCTTTGCTGTTATTCAGTCATTTCAATCATGCTCAACTCTTTGTAGTTTCCTTGGCAAAAATACTGGAGTAATTTGCCATTTCCTTCTTCAGCTCATGTTATAGAGGGGGAACTGAGACAAACATGGGCAAGAGACTTGCTCTATGTTACATATCTAATAAGTGTCTCATGGTGGATTTGAACCCAGGAAGATGAGTCTTCTTGACTCCAGTCCAGTACTCCATCCACCACCGACCCACTCTGCTGTCCATCATATTTCCTCAACATACTCTAAGTGCATGAAGGCAGGGTTGGTGTCTTATCTAAACTTTGTAACTCCCAGCACTTAGCACAAGGCGCTGTAGCCAGTAGGGGCTTAAAAAACAGATGTTGAAATGAATTGAATTGACAACTCTTTCTTTAAAATGACTCCATCAATCAATAGTATTTATTAAGTGTTGATCATGTGCCAGCCATTGTACTAAGTGCAGGGGATACATAGAAACAGCTAAAATAGCCCCCACCTTCTAATTAGGTAGAGTAGATACAAGGTAACTTTAGAGCTCAGGGCACTAGTTCCCTCCTACAAGTGAGGTGGCTACTGAGCTGAGTCAAGGCTTCTAAGAACAGGGAAAGCATTCCAGATGTTTACAAGCAGTATAGATCAAAGGCTCCTAAATCCCTGTGTGTGGATAACTGAAAGTTTATAACATGATTAGTAAATGCATAAAATGCTAGACAGATTTACACACTAGCTCTGCCACAAGGTTTTAAAATGACTAAAGAAAAAAATTCCATCCAACTCTTATTTCCTCTTCTGGTTTTATATGGGATTTACCCATATGAGGTATGAA
The DNA here is from genome assembly GCA_028658325.1 of Potorous gilbertii. Lineage (NCBI taxonomy): Eukaryota > Metazoa > Chordata > Mammalia > Diprotodontia > Potoroidae > Potorous > Potorous gilbertii. The sequence goes on from CM053771.1 coordinate 513,631,649, forward strand.
AAAATTTCCCTAAATACTTTCATTACCACAGTGGCTGACCTTCAGAGGGTCTCCAAGAAACAAGACCATCTAACCACACAAGCTACCTCCCACATTTTCTTCCATATCAGGTCATTAAAGGAGCAACGACTATGACTATTTGAACAGGTAAAATTCACCTACCATACCTAATACAACTAAAAAGCCTATGCTTGTATCTCAGGGAAGCAGAATGGTGAAGAGGAAAGAATTAAGAGATCCAGACTCAAGTCCAAGCTCTAACCTAGCTAGCATTTTCCTTCTCTGGGCCCTGTTTTCTCTTTATGGTCTCTAAGGTCTTCCAGTTCTAACCTTCTGATGCTTCATAATGTTTACAGAGAAAGTCTACAGTGGCGTGAAAGGTGGGCTGACAATGTTTGAGACCAAGGTGGGGCACTCCTTCAAGTGTATCAGTGAACAGACTCTTGAGTTGTCATCCCATCTCCAGTTACACACCATTGATGTCCAACTCCAAGCCTTTGATTTTGATGGTGAACACTTTGGGAATGGTAAGTTGGGAGGATGGGAAGGAAAAGCTTACACAGTTTATACAGAGAGATACAAGACACAGCTCCAAACATTACTGAAGCAGCCATGGCAATGGGCACCCTAGAAATTAGAGGTGTGTATGTGTGTCTGTGTGTGTGCATGTGTGAACTTAGACTAGTAGGCATCTGTTTGCATGCTAAAACACAACTTTCTACACACCTTGTCAGCATGTGACTATTCCCTTCATCAGCACTATCTCCCCTACACACACATCTTTAAACACAAAACACAGAGTTCCCTATCACATACTTTACCCCATGTGCATGGAGTCATTCATGCTCAGACAAGCATCCATGTATTTACACTGAAAATGGGAAATGTGTATGATTTAAAGAAGGCAGTGTGGTGCAATAGAAGGTGTGATGGAGAGAGAAGAGAGAGAGAGAAGTCCCAAGTTCCAATCCTGGCTCTGCAATTTACTGCTTAGGTGACAGTAGTTAATTCATTCAACTTCTGTAGGCCTTCATTTCCTCAATTGTAAAATAAGGGAACTCTACTGGATAACTTCTAAGGTCCCTTCTTTTAATCCTACACAATCTCAATAATATAATTAAGCAGGGCCAAGGCCTTGCTCTTATAAACACACCTTTATTTAGTCTTAATCACATTATCAAATAATCGTGGTCAATAGTACATGCACACACACACACACACACACACACACACACACACACACACACACACCAAGCGTATTTACACACATTTATAGTCTTCTGGCTTGACTATTTTGGGAGAACACCTTTGAGATCTTGCAACATTTCTCAACTCAGATTCCAAATTTGTGCTTAAGGGAAGTTAAAATTCAGAATCTCAATTATAGAACCTGTCTCACTCTGATTATTAGAACTAGAAATCACTATTAAAGAGAGAATGGATAATTCAAAACAACAGTAAGCCATTTTTTGAAGTCACTCCTAGCTTTCTGTAGCAATCCATTATCAGTCTTAAAAAGGATTTCCTCTTAGTCATTTATTTTTCATCCAGCTTCTGCTTTGATTTTAGCCACCAAGGTGAGAACTCATAATATGACTCAGGATTTTGTCATTTTGACATTCCTGAAAGTTTTCATTTTGGGTTAACTTTCAAGAGGTAATTGGTGAATTCTTTTGATTTTCATTCATGATATCTTGAAATACAGTACACAGGATTTTTTGTGTGTGGGGGTAGGGTTGATTCAGAAGGGGTCATGGTTTTTAGGGGGCCTCATGATTCTTAAATTATCTCTCTTTTTTATAGTAGATACTTTACATTTTCATCTATGTTCTTCAAACTTTTGGTTTTGTTCTAATTTTTGCTCTCTCATGGACTCAACAAGCTCAGTTTGGTTAATTCTAATTTCCATGAGGTCTTAGGTAACTTTTCCAGCTTCAGTTATAAAGTATTTATTGTCCTTCCAATTATTTTTCCAGCTTTCATTCTTGGGTGGGGTGGTCAGGCCCCGTTTGATCCTGAACTCAGTTTCTCAGGCCTAGCCTTTAACTTCTACCTATCCTGATGTGTCTCTGTGTTGAGTGGTGGCAGGCTCCAGTGTCTCTGATCAGAGCTCTATAATCTACTGATCCCCATTTGGACACTACTGTGGTTGTTCACTTAAGCTCATGCTGGCTCTCCAAGTATGACGCCTCTTCCAGAGGCTACAGTTTCTTAATATTTGGGGGGGCAATTTTTGGTTGGGTGAAACAGCTTAATGACGTTTCCATTTAGATTTCTTGATCATCATTTGACCTAGTTCCTTTTGGGGAGGATTTGTTTCTGAATCAGATAAAGGGGAATTGGACTCTTCTACAACCGCCCCTCATTTTAAATGGAAGCTTCTGTTCTCATGCCCTCCTAGCCTGTGCTATTATTTTTGTCCATTTTTTCCATCAGTTCTCCAAAAATGATCTAACACCAGTATCTTGGAGGTGTCAATATGCACTCAAGTTGTTCCCTGAGGGAGTGTGATACAATGGAAGACCACTGTCTTCTGAATCAAAGGACCTCAGATCAAATCCCTCCTCAGCCACTTAATAGCTAGGTGACCTAGGGAAAGTCCTTGCCCCTCTCTGGGCTTTGGTCTCTTATCTGTAAGTAAGGAGGTTGGACTAGATGACTTCTAAGATTCCCTCCAGCTCTAAATTTATGATCCTGTCATTTCTCAATCTTGCTACAAGATTAGTCAATTTCCTTTCCTGTCAGTTACTCATCTGTAAAATAAGGGGATTAGACTAGATCACCTCTAAGATCTCTTCTAACTCTAAACTAAATCATAGGATCCTCTGAACATTTTTTTTAATGTTTAATGTTTTAATTAAAAACATTCCATCCTGCAGCCTACCTGGCTGAAAGTAGATTGCTCCCTCATCTTACCCTGTCCCTGGCAGTGCCCTTGAGAAAATCACTAAACTTTCTCCACTTCAATTTCCCCATGTGTAAACTTCAGGCTGACAAGTACATCAGCTCCTCCTGGCTGCCCCCACCCAGCTGTAATATTTCTCATTCTAACTTCAATTGCAGCGGATGAATGCTTCAGTGATAAAAACAGGAGAGCAATCCCTGTGGCTGTGGGCCTGAGTATCGCAGGATTGTTTGGGGTTTTGCTTACTGCATGCCTCGTTGCCAGGAAGAGGCCCAGCAGAGGATATGAACGTGTCTAAAAGCACCTACCTTCTTCAAAATGTGCGTAGCAAGTTCCATGGCCTTGGGCATTGCCTTCTGATAGCTCAGCCTGGGGACGAGGGATTGATTCTTCCTCTGGCTGGATACTGCACCCTAAGAATTCAGAGTGGAGACTCTGGGATGAAGCTGCTCCCCCCCCCCACCTACCCCCACACACATTATGCCGGCAGGATTGTCTGGGACTCGTGGGGAGAAAAAAACAGCAGGGACAGGAGTGGCTAGAGTCTCCCCTACAGCTTACTCAGGCTGATTTATAAATCTCTCATTTCCATAAAGGAGAGGAGGCTGGAGAATAAAGTGAACCAGTGGTGAGCTAGGCACCTACAAAAAAAGAAGAAAACTCAAAATTTAGGAGATGTGTTCTCCAACTATGCACATGCTTCTCGCATATTTCGCAGCTAATCTGAGTCTTTTTGTGTTATTAAAAATATGTTGTTTTTTAAATCAGTGCACTTAGACAAATCTATCTGGGTTTCTAGAAATCTTTTAAAATCTGTTGATTCAGGACCAAAATCCTACTTCAGATTATGATTGAGTTGGAAAATTGACAAATTTTGGAAGAAATGAGTATATTGTAGAGGGGTATCTAGTCAGTCATTTTAAAAAAATTACCTGACCCTTTACTTTTCACTTTAGGATTCATTTATTCTCTGTTCTCTTGATCCTCTTTCTCCCTTTCTGATAATCTGTCTCTGGAATATCCCTTGTCCCTGCTCTATGCTTCCAGATTTCCTCTTCCATATTTTGGGACAGTTTGGGTATATTTTTTTCTTTTGCAAAACATTAAAACATAATCATAAATTTGAGGACCAGTACTGCCTTCCTAAGGATGCTCTCTATGAAGCAATGATTCTTGGCAAGCAGGGTACGCAAAGTAGAGGAAAAATTCTGTTTCAATAGACAGACTATTTTTTCCCGCAAAATAGTCTATATTTGAATATGATGACCTAGATTTTTGAGGCAACAGAGGGTAGTGGACAGACTGAATTACTTAAAGTTGGGAAGTCCTGGATTCAAATGTGACCTCTGCCATTTAGCTGAATGGCAAGTCACTTAATCTTTCTGAACTTCAAGCAACTTCTTAAGGCTATTAACACAATCACAGTTCTTTTATAACACCTAAAATTCCACAGAGACAAGGGAGAATAGGCTTCTACATACTAAAGGTGTTTTTTCCTAGTGTTTTTTTTTTAAGAACAATACTTTTTGTTTTCCCCAAGGACACAGTTCATTATTTATCTTAGGACATTGACAGAAATTGAGAATTCCTTAGTTGTCATAGTTGCAACTAGGAAATTTACTGGTTGCCATGTGAGAAAATTTACATTCCTAAATTTTTTTAAAGTGTCCTGAATGGAAGAGGGTCTCCGAAGCCCCTAGAAGGCTTTAATTACTATTGTAGCCCCTCTAAAATATCGGGAAATCCCATGTTATGATTGCATGCACCATGACAACTCTTCTCAATTAATGGCAAACCAGATTCCCCAGAGTAACTCAGGGCTGATGGAACCATAGACAAAATACTCAGTAGAGGAAACACTAGAAAAAATACTGGCCCAGCAGTCAAAAGACCAATTCTAGGATCAAATTTGACCCAGAAAATTACTACCAATATCAGTTTGATCAAGTCACATAACATCCCAAGTCTTCAGTTTCATTATTTATAAATGAAAGGGTATATGGCTTCTGAGGTCTCCAGGCTCTAAAACTATGACAGGCTTTGATGATGAGGAATGGGGCTCAGGTACCTGCCTAGTTTCATTTAGCTATTAGAGGAGGCTCACACATCTGAAATTCCCATATTATCCTGTTTGAAACGCCATTGAATACTAAAATTGCCTTCATGGCACATTGTCCATGTGTCCTGTTAAAGCTATCATTAATCTTGCTGTAACATTCCCAAAGCAAGACTAACCTTTTATTACTAGAAGTTTTTCCAGACCAAAATTTTGTTGATTAAATAGGATGTCTGGGATGATGTGGTGGAATTAGGAGTCCAGAACGTAAAAGTGAATCAGATCTACTTGTTTTCCATCTCTCTCTCTCTTTACAATCATTAATATTATTTGATGCTGGTTACCATAGGATCATTAACCTCCTCTGTAAAGGGTTAAGATGGGATTAGATGAGCCCTAACATTTTCTTCCAGTTCTAAATTCTAAATTTGGAAGAATTTTCCAAGCCAAATTTTCTTAAGCTGTAGTTGGAGCTGAAAGGGAAGAGTTAGTTCCTAGTGAGCAATGAGGAGTGGAACCAGGGTGTGGAAGTATTTTGCTTAGAACGATGTTACACGAATGGTATGAGTTGGCCTCTCCATCCCTCTCAGGTCCTGCCTACAGGCTCTGAGCTTTGAAGCTGTGCTTAAAACCCATGAGGCTATGTAATGAGGGGTATGAAGGGATAGGAGGTGTGCCAAGATAAGTAGAATAATACAAGGGCAACAAGCACTCCACTAGGTCATAAAGGATCTCAAGCAGCCAGTAGCCTTGGTTCCTGAGAGGACTCCTTACCATCTCCTTAATTCCCAATGAGCTAGAAGTTGCCTATTGGGCCTAATTCCTGGGAAGCCAGGCTGTGGTTCTTGCTGACTGATGCATATTGGTGGGACCTCTTCCTGGTCTCCATTGCTCTACCAGCTTGCCCATCATGCACATGCTTCCAAATCATTCTCTCATTCTACTGGATTTCCTATTATGTTTTTTCTAATGATAGAGAGCTTTTAAATCTGAATTTCTACTACCTCCTCTCAATGCTGACTAGGTTTCTCAGGTCTCTTGCCAGGAAGATGCTAGCAGATTCTAATGCATATTGTGGGGAAAGGGTTTTCCCACTTGGGAGAAGAGGTTGTACCAGGGACTTTTCACCTGAGATCCATGGCCCCATTTGGGGTTTGGGAAGTTAGATGAGAAAAAATGAATTTTGGTTTTGTAATCCTATGTGTTTTAAAATATTATTCTAAAACAGGATCATCAGGTTTCACCAGATTGCCAGAAGGGTCTGTGATACATCCAGAAAGAGAAGAACCCCTGGCACTAGACTAAAATAAACTTTAATGTTCCCTGTGATTCTGTCATTTATCCCAGCTCATATAATAATCTGCTTTGAATTCAAAATGATTTGGAAGAAAAGAATACAATGATGTTGCTAGTAACAGGTATATTTCTTCAAGACAAGTGTAGATTAATTTTTAAATTATGAATCACAGTCCACTGGAGTAGAGTCAAATACAGATTTGCCAAGTTGACTAACATTCTATTTTTTAGCTTTCATAAATATATGGCGTGAAGCATAATGGTTAGAGGGCTAGCCTTCAAATTAGGAAGACCAGGGCTCAAGATCTGTGTCTGACTGTTACTGGCTTTGTGACCCTGGGCAAGTCACATAACGTCTTAGTACCCCAAGCAACTTTCTAAGATTAAAAGTTATAGACAAGTTACTGAACAGTCAAGAAAAGTTTGCATAGGAATTCTCCATGCAGACAAAACTCTCCCTCCCCCCAACCCCAGGAAAAAAAAAACCTAACTCAGGACTGTTCTAACACTGAGAGAAAAAAATCATTTAAATCTAAATATTATTACAAAGTAAAAAATATGGGTGATTTAATATTTTCAAAATACTACCCATCTAGTGATATATATTATCTTTAATAATATTTGAGACCCTTCTTTGCAGGGCAAAAGTCCACAGAGAACTCCTTGTTATCTGGCAGACTAGGGTGTCCTAACCTTACTCTTTGCCTACTATCCTGTATTTTTCTCTTCTTTCAGTGATCGAGTGCACATCTGACTGTACAATTATGATTCCAGTGATCATCGTGATTGTCATTCCTCTCTGCATCCTGGCCTTGGTTTTTTGTGGAATTCGCCTGAGGAGGAAATCATTAAGATACCAGAGGATCTAGTTGGTATAAGGCATCCCAGAAGAATGAAAGGGTTTAGAATTTCTTTATTATCTGCAAGACCTTAGGAAATTCCCTTGTAGTAAGTTTTTACAGTTAAGTTTATTGCTGTGGTCTCAAGCCCCAGCATTTCACAATTTTATCCAAGCCACTAGAAGAGAGAAAAATTATTCTTGGTTTGGTGGGGGGGATGGGAGAGAGGAGAGGAGAGGTGCAGGTGTGACAAGACTTGATTAGTTACTGAAGGGCACTAGTTAGTTTCCCCGTTATCAAGGTATTTTCCCACTGTAGGTTTCTCTTTTCTCATCCGTAAAATGGAAGGATCAGTCTCCTGGCCCCTAGAGTGCCTTCTAGCTCTAAATTCATGGACCTCTGGCCTCTCAGCCTCAGTTTCCTCAGAGGGTTTGGATTCCACGGCTTCTAGCCCTAGATTTGTGTTCCTTTGACCTCTGCCAAGAAGAATATAAAGACAGTGCTTTTGTTGGCTCTTTAGCTTGTGACATGAGCATACTCGTTGATATCCTGAATTTTGATATAAGATTTAAAAGTAAAAAAAAGAATGTCTACATCTTTCAATGCATTTATATAAATGTCTATTTTTCATCTTTTGATCCCCTGATCGTAGCACAGAGAGCCTTGTACACAGTTGAAATTTAATAAATGTTTGCTGAATTGAACTGAATTGAGTTATATACACTCCTCTCTTAAAGTTACAATTGACTGAAGGGAGAAAGAGATCAATGGGTATAAATATCAAACCAGAACACCTACTCCCAGTATCACAGATTTAAGGTGGAGACCTTGGAAATCATGTTATCTTACTCCCTCATTTTATAGTCAGTTAGCCAACAATTATTTATTAAGCACTTCCTATGTGTTTGTTACTATACTAAACACTTGGGGTCCAAAGAAAGGCAAAAACAGTTCCTGCCCTCCAGAAGCTCACAGTCTAATAAAGGAGACAATATGTAAGTTGGTACATACAAGGTATATGTAGTTTGTCCTTTATTGTCAAATAGGACCATGACATCAAGAAGGTGATGTCATGACTTACAAAAGAACTGGATTTAAGTGAGGCAGGGCTGTGCTAAGTCATCAGCCTCACTGTCTCCTCCAGAGCCATCTGGTTCCAGTAGCAAGATATTGATCACACCACTGGAGACGGCCCTGATGCAGTGGGACACTGTATCAGAAAGCACCCCACCATACACAGGTTCTTAGATCTGCATTCATAAAAGGAAAGGCAACTTTTGAGGGGTTAACAATCACTTTAATCAAGCACAGGTATTATTCTGATAAGGTTTTGGGGTGTTGGGGATCCCACAATACCACAGTCCAGGTCTTGCTCGAATGAATTCAACTCAAGCTTTCTTAAAGCCAAAGAAAACAAGATTCATCTTCCTGGGTTGACTCTTCAAGAGCCTAAGCATTTGTAGCACTTGTATTCACAAGCGGACCATGTAGAATCCCAGCTAGACAGAGTCTGAGCTGGATTGAATCTGAGCACCTTCATAGAGGCAAGATGGATCTTACATACAGAAAAGACTGGAGTAGGGATCTGGGGGTGGTCTGGTAGTCTACGGTGATGGAAGGAGAGGTTTAGAGAGGATCTTGAGGAGAAGTCCAAGGAGGGTGTAACTAGTCAACTGTTAGAAACAACCGGAGGCAATCAGGACATATCAGACAATGGAGGGCCTGGGCCAGAAGCAGGTGTGGCCAGGTAGCCTGGGGTCCCAGGGATGGTCTCCATAGATCAAACCCAAGGAGGATCCTGATGGAAGTAGCTGGTAATAGGATCAAAGGGAAGAATATCAAAAGAATGCCAAATAGAAGATAGGGAATATGGGAGTATCTGGTCTAGGAGAAATGGAAGGGGAATCCAAGGAACCCCACAAAAGCCAGACTTTCTGTGGGAGGGCCCCTTCAGACTAATGGGACAAAAGCCTTACTCATCCAAGGGGAAAAGGTCTTAGGGAAAAGATCTTGGCTTAGGCTTGTACCCCATCAATTCCTTTAACCAAGTACATATATCATTCACCTAGTTCAGGGGAGTCAACACCCTGAACTTCAAAGAAAATACAAGAAATCAAAGTCAACAGACATGACTTCCTATCCCTGACCCATAATTCAACAGACAGGCCCAACTGTCTGACCATAGTCACCAGAGAGGGAAGCATGGACATCTGGGTTTTGAAAGGGGAGGGGGGCAGCTTCCCAGTGTCCTCTTCTGGCACTCAAACCTTCTTACTCAATCTAAGCCCCCAAATAAAACTGTACTTCAGAATCTTTATACACTTTTTAGAGCTAGAAGGCATCACATCCCTGGAGACAAGGATAGGAAAAATCATCCTTAATCACAATCAAATAGAGGCATTAGGCTCTTGAGTATACTAAAACAAGAACACTAAAAGATCCTATTTTACTTGCCATTATAGAGACCTTGGCCTTTTTAAGGTAAGGTCCTTTCCAGGTCTGTTTGTCTGAGACAATACCCATTCAGTGATTATGGCTAGGTAAAAATGAGGCAAAGAATTGACTTTACCTAGTAAAAAAAAAAAATCTTGGAGAGGAAAACCCTCAGGGTTTCTGGCCAAAACAGAAACAAATGCTATTTATACTTTCTCTGAGCCATTACAACCCAAACAATTTACCAATGAGGTTTACCCAGTGGGACCTATTGACCAAACAACAAGAGTCAGAGTCTTAAAAAAAGAAATCTAGCTCATAACCCCCAAAATACCTTGCTAGGTATCAGCAATCAAAGTTTATATGCCCTTGGGCAGAGCACCTGCAGGTAAGGGTATACTTCCCTACACGGACAATGGGAGAGGAGGAAGGAAGGAAGGAAGGAAGGAAGGAAGGAAGGAAGGAAGGAAGGAAGGACATATAAGATATATACAGAGTACATGGATGTGTGAGTGATCGTCCTTCATTGCCAAAGAAGACCATGCCATCAGAGAAATGGTGACATGACTTGATTTTGACTTTGTTTTTTGAGTGAGGGAGGGCTGTGCAGGTCACCAGCCTCACTTCTCCTCCAGAGCCATCTGAATGCAGTGACCAGATATTCATCAGGATGACTGGAGATAACCCAGGGTGAGGCAATTGGGGTTAAGTGACTTGCCCAAGGTCACACAACTAGTGAGTGTCAAGTATCTGAGGTGAGATTTGAACTCAGATCCTCCTGACTCCTGCATTGGTGTTCTATCCACTGTACCTCCTAGCTGCCCCCAGAGTACATGGAAAGTAATCCTAGAAGGCAAGGCATTTACAACTGGAGATGGTGGTGGTGACTAACACTAAAATTCTACAAGATAAAGATGGAGAAAAAGCCATTTGATTTGGCAATTAGGAGATAATGGGTAACTTTGAAGAGAGCAATTTTGATTGAATGATGAAGCCAGAAGCCAGATCACAGAAGATTTAAAAGAGAATTAGAGGGAAGTGGAGACATCAAATATAGATGGCCTTCTCAAGGAGTTTAGCTAAAAAGTGGAAAAGAGCTATCTAGTGGCATTGTGAGAATGAGATAATGAATTTCCTTCTACAGAAGTTAAATGACAGATAATGAATAAAAGGGGGTAGCTAGGTGCTACAGTGAATGGAGTACCAGGCCTGGAGACAGGAAGACTCATCTTCCTGAGTTAAAATCTGATCTCAGGCACTTAGTATCTGGGTGAGCCTGGGCAACTCACTTAACCCTATCTGCCTCAGTTTCCTCATCTGTAAAATGAGCTGGAGAAGGAAATGACAAACCACTCTAGCCTCTTTGCCAAGAAAATCCCAAAATGGGGCCACAAAGAAAGTTGGATGCAGCAGAAAATGACTGAGTAATAGTAACAAAAATGAATAACAAGCATCGTATTGTAAGATATTGGCTCTAAGTCATCACTGAGTCCTAGACATTTGCACTTTCTAGTTTTACAGAGCAACGGATTTATTTTGATGTATGAAAGATGTAGGCTAGAAACAAAGAATTACCTAATAGTAAAAGTTTTTTAGCAGGAGATTGAGGAAGAAAGGAAGATTTTAAATACAGGGTAACTTCTGAGGGCTCTTTCCAAGGATAGTTCAATGGACAGAGTGACCTCTGAAGTTCTTTTCCAATATATGATTCTATCCAATCCTCTTTAATTCTTCTAAATCCTCTGTATCTATTCCTTACTCACAAGAGCATAGCACCATCTTGTGGCCATATAAATAAGAACGTTCTAAAGAAGCTACTTCCCACCGTAAAGGCAGACAGAAATATTGTCACTTCAATATATAGAACACCCAAAAATAAGTTTAAGGACTTTAGGAGACATCATAAACCTAGCACAGAGAAATGCAAACATTGCAAAAGGGAACTTCAGTCACCTCAACATCTCCTAGAACTCTCCGCAGAAAATAATGTCTTATATTATATTGTTAATATTAAAACTAATAACCTACAGTTGTGAAGCACTTTGAGTTTTTTCTATTTAAAAATTACTATTTACTTTTAACATTCATTTTTTAAAAATTGCTTTCCAAATTCTCTCCCTCCCTCCAACCTATCCTCCACCAATTGAGAAAGCAAATCATATATCAATTATACATGTGAAATCATATAAAACCTATTTCCCTATTAGCCAGATTGCAACCAAAAGAAAAAAAAAAACAAGGAAAATTTTAAAAATGAAAAAATATACTTAAATTTGTACTCAGAGTTTATCCATTCTCTCATGGAGGGAGACAACATTTTTCATTATGAGTAAAATTCACATGGGTTCAATTATATGATTATTTCCTTTGCCAAAGTAGGCTTCAAGGTTGAGTTCTGGGCCTTCTCTTCTTTCTACATCCTCTCTCCTAATGATGTCTTCACCTTCAAAATTGTCTTGAACCATTACATTGATCAGAGTATCCAAGTCTTTCACAGTTGATTATCCTTACAATATGACTGTTACTGTACAGTGTTCTCCTAGGTTCTACTCACTTCGTTCTGCATCAGTTCATATACATCTTCCCAGGTTTTTCTGAAAATCCTACTCATTATTTCTTTTGACACAATAGTGTTCCATCACAATTATATACCACAACTTGTTCAGCCATTCCTCAATGGATGGGCTTTTCCTCAATTTTCAATTCTTTGACATCACTAAAAGAGCTGTTATAAATACTTTTGTACAAATCGGTCGGTCCTTTTCCCTTTTCTTTGATCTCTTTGTGATCCAGACTTAGTGGTGTTGTTTCTGGGCCAAATAGTATGAACAGTTTTACAGCCCTTCGGGTATAATTCCAAATTGTTCTCCTGAATGGTTGGGCCAGTTCACACATTCACCAACAGTGCCTTAGTATCCCTACTTTTCTACATTCCCTCCAGAATCAGTAGTGATTTAGATCATTTTTATATTACTATAGTTCACTTTGATTTCTTCTGAAAACTGCCAGTTTGGGTCAATATTCTTTGATCATTTATCAATCAGGGAATAGCTTCTTATTTTTTTAATTTTGGCTCCATTCTTTATATATTTGAGAAATGAGGGTTTATCAGAGAAACTTACTGTAAAACATCCACTCTCCAGTTTTCTGCTTTCTTTCTAATTTTGGCTGCACTGGTTCTATTTGTACATCATGTCATCAAATTTATATCATCAAAATCTCATGTCATCAAAATTATGTTTTACTTCCTGTGATCCCCTCTATCACTTGTTTGGTCATAAACCTTCACTTGTCCATAGATCTGATTTTCCATACTCCTCTAATTTGTTTCTATCACCCTTTATGTCTAAATCTTGTACCTTATGTAAGTATATAAAATGTGAGATACTGGTCTATGCCTTGTTTCTGCCAAACTGCTTTCCAGTCTTCCCAGAAATTGGATCTTTGGGTTTATCAAACATCAGATTACTATGGTCATTTGTTATGAAGTATTAGAGAACTTTGAATTCTACAAAGTTAAGGGGTCCCACTAAACCCTTTCCCACTCCTACCTTCCTATTACTGTAGACAGCAGCACCATCCTCCCAGTTCCTCAGGCTCACAATCTAGGAGTCATCCTGGATTCCCAGTCTGGATCCCTAAGGAGGGTCTAACTGATCCAGGTCAGAAATGGTTAAAGCTTCCAAGATAATCACTACTGGCATCCAGTTTGTTCATTGCAAAGATAGGAAAACGCAGTCTTAAAAAAAAAATGGGTTTCTTGTGTATGGTCCCCAAAGGACAGAACTATTTAGCAGTAAGTGCAAGTTGACTAGGTTGAGGGGTAATGGGGGACCCCAGGATACCGACAGTCCGGTTTGTGTTCGAATGAATTCAACTCAAGTCTTCTTAAAGCCAAAGAAAACGAAGTTTATTAAAGATTTCCCAAATTGGGTTGCCTCTTAAGGAGCCTAAGCATTTGTGACGCTTGTATTCACTCACAAGTGGGCCAGAGAGAATCTCAGCTAGACAGTCTGAGCTGGATTAAATCTGAGCACCTGCATGGAGGCAAGATGGAACTTAAACACAGAAAAGAGTATGGGGGAGAGAGGGGGGCGGGGTGATCTGGTAGTCCAGGGTAATGGGAGGAGGAATTTAGGAAGGTCGAGGAGAAGTCCAAGGAGGTAATCCAAGGAGAGTCAAAGGCTGGAAACTATCAGGGGGTAACAGATAATGGAGAGTTTGAGTGGGAAGCAGGTAGAGTAATCCAGAGATCTTGATAGGGGCAGTATGGGAATAAATACAGATCTTGATGGAAGTGGTCAGCAGCCTGGGGAATAGGGTTTTGATGCGATCAAGAGTGGGGGATGCTACAGAGACTTGAGCAGAATGTTAACGAAAAACCCATGGGCTTCCAGAGACTGCCAGAACTAATGGGAATATTAGATTTGCGTAAGTAAGGCCAGATTAAGTGGGAAAATTCAAGCGGAGCTCAAGGAGACTCCCAGAAAGACTTCCCATCAGAAGTAAAGACAAATCTGTGTTTGGTAAAAGGAAAAAAGTTCTTAATAAATCAGAACTATGCCAAAGTAGAATGCCTTAAAAGCCAATAAGCTCTTCTTCACCACCAGACCCCTATCCGCATTCCCATCCCAGGACTTCAAGCAAAGGCTGGATGACCCCTCTGCAGGTATGCTGGAGGGATTTTTTTGGTCCGATGTGTATCAGTTCAGATGGCCTCCAAGGTCCCTTTCAGCTCTGAGACTGAGTTTCTCCCATCACTTGCAGAAACAAAAATTTAATTAATTTTGTGTAGGGTACAGAGACCCTTATCAATGAATCAGAGAAGCAGAGGTATTAGCAAAAAGAATAGTTTATTGACTTTCTCCAGAAGGGGCTCCCTCAGAGTGCCCGAAAGATGGCACCAATTAAAGACAGCAGAGCTGGGTTTAGCTCAGCAGATTATACAGATCCGAACCGCATTCCCCCCTCCCTAGCCCCCTTTCTCAGGGCTCAAGTGCAAGCCCTGAGGATACAATCTATTCGAGGCAATCTACCCAAGCAACGGAGAACAGTTTTCATACATTGGCCCTAAAAAAAAGAGGGGGGAGGTGTTATTCCTCCCTGCTACGAGTCTAAAAACTGGGCGGGGAAAGGCTGGGAAAATACAGGGAGCAGTCTGGGACGGTCCAGAACGTGCTGAAACATTTCTTGTACAAGGTCAACCTGCTGCAACTGTTTCAACCAGACAAGAAACAATTAACGCCTTGAGAGGCTACAGTGCTGAGAACCTCCGAGACCGTCTCCTTCCCGACAAGCTATGGCATTCTCCAATGTTCCTGGATTTTAACTAGCTCGGTCGGCTTCCTTCTCTAGGGGAGGCTCGACAGCAAGCGCTGGGTCCGAATCCTTCCGAGGCCCGAGGCCCGGGCGACCTTGGGCAAGTCCCTTAACCTCCTGGGCCTCAGTTTCCCCATCTGTAAAATGAGGAGAATCACGGGACACACGTAAAACTCCCAGGAAGCCCCGGCTTCCCTCTGTGATGACCAAGCTCCTTTCGTTTTGGGAGGGTGTCTGGAGTAGGAGAGAATGACCTTTCGGCAACCCGCAGGCCCGGAAGAAGGTGCGCGCGCAGCTGGTGGGGGCGGGCGGTGAGGTGAGGGAGGAGGCGGGGCTGAGCCCGGGACCGCCCAGGGTGCGCGCTTCTCCACCCCTCCCCCCGGCCCCGCCTCCCCAAGCAGAGTCAGCCTAAGCAGAGAACTGGGAAAGAGGGAGCTGGGAAAGACTCCTCCGAAGAGAATGATGGAGAGGGCCCCGCCCCTCCCCGCCCCTCGCTCTGCCTCTAAGAAGTCCCCGCCCCTCGGCCACCCCCTCGCCCTCAGATAGCCACGCCCCTCACTCTAGCCCCTAATGAAGACCCCGCCTCCTCGGCACCGAGAGGTCCCGCCCCGCCCCTCGGCCCCACCTCCCGCCTTCATGTAGCCCCGCCCCCAAGCACTCCCTGCCGCGGGGGCGACAGACGATGGGCCAATTGCGCCGCGAGGAACCTTGCTACGCTTCCTGTCTCCGTTCTTATTGGCTGCTTCAGGGACACTGCCCCTCTGTGTCCATCTCGGATTGGCTGCATGCCTAGGGCCTGTGGAGAGCCTGAGGAAAGACGAAGGGTCCGGAGGCTGGGAGGCTTTGGGGGTCTGCGGGTCGTGTGGAATTGCTCGGGAGCCTCGGGACTAGGGACATGGGGCCGCCCCTTGGGGTCGTGGCGCTGCTGGTGGCGGAGAGGAGCCAATGGCGGCATCTGCCAGGCCTGCTGCTGTCGGGGTACGTGGACTAACTGGGGGGAGGGGCGGAGAGGGAGGGCAGGGTGTGTGTGTGTGTGTGTGTGTGTGTGTCTGTGTCTGTGTCTGTGTGTGTGTGTCTATCGTCTGTGTCTGTGTGTGTGTCTGTGTGTCTATCGTCTGTGTCTGTGTGTGTGTGTGTTGGGAGGTTGGGGGGTGTTGTGTGGGTGTGTGCGCTAGAGTGGGGGGGTGGTGGAGCTGAGAGTGTTTATGTAAGAGATGCGGAGTGTGAGCAGGGGGTGTTTGTGTAAGAAGTGTGAGGTGCCAGCTAGGGGGTGTATGGTGTGGGGTGTGTGTAAGAGGCATGGGTTGTGAGCAGGGGTGTGTGTAAGAAGTATGGGGTGTGAGCTGTGAGTGTGTCTTGGAGTATTGGGTGTGAGCAGGGGGTGTGTGTGTAAGAGGTGTGAGGTGCTAGCTGGGGGGGTGTATGGTGTGGGGTGTGTGTAAGAGGCATGGGTTGTGAGCAAGGGGTGTGTATAAGAGGTGTGAGATGTGAGCTGGGTTGGGGTGTATGAGTGTGTGTGTGTGCAAGGTGTGTATGGCTGTGCGTCTTTCTGATTCCTAATGGCCTGGTCACCCTGTTCTCCATGACCCCCCTCTTCCCTCAAGGTTTCCAGGGCACCACTCTCTCCTGCCTGGTCCTCCTACCTCTCTGACCGTCCTCTGTCTCCTTTGATAGACCCTCCCTCAGATCACACCCTCTAATTCTAGGAATCCTTCTGGACTCACCTTCTCTTCCTCACTTTGTGATTTCATCAGCTCCTAAGAATTTGATTACTATCTCTATGTGGACTTACCCTGCCCCTTTTCTGCTGACCTCCAGTCTTGCAGCTCCATCTGCCTGTTGATATCCAGTAGACATCTTAAACTCACTATGTCCAAAACTGAACTCATGGTCTTTTCCCCCAAATTCTCCCCACTTCCTAACTTCCCTGTTACTGTAGAAGGCAATACCGTCTTCCCAGTCACTCGGGGCTTGCACCCTGGGTGTCCTCCTTGACTCCTGTTGCGCCCTCCACACTCCAGTGTCCACTCTGTTGCTAAGTTCTGTTATTACCTTCATCACATCTCTTGCACATGCTTCTGACACTGCCACCTGCCTGGTGCAGGCCCCCAGTACCTCACACCTGATGGGTCTGCCAAGCTCTCCCTCTGTAGTCCATTCTCCCCTCAGCCCACCGGTGATTTTTCTCAAGTGAAGGCCAGGGAAGGGAGAAAGGAGGTATTGGTATCAGTGCTGAATCGAACTCCATGATAATGAGATTTCAGGTGATTAGTTTTTCAGGAGATGGTGTGTAAATCACCTGTACCCCCCTAGAGTGGCTTGAACCCCATTGGGTTCAGTTATGTGTCTTTGGACAGTCACAGCAGCCTCCTGACTTGTCTTCCTGCATCATCTCTTCTGCCTCTATACATCAGGCACTGAATGTGAAAAAACGATTCCCCTGCAATACAGGCCTGACCACACTGCTCCTCTGCTCTAGAAGCTGCAATGGCTCCCTGTTATCCATCTGCCTGACTGTGGAAGCCCAACTAACCCAACTCCGGCCTCCCATAGATCACTCTCCACCCTGCACTCTGCTGTCCAGTTGGGCTGTGCTGTTGCCCACGCAAGTCCTGTCTGTGGACTGGCCACCCCTTTGTCAAACGGACCCCTCTGCCCCTCAGCCTCTTAGCTCCCTCCAAGGGCTACTTGGAGGCCTTTCCAGATCCACTTTCTACAAAATGATCATTTTAATTTTAGGAATGTTTGGTGTTTCTTCTGCATGTTTGTTAGCAGAAGTACTGAGGGGGAACCAGTATGTAAATGGAGAAATACAAAATGTGCCTTGAGTTTGAGGACTCTTTTCTTTCTGTCTGTCTTTATTCTTCCTTTCTTCTTTTGTCTTAATTTCTTTTCCTTGTACCCCCACCTCATCCTCAAGCCTATCACACAGTAGACATGTATTGGATTGTTTTGGGGTGTTAGTCAATAAGTATTTATTAAGCACTGACTGTGTGCCAGGTATTGGCTGTGAGCATGCATGGGGTTTTGTATGTCTCATGTTTATCTGTGTGTGGTGTGTGTAGTACTATGAAGATGGTGAGGTGAGGTGTGAGTTTTTGTTTTGGGGAGGGGACATAGTTCTGTTGAGCTCAGTGTGAGAGGAAAGAGACACACAATGGTACTTTTTAGATGATCCTACAGCCCTAGTCCCAGGAGAGAAATCTCATTCTTCCAGAAGGCATTTTCCTTTCACACATATAGACTGCCTCAGTTTCCTTATTTAGGAAAATCCTATTTGAGAGTATGATGGTAATTTTTGAAGGTGCCAATTCCTACTGCAACAGGAAGATTCACAGGATTATATCTCAGTGTTGTTGCTTAGTCAGTTGGTCAATTTGGCAAAGATAACTGGAGTGGTTTTACTATTTCCTTTTCCAACTTATTTTACAGATAAGGAAACTGAGGCAAACAGTTAAGTGACTTGCCCAGAGTCACATAGTAAGTATTTGAGATGATGTTTGAACTCAGGTCCTCCTTACTCTAGGGCCAGTGCTCTGTCCACTGTATCACCTAATTGCCTTCCCTCAATGCTAAAGGAACCAAAGCCCTGGTCTCTGCTTCCTGAAGGGTGGGAGGCAGTGAAGAAACTTGAAAAGAGAAATTGTATTGTGTTTCTCATAGTCAGTGAGTTGTGCCTTTGTCAGCAAGTACAGCCACACTCTGGTTGCCACATTCTCATTTCTCCGTTGTAGCTCTCTTGAGTAGGGCTTCTCCGGGTCTTTTTGCAGACCTTCCTAGACCTGAAGCCAGCACCCACAGCTCCTGGCATTCACCTGCCCTTTCCCTTCCTTAGTCTCCATAAAATCAAGTGGTTTTTCCTCTTCCACATCTTAGCAAATCAGAAAATGGAAGGAAAAAGTGTGGGCAAAAGGGCCAGAAGGTGGAGGAGGCCAAGGCTCACTCAGTTCAGAATCACCCTGTGTGTGTCACTGCCAGGGCCACATGGGGTGAGGGCTCCAACTTCCAGTTTGTCTTGCATCCCTTCAGGTACAAGGAGAGAGACAGAGACAGACAGAATGAGACATGGAAAGAGACATTTTGTTGCCCTCTCTTTCTCTCCCCATTGCTTAATTCTGTACCCAGCCACTCACTCAGTAAATACTCATTCATTGGTTGGTTGGTTGGTTGGTTGATTGGTTAGAGGAGTACAAGTGGCTCCTCCTCACCAAAGTCTCTGTCCCACTGGCCTACTATTATGGTGCGTAAAATCCCCATGATCAGTTTTATTTCCTTCAGTAAAGCACTGTTTCTAGAAGGCCCTTTTTAAAGTGAGCCCAGTATTCTTTCAAGAGAATGAGATGTAGGGGAATAGGAGATCACTAAAAACCAGTTTCCCCTACTTCACAATGCCATTCTCTGCCAGCCACCCTGAGGGATTGATAGGCCCATTTACTCAACCAATCCAGACCATTCCTCCCATGCTGTCCAAGTGATTGAATAGTGTGAACTTCAGACTAAGAACTAGGAAACTGGATTCTAATTCTTTCTGTGTGACAGTGGGCAAGTTATTTCAACTCAATTTTGTTCATTTCTCTTTTAATCTTGGTTGCCTCAACTGTACAGTGAGAAGGATTGTAAAATCACAGAGCCTTGGAAGTGTGAGGCACCTTGAAGCACCTAACAATTCCTCAAGGAAATGTTTGAAAAAAGTCAATCCACATGTCAAGAATAGGTCTCTGATTAGATCTAGTCTGTGGGTTTGTTTCTTCTTCACTAAAAGCATTTAACACTAATTAACTGGATCAAGGAAGGCCAGTAAGGAGGAGGCCCCCTGAGCTCTTCCTTGAAGATTCCCAAGGTGGAGGAGAGGAGAGTTGGTATTCTGGGCATGGAGAATGGCTTAGGCAAATGCGCAAAGTCTGGAATTTAGTAGAGTAGTTTATGAAGGCAAGTTGTTTGTAGTAATGACTGGAAGAGTAGTGGGTGCCAGATTGTAGGGGGTCATAAATGCCAGACTATGTTTTATCTTAGAGGTAAATAGGGAGCCACTAAAAGGGAGCAGTATGGTTAGTGTGGCTGGGAAGGTTATTCAGGCAACTGGTTGGGAAATGGATGGGAGAGAAGGGAAAGATTCAAAGTAGGTTGACCTACTGTTCTTGTATTCTCAGGTGAAAAGTGATGAGGGCCTGAACTTAGGGAGTGGCTATGTGAATGGAGAAAAGGGATCAGACAGGAGAAGCCCTGGAGAGATAGACCTGACAAAAGGTGGCAAACAATTGGATGCAAGTGGAAGGAGAAAGAGAAAAGTAGGGATGCCTCTTCTCAGATTATAGTTATCAGCGACTGGAAGGAGGGTAGCATACTCCACAGAAATCGTGAAGTTTAGAGAAGTGAGCTGAGGGGGAAAGATGGTGAGAGTCCTTTTGTACATATTGAGTCTCATATGTCCATAGGACATTTAGGTCGCTATGATCCAGCAGCCAGTTGATGATGTGAGATTGGTGCTCAGGAGAAAGACTAGAGCTGTATGTATAGATTTGGGAATCATCTTCATAGACATCATTGGGCCCATGGGAATTGATGAGATCACGGACTCAACATGAGAAGAGACACACAATAATACTTTTTAGACTGATCCTGCAGCCCCAGTTCCAGGAGAAAGATCACCAGGAGAGAGGGGGTAGTGAGAAAAGACTAATTGTAAGGGTCTATGGAGAGGAGAGCCCAGAAGCACTTTGGCCAAGGAGCAGGAGTTGAATGATCATCCAATAAAGGACAGGAAGGAGGGGTGGTCAGACGGAGAGGATGAACCAAGAGAGTGGCATCCCATGAGCCACAATACAATGTCCAAGAGGAAAGATTGGTCAACATGGAGTAGACAAAGGCAATAAGGACTGAGAAAAAGGCCTTAGATTTAGCAGTTAATTGACTATTGGTAACCTTGGAGAGAGCAGTTTCAATAGAGTGGTGGTGGCCTCAGAAGTTGCCTCAGAAGAGTTGAGGGGTGGGTGGCATTAGGAGTAGACAACTCTTTCGAAAAACTTGGCAGTGAAGGGGAGAAGAGATATTTAATGGTACCTTGAAGGAATGATGGCAGGAGGAAACAAAGAATTTGTTGTTTTTTTAAGGATATCAGATATTTAGACCTACTTTTGTAGACAAGAAGGAAGTAGAGAGAGTTTGAAAATGAGAGAAGGAACATGAGCATTCCTGAATGAGGAGAGCTCCTGAAAGAGGACTGTCTTGAGAGGTCTGCCTCTCGGGTCCAGGGAGAGGGATTGGCCTCGAACAAGAAAAGAGCCACCTCCTTCTCAGGTCTGGGGCAAAGAGAGCTGAGGGGATGAAGGAGCTCATGGCAGATGGTCCCAGTTTTCTCAAGTTAAGTAGGAGATCAGGTCAGCTGTTGAGGGGCAGGATTTTCCTGACTTGAAGACCAGGACACTCTTTCTCTACAGCAGGGTCTCCCCTGTCCTGATTTAATATAGCCAAGCATCCTAGGATTTCATCTGGGATGGAATGGACCTTGGAGATCATGTAGCCTAATCCTTTCATTTTGCAGATGGGCGAACTGAAGCACAGAGTGCTGAGAAGACTTACCCAGAACCCAGTTGTGGTCAGTAGCCAAGGCGGTCTCCTGGAGTAGTAGTCAGAAACCTTAAAGTCGAAAGGAACTTTCTTTCCTAGTTTCTTCATTTTGCAGATGCCCAAAGTGATACTTCCCCAGAGTTACACAGTTAGTTGGGATGGGCCCTGGATTTCCTGATCTATTAGTGTCAGATATTTTCCACCATAGCATTAACATTTTTAGTGACTAAAGGTTAATGGAAATCATATCCAAACTTTGAGGACTTAGGGGATGAGGAACAGATCCAAGGGTCAATGTGACATTGAAAAGGACCTTTCCCAGTGAATAATAACTTGCTTTTCTTAGTCATTCTGTTTCTTCCTTTATTACATTGCCATTTGGATTTCTGTTACAGGAGATGCATTTGGAGACAAAGAACTGCGAAATATTCATCAACTGGTACTAAAATTTTTTTATAATTTAATATTTCTTAATGGAAATATTTTAAAGAGCATTCTTTTACTCTTAATCTATGTTATGTAAAAGAAAAACCTTCCTAAGCAATTTAGTGATTTTGTAATACTTCTCTTATTTTTTTGATGTTTCCTTTGAATTTTCAGCTCTTACATCAAAGTTCTTTTGATATGAAGAATCCAAAATACAAATGGGTTTTAATGGAACACATTTATGGGGACTGATTGTGATCTATCAATTGAAATCATCTCTCCCTAGCTTTTAGAATTACAATATGAGGGAAAAAATTATAATCACTTTTTAAATGTTTTTTAAGAAATTATTGGTCACAAATTAAATTTCCACATTGTATCTTTATATGGAACATTTTTTTTTAATTGTCAGAATAGTTAATGAACATCAAATGTGTTTGATGTGGCTGGAGTTTTTTTTTTCACATGCAAATGCACTAGAACTCCATTTTAAGTCCTGGTGTCTGGTTGCAAAGACACCATCTACATCTAATGCCAGAGATATACTCAGGGTGTATCATTAAATGGATGAGTGAGTTAATTTGACCCTTGGTTTTATGAAATCTAAGGGAAGGCAAAACACTTCCCATTGGGGTATATAAACCTTATTTGCCACTTTTAAGCTTAAAAAACCCCTAGTAATTCCATCGTTCTGCTCATGCTGGTTAACTGTGGTAAGAAATAAGTTCATCAAAATTGGTTAAGATCATGATTTTGGACTTTGAAATATTTAAGACACATTTTTTAGGTGATTAACATGATGGTGTACTACTTAATTGTCCCTCCTGTTCCAGGTCCAGGAAGAAGGAACATTGCCAAGGTCCTTATTGCAAACAGAGGAGAAATTGCTTGCAGAGTGATACGAACAGCTAAGAAAATGGGTGTGCAATCAGTGGCTGTCTATAGTGAGGCAGACCGGAACGCCATGCATGTGGAGATGGTGTGTTATCAGACATGCTGGAAGTTTTCTGCCTTTACCTTCTGACTTTTTGCCCCTCTTTATTTCCTGAATTGACAGTGTGTGTTAGTGCTCTCAGTTTTTCCTTAGCCCAGCCTGGGGAAGTTTGTGGTAGTGATTTTTCCCAGTAATTATGATGATTCCTTGTGTTAGTTAGAGCCTTTCACTTACCTCATTTGATTTGATCCTTGAGATAATCCTGTGACATAGATTTTATCACCATTCTACAGAGGAGAAACCTGAGGCGAAATGATGTATTGGAGATCACCCAGCTAGTAAATAGATTTACTAGTGATTGTTTAGAATTTGATTTGATCTTTGAGATAATCCTGTGACATAGATTTTATCACCATTCTACAGAGGAGAAACCTGAGGCGAAATGATGTATTGGAGATCACCCAGCTAGTAAATAGATTTACTAGTGATTGTTTAGAGCTTGAAAATTCTGACAAAGATTGCTTTACAACCTCTCATTTTACAAAGGGGAAGAGGGAGCCAGTGGAAGTAGAATCAGTCTACAAGTATCTATGAAGTACCTGCTATGCTAGACGCTGGTAGGAAAATGCTAGCGTAAATGAAACAGTGCTTGCCCTCCAGGGACCTCCGTATTATTGGGGGAGACAGGATGCACATGATCCATACATATCCCTCCTTTCTGATTCCTGCCTGGCCTGCAGGCAGAAGCCACATGCCCTTGAGTAGGAGACAGACCTCTTTGTGTCCATCCCCATCTAAGGATGAGCACATAGTTTCCTTACTAGAAAGCTGATGCCTTCTTTTTGGCCACAGTGTTGCTGTATGCCCAGGGTGGGGGGCACCAACCTCAAGGAAACTCCCCATCTTTCAGAGGATCACAATAAAATTCACAGGCTAGTAGTTCTGATTTATAGTCCACTTTGGGGAAATGTGTATTAAAAAACCACCCAAGTGACACTTGGAAAAAAGTTTTTATTGTTTGCCACCCAGAAGCAGCCTGGCATGGCGATAAATGGTCAAGATTTGGAGGCCAGAGACCTGGCTCCTAAATATGGTCTTTCCAAGGGCCCCTATGAGCTGAGTTTTAGTGTCTTTGTTTATGAAATCAAAGACTTGTTCTAGCTCTTCTAAAATATCTTTCAGCTCTAAATCCTACAGTCTGGTAATTGTATGACATTTGTGGAAATAGGCAGATGAAGCATACTGCATTGGCCCAGCTGCCTCACAGCAGAGTTACCTTTCCATGGAAAAAATCATTCAAGTGGCCAAGGTTTCAGCATCACAGGTAAGGTTCATGATGGTAGTTCATAAGACAAAAGAATTGGTGGTTGAATTTTTACTTTTAGTTCTTTTAATTTTTTATTTTATCGATACCTTTTATTTTTCATCACCTTTCTTTCCTGATAGATGTCTCCTCCCTTCCTTATTTAGCAAGCCATCAACAGAGAGTAGAGAAGAAAGAGGAAAAAGTAGCAGTTCAACAAAACTAACCAACCTAACCAAACTAACTAACCAACTTATCAAACAAGTCTGGAAGCATATGCAATGCCCCACACTCCTAGTCCCTCACCTCTGAATAGAAGAGAGAAAAGAACATTTTGTCCTGTCTTTTCTAGGGCCCCAGCCTGTCATTATATTCAGCACAGTGTTCGGTGTTATTTCCATTTGATCCTGTTGAAGTCAGAGTGTGTGGTGCTTTCCTACTTCTTCCTTCACTCTGCATTAACATAGAATTCTGTACCTAGTTGGTTTCTCTCTGCATGTAGACTTAGTCTTGGATCTCTTATTGTTCACTGGATAGTTTCACTTTGATACCCTTCGGTCATCTGAGATAAACTGTGTCCATCATAACATTTTCCTGCACTCTTCCAGCTACTCCAGGACCTAAGTTACCCTCTGTTATCTCAATCAGTGGCATCACCTACACCCTAATCATACAATCTTGAATCCTCTGAATTATATTTGACTCCTCTCTCAGAGCCCATGAGGCATTAAAACCAGTTGGTTCTCCCTGTGAAATGTCTTTCAAGCATATTTGGCCTTTTCTTTCCATTCCTGATTCCAAAACCCATAACCTCAGGCTTTATTAACCACCACAGCATTTTATCAGGTGCTCTTATCCCAGAATCATCCCTAGGATAAGAGGACTGGAGCTAGCTTTCCCATTGGTCCCAGGCCTCAGCTATTTCAGATGCCACATTAGAAGGTGTTCAGAAATAAGTAGAAGAGAAGTGGAACACTGTAGAGACATGACTTTTTTCTGAGAATTTGGCTTGGAGAAAGTGGAGAAATGTAATAAAATGGTTTAAGGAAATGAGAGGGTCTGGGGAAGAGAGTGGTTGGTGGGTTGGTTTGTTTTGCGATCTTGAAAGATTAGAGCTGGGTGATTGCTTTAGAAAACTACTGGAGAAGAGGAGTTGACCTTCCTCAGGAAAGGACCATGGATTCTTCCAAGGCTAAAGCAAAGCAGGAATGGAGCATGATGTTAAAGGGCCTTTTGTATAGAACTGTAGAGAAGACAAAGCTAATGACTGAGGTCTTCTGTGTTCATTGGAAAGAAGAGGAAAAGATTCTTTGCTGAGAGGAAGAGGGTGTTGGCTTGAGGAGAGAAGAGAAGGTTTGGAATAGAAGTTATGGGGAATATGTTAAAGTGTCTTCATAGGAAAAGCAGAAGAATTGCTTTGCAGCAGGGAGGGCCCCACTGAAATGAGGTAACATACATTTTCAGTGGATGCATATGCCAGTCTTATGACTCCTTTCAGTGGTACTGAGTGGCAGTAAAGTAGGAGTAGGGAAGGCAGATGGTTGGGGCAATGTAGAGCTGAGGTTTGGAACGGGATTCATTGTAGTGGGAAAAGAGGACCCCACAGAGTTTATCTGGCTTTTTATCAAAAAGAGAAGGAAGTGAGACCAGAGCAAGAGTGATAGATATACTGGGTGGAGTGATTGGAGTTCAGTGTGAGGATGAGGATGTTCGGGAGAAGGGAGCTCAAGGGAGAAATGGGAGTGAAAGGCATTATGAGCTGAGAGAAGAATTTTAGAGCTCTGGGGCACAGACAGTTATGGTCCTTACTATGTAGCTGAGGGGACAGAATGTAGGGGATGGTGAGACTGACGAACTGGAAATCCACAGTGTGTAAGAGGACATCCGCGTGTATATTGAAGTCTTCAACTATGAGTAAACGAATGAATGACCCTGGGGGTACAAAGAGAAACAAACAAGACAGAACTCACTCTGATGATCTTGTTAGGAAAGATCATAAAAATGTTAAGCATTTATGTAGTTCTTAAAGGTTTGTGAAGGACTTTACAAATACGATCTCATTTTATCCTCACTACCCCGCCTAAAAAGTCAGCATATATTTCTCCCATTCATATGTGTGTCTGTATCAGTTGGTTGGTTATTGTCTGTTCTCAAAGAGGACAAAGCTGACATCTCCATGTTGGACTCCAACACCGTGATGTGTTGTGTGTACTTCAATACATGTGATGTATGGATATGGTATCTCTAAAGTCTGAGGGCAGTTTAAATCTTAATAAGTGGCCAAATCTTAAGGTGGCCAACTAGGTGGCAGAGGGGATGGCTTACAGACATGAAGCACACTAAGACTTTTGGGACACCCATTAGAAAAGAGTCGTTGAGCATCAGGATAGATGAAAAATCCTAGAGATGCTTAGGGCACCAGATGGCAAGTGTTTGTGTGGGTGAAGGGGGAGACTGATAAGTGCTGAACTCCTCAAGAAAGGAGGGCACATGAATCACTGGGCCAGAAGATCAATAAACTGCCTTGAACAAAGCACTATCAGTGGCTGTAGTGAAGTGGGGAAGAACAGGGAGAATTTAAGCTCATGTGTCAGTTTAGCCAATCTTTTTACTAGGTAGAGAAACAGCTTGGGAGACAATTTCAGGAGCACTCATAAAGCTTTATGGCCCCTCAAACCCTCTCCTCTTTACACCAACCTTATCAAAGCTGAAATTTGAACCTATAGAAGCTTTGTGCTTCTCATTTAAGGCCTTGATCCTTTTGAGATATAAGTGACCTGATAGGTCTGAAGCTGGGCACTGCTGTCCATTATTTACAGTCTTGTGAGTCTCAGGTTCTTTCCCAAGATCTGGCTTTGGGAAGGAGAAAGTGTGAGTGGGCACTGGGCATCTAGGGGGCGATGAGTTCCCTGATAAGGCAGGAATGTTTGGCTGATCTATCCAGTGTTGCTGACTAGCGGTACCGTGTCACACTTCCAGTCATCACGGTCATTTTTGTTTCTACTTTTTAGGCTATTCATCCAGGATATGGTTTCCTTTCAGAAAACACTGAGTTTGCAGAAATGTGTAGACAGGAGGGAATCATTTTCATAGGACCCCCTTCATCTGCCATCAGAGATATGGGAATTAAGAGGTATGTCTTTGTTTTTCTTCCTGACATCCGTGTACTAAGAGAAATAAGAGGTGATGGAGG
Source organism: Potorous gilbertii (assembly GCA_028658325.1). NCBI lineage: Eukaryota > Metazoa > Chordata > Mammalia > Diprotodontia > Potoroidae > Potorous > Potorous gilbertii. The sequence continues at coordinate 513,658,920 of CM053771.1, forward strand.
ACCAAGCTCAGGTCAGGAGGACTTAGATCCAGTCCCTCCTCTAATACACTTAACTTCTCTCTGCATGCCTCTGCAAATCCCTAGCGCTTATCTGCTAAGTTGACAAGTCCTTTGGAGCTCATGTAGAGAATTTTCTACAGGGAGGAAATCACTGATCCTTCCTTAGGTCTTTTGAACTGTGCCTTATTGCTGAAAGGGGGGAACACAGGGAGGGAGGCGAAATGCCTTGCATGTCTTGTAGGTATGGAAAATAATTTTATTTGATGTAAGTTGGGGAATTTTCAGAGTCATAGGGATGTTCAACTCTCATTTGTGAGCAGTTATTTTTTCTAATAAGACCATCACTTGTGCTCTAAACTTTCACTTGGGAAATGGGCTTGAGAAAAGCTAGATGTAATGCCCACTTGTGATTATCCATTTGTATTAATATTCAATTATAATAAAGACCTTTCTAATGTTTGATGGCCCATAGAGTGTGAATTTCCTTAGAAAGCTTCATTATGTGATAGATATTGGAGAAGATGTAGAAAAACTGGAACACTAATGCATTATTGGTGGAGTTGTGAACTGATACAGCCATTCTGGATGGCAATTTGGAACTCTGCCCAAAGGGCTATAAAACTGTGCATACCTTTGGCTGCAGCAGTACCCCTACTGTGTCCCAGAGAGATCATAAAACGGGGAAAGCCCCATGTGTACAAAAATATTTATAGTATCTCTTTGTGGAAGCAAAGAATTGAAAATGGAAGAACTAATGCTGAGTGAAGTTACATGAACTGATTGCTGAGTTACATGAACTAATGCTGAGTGAAGTCCATAGGGTCAGGAGAACGTTGAACACAGTAACAGTGACATTGTGCGAAAGTCAGCTATGACAGACCTAGCTCCTTCTCAGCAGTACAGTGATCTGAGATAACTCCAAAAGACTTAAGATGGAAAATGCCATCCACATCCAGAGAAAGAACTATGGAATCTGGATACAGATCAAAGCAGACTAATTTCTCTTTTTTTTGGTTTTTGTTTTTTCTTTCTTGTGATTTTTCCCTTTTGGTCTGATTCTTCTTTCACAACATGACTAATGTGGAAATATGTTTAACATGGTTATACATGTATATAACCTATATCAAATTGCTTCCTGTCTTGGGAAGGGAGGAAGGAAGAAAAATTTATAACTCAAAATCTTACAAAAATTAATGTTGAAGACTATTATTACATGTAATTGGAAAAAATAAAATACTATTAAATGGAAAAAAAAGAAGGCTTCATTATGTTTTATAGTCATAACATAAGCAATTGTACTAAGGAACCCATGGGGGCCTGTGAACTCCTTTTGTTTCCCTTTAAAGCACATCCAAGGCAATCATGTCTGCTGCTGGAGTTCCTATTGTTGAAGGTTACCATGGGGAAGATCAATCAGACCAGTGCCTGAAGGAACAAGCTGGAAAAATCGGTTACCCAGTCATGATTAAAGCAGTTCGTGGTGGAGGTGGAAAAGTAAGAGAGAGCCTATTTGAAGGTTTCATTGAGAACCTGCCTCATTTACTCGTTGTGATGTCACCGTTGTAACAACCTTGTTTCATTAGGGCATGAGGATAGCTCGATCAGAAGAAGAGTTTCAGGAACAGCTCGAATCTGCGAGAAGAGAAGCCCAGAAGTCTTTCAACGATGATGTCATGCTGCTAGAGAAGTTTGTGGGCACCCCAAGGTAAGATAAGTTTTTCTAATGCTGTGTAATACTGATTGAGGACCTAGAAGAACATGTTTGAGATAAGTTTTAATGACAAATCAGATCCCATTGACTGGATGTTTTGAATGCTTTTGTGATCTAGGATATCCTTAGTCAGATACTGACTAATTGGCTTGTATTTACTAAGATATTTGTTGTAACTGTACATATTATAAGGAAATTTGACTCAAGTGAAATTGACCAGGTGCAGTAACCTTGAAAAGAATGATTGGGTTTGGCAAATGATATAGTAGGAAAAATAATTAGCAAAATAGGTCATGTTGCACTGGTTAACCGGGGCAAATGCTAGCTCTCTTGGAGAAGGAGTTATTAAGGAAGGACATGAAGGCCTCTCTCCTGGAAACAGTCGTCCATTCCTATTAGTACAACCTCTAAATGAGCATGAAAAGAAATCAGACTTCCAGCAAAGAATTCTACTAGATATTGGGCAGTGCTCATCTGGGCAGTGGGCTGATGGGCCTCAGCAGACTTCCAGGTAGCGCATGACGCTGGTCGTTTCATACACAAACATCACATAACCTGAGAGGTTCCTGGAGGGCAAAGACCCTACTTCTTCCCTTCTCTGGTTACTTCTTTGTATCCAGCACTGTGCTCAGTATACAAGGAGTGAGTCATTTTACCTTGAGATCAGGTATTACCTCAATGTGGGTTACTGTAATGACATGAGTGTGTTTTCTGAATTGGTAACATGTAGTTTTAATGAATAGGTACTTTTTGACAAACTGGATTAACCATTTGCCTTTATTCATTTGATTCAGCCCTGTTTGAAGGTAGGAAAGGCAGCCCTAACCCTATACTGTGTGTGTTGCATGTCCAGAGTTATTTTCATGTTGTCTTCTCCATTAGAGTGTCAGATTCTTGAAGGCAGGACTGTTTTTACCTTTCTTTATAACCTCAGTGTTTGACACAATGCCTGGAACACAGCAAGTATTTCATAAATGTTTCTTGGCTGACTGAATGAATGGATTTCGGGCCCTGAGTTTTCTCTGTTTACCTTTTATCTAGAATGCTGTTGGAATTGGTGACAAACATGCTCATCCTGAAGATCTTCCTTATTCTACTTCCTATTAAGAAAGATAATCAGTTGTGTTCCATTAATGTCACCAAGAAGGGGCTATAGTATTCTGGGGCTCTATCATCTGCAAGTAGGAACTCCTCGAGAGCTGACCCTCTGAGGAATCCCTCTATTGGATTCCACACCCACAACAGTGGCACTTTTGGTGACCATATGTCTCACTGTTTTGTGCCTTACCAGATATTGATGAACGGAGGATCATTAGAGCTACCTCTGAGGTTACATCTATTCTAGCTAAACTTGCTGGTGGGCTTTGATTCCATAAGCAAGGAGAAACACCTGGAAATACTGACCACCACAATGGTTAATTAGCCTTACAGGAGAAGTTACATGTGTAGGGATGACTGGCAGTCCAGTGGTGCAACAGGGCACACATACACACACACACACACACACACATTACTTAGGAGTAATCAAGAGGAAGGGGTGGAGTGGTGGCCCACATAGGACAGAGAGCACCTATTCCCACTGAGTCACAAAGAGCCTTTTCCCATGCACCCTAAGCTGAGGCATGGAAGGTTTTCCATTCACACTGTTGGTAGAGAATTGCTGAACTATGTGATCACAGATCCACTGGAGTGCTTTTTCCAGTTATTCCCCAGCTGCTTATCTGGAGATTGATACAGCACCAGTGTTGTTCCGGTGATATTATGTAGCTGTGTATAGCTTGTGACACTCCCCAGTCTCTGAACAGTCAGATCAGAGATGTTTAAGAGAAAATGGAGACATCCATTGTGAGGGTCAGTAGGCTGCAGCCTGATACCAACAATGACTCATATAGGAAGGGGCTGTCTTCCAGAAAATGGAAGCTCAGGAGAGGAAGTGAACCGGGCAGGTAGGAGGAGCAAGGAGCACGCGAAGCTGCCCTGGCAGCCACCGAGTGTGAAAGAGACTGATGGGGAAGGAGGGCTTTCCATATGGTGGTCAGCTCCTCCGTGAGACAGATTATTATGAATGAATGAATGAATGGGCACTTATTGAGTGATTACTGTGTACAGAACATTTACTAAAAAGTGTGTGTCCAGATGGAAAATCAAGAGAGCTCCAGCTTTCAAGGAGTTTACATCATAATAGGAGACAACCGAGGAAGCAGTGGTTTTTGCTGTAGGCCAGATGGAAAGGTCCAGTGACTCCATCCTTAGGGTACAGTGGCAAAACTGATGGGTATGCTTCTTCTTCCATGTCATTTCCACTGATAAAACCACAACCATTTCTGAATTAACTTAGATGAAAATTTGCATTGTCAAAGGAGACTACCAGTATCAATGAGGTAATGGATCCAATTACATACTGAAATATTCCCTTATTAGTGTGTGTTTCTAAGAGTTAATTCAGTGATTAATGACCTAGAAGAGGAACAGAAAAGATAAAGGCAACTTTACCAAGTAAATAAGAATCCTCAGCAAAGATGATTTTTTATAAGGCAAATTGGATTATAAATGTTTCTTCTACTTTTTCTTGTAACCTTAACATAGCACAAAAATCTAACCTAAAAAAGAACAGTGAAACTCACTAGAAAGACCAGGAGTTTCATTTAGCAAATGCCATGTTACATGTCAGGACAATCAGCATTTACCCTCCGACAGGCATGTGGAAGTTCAAGTCTTTGGTGACCAACATGGCAATGCTGTGTATTTGTTTGAGAGAGATTGCAGCGTCCAGAGAAGACACCAGAAAATCATCGAAGAGGCCCCAGGGGTAAGGACAGTCTTCAAAGGAATTTACCGCTAGTTTGCCTTGATTGTCATGTCAGTAACAGGCCTAGGAGGTCTAGTCTCACTTCCCCAAATCTGAAATCTAATCCCACTTCCTTCTCCGTCTTCTGGATTAAACTGCAAAATGGTTGCTAATTTGTAGTGGCAGAGTGAGCTACCTCATAGGGAAGAAAGAAGTAAGTAGGTATTTACGTACCACCTGCTATGTGCTAAGGACTTCACAAATATTATATCATTTGATCCTCACAATAACCCTGGGAAGGAAGTGCTGTCATTATCCCAAATTTACCATTGTAGAAACTGAGTCAGGCAGTAGTTAAGCAACTTGCCTGTGGTCATACAACTAGTGTTTGAGACCAGATTTGAACTCAAGTCTTCCTGACTCCAGGCTCATGTTCTGTCTACCACTGGGCAACTCATTGGGAACTCCCCTACACAGATGAAATCACAGGTCTTGTTAATATCAAATGCTTATCATAATATACTCAAGGGCCACATAGTGACCTGGTCAGTAAAGCCACTTAATAATGCATGGGATCTAGAGTGTGCCTATGGTGGGACAAATTTTACTTTACAATGATTAATGTTTTACAGTGAGGTTTTGTTAATACAGTTTAATTAATTCAAAGTTGTATTAATTTATGATTATCCAGAAATCTATTTTTTGGCTAAAAATAGGTCCTGAAGAATAGATTTGTTGAAAATTTTCTAAAATGTATTGTTTTTCTAAATTGAAATAAATCGGTAAACTTACTTTCCTGCTTTAGTATAGAATCTTGAACTTCATTAGAGTCTTACTTTGATTAGTGAGGGCATTTCAGTGCCCTCAGAGACAGGGTATAAGTCTGACCCACTTACTTCATCTCTCTAGTCTTGGTTTACTCATCTGTAAAATAAGAGAGTTGAATTAGACATTCTCTGAGGCTTCTTCTAGCTGTATGTCTATGAGCTCTTGATTTTTGCTACTGTAGCATTGTAGATGTAGAAAGTATAGGAGATTGGACTGGATGTGCTATCTCAGACTATACTCCCAAACCGATTTTTTTTTAGTCAATCAGTCTCATAGTTTTTTTGTTATGATTCTCCTCTTTCTCCTAAAATCAAAATTTCAGTGGTCTGGGTGTTTCCATTTCATTGTAATAGTCTATTCAAGACAGCCTAGTTGGCAACTTCATGCCCAATGAAATGTGTAGAGAATAAGCCTTCAATATATTTGGGGAAGGGGAGGTTGTTAGTTTCTTCACTTATTTATTCATATTTACTTCTATAAACCCATCTTAATTGTCATTGGAGACTTGGACCAAATGAAATGGGACTCTTCTAGAGTGTCGCTCAATATTCCAGTATTATCTCTTGGTTCCATGGTAACTTCCAAAAGCACTGATTGTGACTAAAATTTTCTAACTCATGGTTAATTTGTTGTTTATTTAGAAATAAAACAGGGTCAGCAAAAGTTATCAAACAGGCATCTGTAATTTTTAATTAATTAAAATGAAACCTGCTCTGGGGCACAAAGGCAGAGGCATTATTGTGCATGGTGAAATCTACAGCTGATGGATCAATCTAATGAGTCATTTGTTTTCTTTGATAGTAACAGTTCCTGAAAATAAAACATCCTTTCATGGACATTTATAAAACCAGATTTTTATAGAATTTCTTGGTGAGAAAAGATATCTTTTGTGTGAGATTTATTTTTTTTTTAATGTTTTAATTGTTCACAGCCTGGAATTGATCCCGAAGTAAGAAGGAAGCTTGGGGAAGCTGCAGTGAAAGCTGCGAAGGCTGTCAATTATGTGGGTGCAGGTGAGTGAGTGGAGGAACCGAGTACTGGGGGAACTGGAAAGACCAGAATAGAAGTATGCATTTCTCCAGTTTTGAGAGCACAAGAAAACCATGAAGCTCTTTGGATTTTTTTGGGGGGTAGCGGGGGGCACTCTTACTGAATGTGTTTTACAAACCTCCATGTGCATGTGGAGTCAATTCCGTGAGTCTGGGCATGAGTCAGGGTTCCCATGGATGGAAGCATGTTCTTTGAAGAAATATAATAATGGCTTCCAACTTCCTCAACTGGACCAGAGTTGCTTACTGTCTTGGGGGGTGGGGGTCTTTGTGGCTTTGCCTCTCTCGAATCACCTTGAAGTGACTCAGTTATGGTGTCTTTGCTGGGACCTTTGGGTCTGATTCTGGGGGCACCTACAGTTTGCTCAGTGTTCATTTTAGGGAACCTCTCCATCTTAGATGAAGAGGTAGTGTTAGAGTTTTAATTGTTTAAGTATCAGATGTTTTCCATTGAATGAAAAATTAGAAATAAAATTACATCTGATGCATGATGGGGGAGGGGAAATAAGAGGGTATTTTTAAGAGAAAAGAGTGTGTGTGTGTGTATCCTGCTCTTTGTGAGGCACTGTGCTTGCTCAGTGCTGTCACAAATACTGTCCAATTTAATCTGCATGACAGCCCTGGGGAGATGGGGGAGGTGCTATCATTATCCCTATTTTTCAGTTGAGGAAACCGAGGAAAACAGTTTAAGTGACTTGCCTAGGGTTACCCATCTAGTGGCTGAGGCTAGATTTGAACTCAGGCCTCTCTGACTCCAAACCTAGTGCTACTCACTGTACCACCACCTGCATCAGAATTACAGTATTAAAACTGTAAGAGACTTCATATCCCATTGGGTCCAGTTTCCTCATCTTAATAGATGAGGAAACAGACCAGGGAAGTTAAGTGATTCCCTGCTAGTATCAGCAGAATCAGGACTAGAACTCAGGTCTCTCGGCTCTCAGGCCAGGGATCTTTCTGCTTCATTCTTTCTTGGCAGGATTTTGATTTGGGACCTTCTCATACTTTACCACTTCAGTTTAACCCCAGAATCTCGTGTTCTAGGAACTGTGGAATTCATCATGGACTCGAACCACAACTTCTACTTCATGGAAATGAACACGAGGCTGCAGGTGGAGCATCCTGTTACCGAGATGATCACGGGGACTGACTTGGTGGAATGGCAGCTCCGGGTGAGCGACACCCTGGGAAGGAGCCCAGATGGCCAAGAGAGGAGGGGAACCAGAGGCTTAGGATTGCTTTGGAGGAGTTAGTTACCTGGAGCTATCAGCAGCAAGGCCTTTGGGGCGCCACAGTACTTGGAGCAGCCGAGATGGAGCCGGGAGGAGTTTGTTCAGATCCAGCCTGGGTCACTTACTAGCTGGGTGACAGAGCAGATCACTTCCCCACTGTCTACCTCGTTTTCCTCAGTTATAAGTTTCTCCCTGGGTTGTTATGAGGGTCAAATGAGATCCCAAATGTAAAGGATGTTGCAAATTTTAAAAAGCTCCATAAATGTAGCTCTTCTTTTTAGGAACAGGGCCCATGAAACGTGGAAGCCCAGCACAGAGGGGTGTGCTTGATCTGTCAGTCAGAAGGCCAAGAGTGTTTAATTCATAGGATTTTGTCTCCAGAGTCAGAGGGAGTCTTAAAGCCCACCCATTTTACCAGTGAGGAACCAAGGACTATCAGAGTCAAGTGGCTTAGCCAAGATCACACAGGTGGTATGATTTGAATGCAGGGCCTCTGACTCCACAACCATGGTACTTTTTACAGAAACACATGACTTTCTCCAGTTCACATTGAATTCCAATTCAGCAACAATTTTTTTAGTGCCCATGCTGTACTAGGATGCCACAAAGACATTGTCCCTACTCTCAGTTGCTACTTAGATTTTAGTGATTGAATAATAAGTCAAAAGCTGATAAACAGTCAGAATTCAGAGGATGTGCAGAAGCCAGAGGTCAAGAAGAGCAGAGGTAAGAGAATCTTGCAGGGAGTCTTAATTGCTCACAGTTACCACAGGAACCATGGCATGACCTTCTAGGGGTAGGTCAGCACAGGTGTGGAGTGGGGAGTGCTAGTGACCTTGGTTGGGAAGTAGATTGGCCTACGATGGGGAAAGATGTTCAGATACCAGGGAAATACCAATAGTCCCCCCACCCCGACGTCACTACCACCAGCATGGGACTAGGAGAGGAAGCCCCTTTTATTACTGTCAGTGATCTTTAGGAAGAGTCACATCTTTTCTATTACTTCTGATTAAGGACAATGGTTCCTTCCCTTCACTGTTTGTTACTTCTTCTAGATCAAAGAAAGATGAAACAATTCAAAGTCTGTTCATTCCTCAGCTCTTCTTGAATAACATCAACTTCTCCATCCTGGTCAGCAGGTGCCTTTCTCTGATAAAAAGCAGTGGGGACTTAGATGGACTTAGGGCAGCTGGGGACACAATTTCCCCTCCCCAGAGTCTCCAGTAATGAAGATATAAGTACTAACACTGCTTAATGAATCATCTAAGACATCTCCTCTTTGATCATGGTGCTTCTCTCTTGACAGGTATTTTCTGAATGTGATTCTAGTAATGATAGCTGATATTTACATAGCACAATGAGACTTTTTAGCTCACTGGGTCCTCATAACAACCCTCTGAGGTAGGTGCAGTTGTTAACCCCACTTTCCAGATGAGGACAATGATGCTAAGACAGGGTAAGTGATTTGCAAAGGGTCTTTCAACTAGTAAGTAACTCAAATTCCAATCCAGACCTTCTTGACTTAGTTTGAAGTGTTGATGGTCATGCTCAAATTTTGAGTCTTGGTGAGTTTTGTTCGTCGTTAGCCAAAAATATTTTGGATCTTCTGGCCCCTTCTTCCTTTCTCTAGTTTGCTGTATTTACTTGGCAGCTCTGCCCAGATATATGTTTTCTAGAAATTTGAAATGTATTTCCAAGCTGCCGAGAATCTCAGACATACAGTGCTTGACTTGAACAACTAACTCTTCCCCTGTGCCTGGCAATATGCATTTCCCTGTTTATTTTAATTGGTTTTTGTTTTATGTATTAGCAAAGACAATTGTACCATTTTATTTTGTTTTATTTTGTAAGCCATGAGGCAGAATACAAAAATAGTGTCATCTAGTCATCAAGTTGTCTTTTGGATCCTTTTGCCAGCTATGGGGTTTTAAAGTTGACTGCTACCTACTAAAGCTTGGCATCACAATCCAACCAACTACAGTCATGCCCTGGCTGACCTCGAGAGAGATCAGAGGTCACAGTGATACATGGATCAGCCATCACTCTGCTAAAGGGCAGGACTCTCGGCAGCTCTTGAGAAGCCACATCTGTTTTTGTTCTCTTTTCTGAAATAAGTGAAGGATCAAACATTGCTCTGCAATTCTAGGCTCTTTTTATCTATGGAATCCAGCCTGTTGGGGCCAAATTCAGGGATATTCCTTTATTATCAGTGTTCCCTTCTCTTTCTTTTGCTTCTCTAGGGAGACTTTACAGGTTCTCATGGTTTGTTGGGAAGAACTAGTTGCAAAATCTTTCCTTTGTGATCTTCCGTGTTCTCTGAGCTCGTGATCACCAGACTTCATAGATTTTTGATATTCAGGGAAATCGGTACCTGTTGTGAGAGGTACGTGTCCAGAGTCCCAAGAAAAATATATCATTCTAGAACTTAGGAAAAGAGAAAGATTTTAGGCTGTTGAGGCTCAACAGTACCAGGAAAGATAGATTTTTGGAACTCAGATATTTACTTGGGGGAATTCAGATATTCCTAAGGTGTTGGTTTCTGGGACTTAAGGAAAACAGCATGATTTTGAGGTTCACCAAAAAGGGAAGATTTATAGACTGTCATAAAACCCACTGAGATGCAGCTATCTGAGACTCAGGGACATCAATAGGGGCAGAGATGGACTTTTAGGGATCTAAAAAAATAGAAACCAGCTTCTGTTGATGGAGGAAACCATGCTCAGAAGACATTATTGGATTTGGTTTTTGAAACTCCAAAATGTCTAGGCATGGAAAGCCTCAGGCCTCATGCTGGGAGCTGCTGGTTGGACTCTAAGAGTCTAAACTTCCAGGCCTCAGGAGAGATCTAGGACAGAGATGGAGCAGTTGGCAAGGTTTGTGACACCCCAGTAGCACAAGTTTCCAAATCTCTGGCAATCCAGATAAGGCTAGTTTTCTGGAGAAGTACCTGCCAGAGAAGCATCGGAAAGTGGCCAACACCACTGACCAAGATAGCCATCCTAATATCCATTTCCCCACCTGGAGTGAAGCCTGGACTGGGCCTGCAGTACCCATATGGTACAAGAAAGGGCTCTTTTTTCCTAAGATTGAACCCAATTTTGGCAGATGACTAATTTGTGGACAGTTATAGCCACATTGAATGCTCATCTGAATTTGTTACTAGGAATGGAGGACAATGTTTGTTCAATAATGTTATTATGGTGAATTCACTGTCCTCTTTCGAATATTTTATTGAAATGGATTTTTTATTTAGAAACAGAAACTTGAAATGTGGTGCTACTTCCTTTAAGCCCTTAGGTTCTTTCTTTTGTGAATAAAAGTATATGCTGTAGAGAAGTGACATTGGGCTTGGTCCTTTCTGTAACAGTTAACTTCCTATTTCATTTTGATAATGAACACCCTGAAAAATAAACTTCACCAAAAAAAAAACCAAAACAACTATGGAATATATCCTGGGAACACAAATAAACTTATAATTGAATCACACACTTATTTCTTTCTAATAAGTTTTATTACTAAATAGTAAGGGTCATTAGAAGATAAAATTTTGTTCTCAGCCTACCTACTCTTTGAGATTAAAATAGGAAAATCATAATACAGCATTGTATATGCCATCAGAGAATCCTGGCAATTGTCACAGCCAAGTGTTGAATGATGGCTGTATATGAGAAAGATTGAATGGTAGTTTGAGTATTCATGTTTGAAAATAAGGAAAAAAATCTTGATTATTTTCTTTTTTAATTTATTTTTGTTTATTTCATCAAATATTTTCTGATTGAATTTAAAAATTTTTAACATTTGTTTTTAAAATTTTGAGTACCAAATTCTTTCTCTTCCTCTAGTCCTTCCCCACTTATTGAGAAGGCAAGCTACATATATCAGTTATACATGTGAACTCATATAAAACATATTTCCATATTAACCATGTTGCAAAAATAAAACAGTAAAAAGCAACAAACATAAAGATAATGAAAAAAGTATACTTCACCCTGCTCTCAGAGTTCATCAGTTCTCAGGAGGTAGATAGCATTTTCATCAGAGGTCCTTTGGAATTATCTTGGATCGTTTTATGGAACAGAGTAGCTAAGTCCTTAATGGATGATCACCATTACAGTATTGCTGTTACTTTGCTTTGCATCAATTCATATAGGTCTTCCCAGTTCTTTTCTGAAACCATCTTACTTATCCTTTCTTATAGCACAATAATCATGTTCCACAGCTTATTCAGCCATTCCCCAATAGATGGCTATCCCCTCAAGTTTCCAGTTCTTTGACACCAAAAGGAGAGCTTCTATAAATATTTTTGTAAAAATAGATCCTTTTTCCCTTTCCTTTGGTCTCTTTGAGACACAGATCTGGTGATGGTCTTCCTGGGGATGCATAGTTTTGACCCATTGGCCATAATTCCACATTGGTGTCCAGAATGGTTGGGCCAGTTCACAACTCCACCAGCAGTGCATTAGAGGCTCTCCTTTTCCACATTCTTTCTAGTATTTGTCAGTTTCCTTTCCTGTCATGTTAGTCAGTTTGATAGGTGTGAGGTAGTTATCTCAGGGTTGTTTTAATTTGCATTTCTCTAATCAATAGTGATTTAGAGCACTTTTTCATGTGACTCTCAATACCTTTGCTTCCTTCTGAAGACTGCCTATTCATACCCTTTGACCATTTCTCAAGTGGAGAATGGCTGCTATTTTTATAAATTTGACTTATTTCCCTATATGTTTTAGAAATGAGGCCTCTATCAGAAAAACTCACTAAAACATTCCCCCCATTTCCTGCTTTCCTCCTAATTTTGGCTGCACTGGTTTTGTGTGTACAAAAAAAAATTTTTTTTAATTTCCTGTAATCAAAATTACCTATCTTTACTTTCTATGATACTCTCTATCTCTTGTTTTGTCATAAAAGTCTTCCCTGACTGTTCGCTTTTCCCATGTTCTCTTGATTTGCTTGTGATGTCACCCTTCATGTCTAAATCATTTATCTATTTTGACCTTATTTTTGTATATGGTGTGAGATGTTGGCCTATGCCTAGTTTCTACCCAACTGTGGTGTAGTTTTCCCAGCAACTTTTCCTCAAAAGCTTGGATCTCTACATTTATCAAACACAAAATTGTCATGATCACTTCCTCCTGTGTATTATGTACTTCATCTGTTCTACTGATTCACTGTTGTGTTAACCAGTACCGTTTTGTAATCTAGAACTGGTTTTGTTGTTGTTATTGGCATGGTCAGTTGGGCTCATAGTTTCCTTAATATTGAACTAGCACTGCATTCCTGATATAAATCCAGCCCAATGACAGTTTATTATCATTGTGATATATTGCTGTAATCTCCTTGCTGGTATTTTATTTAAAAATTTCTCCATGAATATTTTTAGGTAAATTGACCTATAGTTTTCTTTCTCCATTTTGGCTCTCCCTGGTTTAGGTGTCAAGACCATATCTGTAAAACAACAATCATGTCATTGACTTATTTAGGTTTTCCATTTCATTTTATCTTCCATGATGGGAAAACTAAGGGACAGAGGGAAACTGGAAAGTGATGCTGGGTGCGAAGAGGAGAAGACAGACCCAGTGGAGTGATTGGTAGACTCTCCCAAAGGTAGCCAGACAATCTATGCCCTGACCTCAGGAAAACACGGATGCTTGGGGGTAAAGCAGGGGGAAGGGGGTCTTCCCTATCCCTTTGTCCTGCACCTGGAGATGGTGGAGGGGTTCATCTTTTTGCAACCTGTTTGCTTGTCTCTCTCCATCCCCTAACACCCAGTGGGAAATCAATCTCACTTCCTGCCCTTAGTTGACTGACCCTACCACTGTTGTGTTTCAAGTGGACTATGTTTTAGTATAAAAAACAAACAAACAAACAAAAAAAACCAAACCTGGGACTTTTTTTCCCCTGAATTGAAAAATTCTTACAGTGCAGACAAGATCAAAGATGGGTGGGTGGGGGGTGTTGGTACTGTAAGAGGTCACACTAAGTGCATTTTGGCACTGGGACAAGTTGGTAAGGGTGGGTTTTTGGTTTTGGTTTTTTTTTTCTTTTTGAGGGGAGAGCCTAAGGGAGAGTTATGAAGGCCCCCTTATTTTTTTTTTCTAATATTTAAAGAGTGTTTTTTAGGTTTCAACAACTATGGCCACAACTTGGATTTCTATCACTGGGAAGGGGCGGGGTGGGAGGGGTCTGAGGGTGGGATGGCTAGAGATGTTTGGCTTCAGCCAACTTTGGAAGTTTTGTTTCCCCCTCCCCCCCTTTTTTTTGTATAATAAAGTGAAAAAAGGTTTGAAAAAAAATAATTAAAAAAAAAACCATATCTGTGTCATAGAAGGAATTTGGTAGGACTTCTTCTTTATACATTTTTCCAAATAGTTTGTGAAGCATTGGGATTAATTCTTCCTTAAATGTTTGGTAGAATTCATTTATAAACCCATCTGGTCCTGGAAATTTTTTCTTTGGGAGATCATTTGTGGCTTGTTCAATTTCTTTTTCTAAAATAAGGTTATTTCAGTTTTTTGTTCCTCTTCTGTTAATCTGGACAATTTATATTTTTGTAAATATTCATCCATTTCACTTAGAGTCTCAGTTTTACTGGCATATAGTTGGACAAAATAATTCCTAATAATTACTTTAAATTCATCTTCGTTGGTAGTGCATTAATCCTTTTCATTTTTGAGACTTGATCATTTGTTTTCTTTTTTAATCAAATTAACCAATGGTTTATCTGTTGGTTTTCTTTTTTGACAAAACCAGCCCCTAGTTTTACTTATTAGTTCAACAGCTTTTTACTTTCAATTTTATTATTTCTCTTTTGATTTTCAGGTTTTCATTTTGATGTTTAATTAGGGATTTTTAATTTGTTCTTTTTTTAAGTTTTTTTAGTTGTATGTCCAATTCATTGATCTGCTCTTTCTCTCTTTTATCGATATATACATTTAGAGATATAAATTTTCCCCTAAGTACTGCTTTGGCTGCATCCCACAAATTTTAGTATTTTGTCTCATTGTTGTCATTACATTTAATGAAATTATCTAATAATTTCATTGTTTCTATAATTTATTCTTTGACCCACCAATTCTTTAGAATTAGATTATATAGTTTCCAATTAATTTTTAATCTGTATTTCCATGACCTCTTATTGAATGTTATGTTCATTGCATTATTATGTGAAAAGGGTATACTTAATGTTTCTGCTTTTCTGCATTTGGTTGTGAGGTTCTTATGCCAATAAAATATGGTCAGTTTTTATGATGGTGCCATGTCTGGCTGAAAAAATGATATTTTCCTTTCTTTTCCCGTTCATTTTTCTTCAGAGGTCTATCATAACTTTTATAAAATTCTATTCATCTCCTTAACTTTTCTCATTTATTTTATGGTTAGATTTATGTCAACCTGAGAGGGAATAGTTGAGGTCCCCTACTAGTACAGTTTTACTGTCTGTTTCCTCCTGTAATTCATTTAACTTTTCCTTTAAGAATTTGGATTGTCTATTGTACCTTTTAGCAAGATGTAGCTTCCCAGCTTATTTTCTTTTAATTAGGTCAATCTTTATTTTTGCTTTGTCTGAGATCGTAATTGCTGACACTGCCTTTTTTTTTTCTACTTAAATTGAAGTATATTAGATTCTGTTCCAGTCCCTTATTTTAACTGTGTGTGTCCCTCATTTCAAGTATGTTTCTTGTAAATAATATGTTGTTAGATTCTGGTTTTTTAATCCATTCTGCTGTCTGCTTGCATTTTGTTCACATTTGCAGCTATGGTTTACACTTCCTTTCATCATATTTTCTTCTGTTTATCCTCTCTTTTTATCCTGTTCTGTCTTCCCTTTATCTCCTCTTGTCCCTGCCCTGCCTTTTCTCATTGCCATACCCTTCTTCTCTGTTGGGTAAGAGAGATTTCTGCAGACAGCTGAGTCTGCATATATCTTTTTACTCTTTAAATCAATACAGATGAGAGGGAGGTTCAAATATTGCCCATCCAACCCCCTCCACTTCCCCGTTCCCTGTAAAAGCTTTTCCTTGCATACCTCTTTTATATGAGATAATTTCCTCTATTCCTCTTCCTTTCCTCTTCCCCAGTGCATCCCTCTTTCTCTCCTATCCATTTTTTTATCATTCCAACATAATCAAATCATTCTACTGCCCTCTGTCTACGTGGAGTCCTTCAACTGCCCTCCTAATGATAGTACTTAGGCATTCCATGTATCATCTTTCTATGTAGAATATGAACAATTTAATCTTAGTGAGTCCCTTATGAATTCTCTTTCATATTTATCTTTTTATGTTTCTCTGGAGTCCTGTATTTGAAAGTCACATTTTCTGTTCAGGTCTATTCTTTTCATCAGGAATGTTTGAAAGTCCTCTGTTTCATTAAATATCAATCTTTGTCCTGAAAGATTGTACTCAGTTTTGCTGAGTCTGTTATACTTGGTTATAATCTTTGCATCTTTGACTTCCAGAATATCATTCCAAGCTCTCGTCTTCTTTAAAGTGGCAGATGATAAGTTTTGTGTGATCCTGACTGTGGTTCCGTGGTATGGCAATGGTTTCTTTCTGTCTGCTTATTCTCTCTTTGACCTGGTAACTCGGAATTTATCTGTAATGCTCCTGGAAGTTTTCATTTTGGTATCTCTTTCAGGTATTGATCAGTGGATTCTTTCAATTTTATTTTACTCTCTGATTCCAAAATATCAGGGCAGTTTTCCATGATAATTTTTTGAAATATGATACTTGGGCTCTTTCTTTGATTATGGCTTTCAAGTAGTCCAACAATTCTTAAATTATCTCTCCTCACTCTATTTTCCGGGTCAGTTGTTTTTCCATTGAGATATTTCACATTTTTTTCTATAGTTTTTTCATTCCTTTGACTTTGTTATATAGTCTTTCTTGATGCCTCATGGAGTCATTAGCTTCTGCTTATCCAATTCTAATTTTAAAGGAATAGTTTTCTTCAGCAAACTTTTGTATCTTTTTTCCCATTTGGTCAATTCTATTTTGGGGTATTTTCTTCAGGATTTTTGTAACTCTTTTACTGAGCTGTTAATTATCTTTCCATAATTTTCTTACATTTCTTTCATTTCTATTCCCAGATTTTTCCTTTTGCATTCCCATTTGATTATGAAAATCATTTTTTTAGCTTTTCCAGAAATTCTTCTTGGGTTTATGTTCAATTCACTTTTTTTCTTAAGAGGCATAGCTGTTTTGACATCATTGTCTTCTTCTGAATTTGTGACTTGATCTAACCTGTCACCATAGCAATTTTTTGTAATCAAGTTCTTTTTTGTGGTTGCTTATTTTCCCAGCCTTTGAACTTTGTGTTAAAGTTGAACTTTGTTTTTGGTATAGGGAGGAAGGGCACTCTTCTAAGCTTCAGACTTTTTCCTCACTGCTGATTTCAGAGCTAGTTTTGGGGATTTGGAAGTTTTTGATGCTCCCAAGGGGCATGATCCAGGGAGCAGTGTGGTCACTGCTTTCCTGGTTTACTTTCTGGTCCTCACTCAGGAAGAGCCCTGATCTCTTGGGATTTCCACAGATTCTGCTTTTTAGGGCCCCTGCTCCCTTGGAACAGCAAGTTCTCTTCTCTGCCTTGGAACTGTGATCCAAGAGTGGGCATAGGCAATGGAGTTACCTAACAGCACCCTGTCCTGCACCCTGTGCTAGCACAGGAGTCCTTTGTAATCTCTTTCTTTTTTTTTTTTTCATTATTTTTTTTTTTTATAAATTTATTTAACTTTTTACATTCATTTTCACAAAGTTTTGGGTTCCAAAATTTTCTCCCCATTTG
>CM053771.1:513676804-513720094 GCA_028658325.1 Potorous gilbertii
AGCTGCCTCAGCCTCTGCCGCAGCGGCCGCTTCCCAGGGGGTCCGAGTCCGGAGATCCCCCGCTCCCCTCTCAGCCCGTCTCTCTCACTGACCTGTGCATCTGTGGGTGGAGGGACCTTCGCCGCTGCCGGAGATCCAGGTCCCTGATGCCTGAAGGGCTCTGCTCGCTCCTCTCAGTGCCGCGTGGCCAGGGCGGGGGAGGGGAGCGCTCGGCCAGGCAGCACTCCGCTCCTGTCCAGGGTACCTTTGCGGTCGGTTTTTCAGGGCTCTCTGCAACGGAAATCTCCTTCACTGTGTTGCTGCGCGGCTTCCACTGTTCCAGAATTTGTCAGGAGTTCTTTTTACAGGAAATCTATGGGCTGTGGGTTCGGACCTAGCATAGGTGAGTCTTTCTACTCCGCCATCTTGGCTCCGCCCCCTGTAATCTCTTTCTAACCAGTTGCCCAATCCCCTTTCTATCCCAAAAGTGCTTCTGCTTATGTTGCCACCACCAAGTCCCACCACTGGTATTGCAAGTGAGCCAGCCTGCACCCCACCCTCTGTCACAGATCTTTCTTTCTGACCTCCTACATTATCTTGGGCTAGAAGAATATCTTACCTTATACTTTGTTGGCTCTCTTGCCCCAGAATTCTATTTGAGGCATTATTTTAAAAGTTGTTTGGAGGGGAATGTTGGGAGAACTTGGCTGAAGTGCTTCCTCTGCTCCACTATCTTAGCTCTACCTCCAAAAGTCCTCTTGATTATTTCCAACCACCAGTGTGTCCAGCCTTGATCTTTGGACTCAAAATTTAACTGCTTTAGGGAGTAGACCACAAAACTCCTTGCCATTCCTGTTCACATGTAGACCATTTCCATCTCGGCCACTAAGAGAAGGCATCTCAAAGTATGCAAATGTGAGTGGATCAAAGGGCTATTGTTTCCATTGGCTACACTAAGTAAAATTAGATGATTTGATCCAGAAAGAACCAGAACCAAGGTTTGCTAATGCTCTTAGGTATTATTATAAAATGGAATTTTGCAAACAGAAAATATTTTTTTTTAGATTGCTGCAGGAGAGAAGCTGCCTTTGAGTCAGGAGGAAATAAGACTGAAAGGCCATGCCTTTGAAGCGAGAATATATGCAGAGGATCCTCAGAATAACTTCCTGCCTGGCGCGGGACCCCTGGTACACTTGTCTACACCACCCCCAGAGCCTAGTCTTAGGATCGAAACTGGAGTGAGGCAAGGTAAGCGGGATGAGCGTCTGGCCCTTGTCATTTTCAGTCTGCCTGTAACCTAGGACCATGATGGTTGTGCTCCCTGAGAGGGACCATGGCCAGGAAGCAGGTGTTGAGCCCAGGGGCTCTAGCAGTGGGACTTATTCTTGTCTTGGTGACAGCCACCTTCCAAACCCTTTTTTAGCCACTCTAATGGCATTCACCAATTTGCTATTATTTTTCATACTTTTAAAAGTGACAGCTGATTTTAAAGAAGAAAGACAATCTGTGAATCCCACATTCCCACTTGGAAAGCTTGCATTGTTTCCTCCCATCAGTACTTGCTGATTGCCTGCATGTCCTATGCACAACAGTATGGAAAACACTCACAAGTCTGGTTGAGAACAGTGTCTGCTGTCAAGGAGCTGGGCTCTTTGTGTAGATAATAATTGAAACCACATGAAATAACAAAGAATTAAATAACAGTTCATGACAATAGAAGAGAAGAGACATCCTGGGGCACTGCTTAATTAATAGAACCATGGATTCCCTGGTGCTGTCAGAGTTCATGGGGGGAGGGGGGAGTGGTGCACTGTCACTCTGAGAAGGAATTAGTCACAGTGACATAGGGAGTGGATTGAGTTGGGTTTCGATGGAGAGGTGGATTAGGTGAACAGCGATAAGAAAGGTGAAGTTCTAGGCCAGAGGAATGAGGGATGTGGGAGGACAAAAGACTCCATAGGAATCAGCTGTGGGGTGTGCATGCAGGGAGACTGCCATGGTGTGGGGAGAGGCATGACTTCTAGGAAGAGGTTGGTGTTCTTTGTGTTTGCGTTCTGCCTTTGCTGGACCTCATCTAGTACATCAGTTCTGGGTAGTCCAGTTTGAGAAGGACAGTGACAAGCCAGAGGACATCCAGAGGAAGATGGCCAGGATGGCGAAGGCCTGGAGTCCATGTTAGATGAGGAACTGCACATGCTTAATCTGAGAAGATTCAGGGAGACCCAAAAAGCATCTTCAAATGTCTGAGGGACTCTTACACATAGAAGAGATTAGATTTGTTTTATTCGGCCCAAGGGAGCAGAATACAGGAGCAGTGGGTAGAAAAGGCAAAGTGGCAGATGTCGGCTCAACGTATGGAAACATCTGTAGTATGAGAACACGTCAGTCACATCTCTGGACACCAGAAGTGGCACAGGCTGCCTTGCGGGGAGGGTCCCCTCCACAGAGGTCTTGGAGCAGAGCCCATACAGCCCCTTCTTGAGGACATTGTGTGACAGAGGAGGAGCTTTTCAGTGGACTAGGTAGCCTCCAATGTTCCTTCCAATGCTCCGCATTCTGTGATGCAAGCACTGAACACAAGGAGCCACATGGCATGGGCTGTCAAGTGGGAGGACAGAGAGGAAGCCAGCTGAGCTGCACAGGTATTTGGAAATAGGACTGGACAGGCAGGTTAGGCATGGAATGAATGCTGGTGTGAAGGAGCTGTGTTCTTATTGACCACAGAGAGCCTTCCGAGGGTTCTCACTAAGCCATGGGATGGCCAAGCAGTCATAGGATGTTCACTTGGTTCCATGCTGCCACTTTCACAGTGTCTGTGCTTTGTTTGTATTATTTGGAGGAGCTGTTTCTGACAAGAGGCATCTTTGGTGTTGTAGAGGCATGCTGGGTGTGGGCAGGGGCTCAGGGCCAAGAACAGTGATTCTAATATTCCATGGAGTCAGCCTTGGAACTTGGAAATATGTGAGGCAGTATATATTATTAATTCACTATTGAACAAATGTGACTTTAAAAAAACATACTCCCCTAGGAGCTGATCAGACAAAAGGTAGGCAGCAACCTTCAAAAACTGATGTACCATAGTTCATACTACTTTTCTATTTGTGTGTGCGGTGAGGAATGTGCTATTTGTGGGGGGGGTGTGTGTGTGCATGTGTGTGCATGTATGCATACACATGCATATGTGCAAGTATGCAAGGCATCAGGACAGAGGAGCGTTGAACTTCTACTTGCTGATGGGCTTGCTGGGTTGTGCACCAGCTGCCATCCTGAGGAGCTACGGAGGGAGCAGGTGGAGACAGCTCATAGAAAGTGTCTTGGCTGCCAAAGCAGTTTGTGAGCACTAGAAGGAAGAGAATGGGGTCAGCAGTTGGCCCTTGAGATTACTGTGACTATTTCATGGATACTAAAGCAGCCCTCAGGCTGCCCATAGGAGTGACCCACTCAGGGGATGAAATGAGGCATGTATGTTTGTCTTACTAACACCTAAATTAGAGTGAGATCATTTTTTATATTACAATTTTGGGAAGAAAGTCCAAGAGTCACACTGTTTTTATACCACCTACAAACATTAATTTAATGGCCAGGACTTGAAATGTGAGCTTTCTCTCTAATGGCTAGTTAGTATGTATTCTCCTGAAGAAACTGATTGCCATCCATGTTGATGTTCTTACGCTAAGTGAGGACCCCTTTTGAAGTCTGGTGAAGCCTATGTACCCTTTCTCAGAATAATATTTTTAAATGCATAAAATAAAATACATAGGATTACCAAGGATATTGATTACAGACAATTCTTGCTTTATGTAAGTGAACCATTCTGCATAAGCAACTTTTACATAATGCAGATTTGCCCATGGAAGGGAGAGAGTGAGGAAGGAAGGGGGCTGCATGCCTGTGAAGGGAGGGGAATGGCACATTATTCAAGGATACATGGGGGTGGGAGCCAGGAACAGAGAATCAAGAGCAGGAGGAGGAACACACAGGGGCCTGGGCAGGCCACATTGGGGCTGGAACCAAGAGGAAAAATACACAGGGGCAGACACATAGGGGACCATTTACAGACATGGGCAGGAGAGGCTAGGTAACCTGCAGAAGTCAGAAACAGATACCCAGTAACCAAACATGGATGGAGGAAGGACACATGGGCTGGACATACAGGTGGATGGGCAAATCCAGTCAAAAGTGTCAGGAGATCTCATGCCAAACCCTTGATCCCACAGTTGTCTCTATGTATATATTCTTCTGTTTTCACTTGAAGGGTTTTTAGGGTTTTTTGCGGGGAGGAGGCAGGAAGCCACAGAGCACCGAGCAAAAGGGCAGGAGAAGAGAGGGAGAGAGAGAAAGAACACAGTACTGAACAGTAACGTTAACATGTATGTTTTTTCAAATGCAGGCTTCTCTCAGAATTCTTCACTTAAAGTCAAATTTGCATCATTTAAATTTTCATAAAATGAGAACTGTACAATTATCAGAATATATATTTTAAAAACCCAAGTTCACAGACTCCAAGTAAAGACCCTTCACTCTAAGTGAAGCAGTCAGAGCTGCAGAACCGTAGGACAAGATTTGACCTCTCTTCAAGAGGCAAATAAAGGAGCTGGAGAAATCGGTCTCCTCGTGTGCCTTAGGGCAATAAGGGCAGCTAAGTGGTGCAGTGGAGAGAGCACCAGTGCAGGAGTCAGGAAGACCTGAGTTCAAATCTCACCTCAGACACTTGATACTCACTAGCTGTGTGACCTTGAGAAAGTCACTTAACCCCAATTGCCTCATCCTGGGTCATCTCCAGTCATTCTGATGAATATCTGGTCACTGCATTCAGATGGCTCTGGAGGAGAAGTGAGGCTGGTGACCTGCACAGCCCTCCTTCCCTCAAAACAAAGTCAAGTGCAAGTCATGTCATTATTTCTCTGATGACATGGTCTTCCTTGGCAACAAAGGACAAACACACAGGGTGATAAGAAATCAATCTATTTTCCTAGGACACTTGCTCAGTCATATTGCTGTTCTCATAATAAGCTGCTGTGAAAAGAACTACTACTTATTTGTCAACATCCATTGCAAAAAAGTGAAAAAGTGGAGAAATTATATGATGAACACAACAGTTAGACAATCAATTAACTATGGACCAGGCCTTGTGTTAAGCCCAAGGGATACAAAGAAAGGCAAAACACTCTCTCTGACTGCAAGGAACTCACATTGCCTTGGGGGATTCAACATGCAAATACTGCCCCTATGTTGTACATGCAATATAAATGACAGAAAACCTCAGAAGCCAGACCCCAGCAGTGGGAGAGACAACAAAAAGAAGGCCTCCTAATTAAGGAGGGATTGGAGGTGAGTCTTCAGGGAAGCCTGGAGACAGAGGGGAGGATACAGAGCATTCCAGGCATGGAACCATGGGCTGGAGGTGGGAGGAAGGCAGAGTGAGGAGGTGGAAAAACAGCAGGAAGGTGACTGCTGCTACATCTAGTCTGTGAACAGCAGTGAAGTGTAAGAAGAAACCAAATTATGGGGGCTATAAATGATAAGCAGATGATTTTATGTCTGATCTTGGAAATAACAGGGAGCCACTTTGGGGTAGAAGGGAAACTAGGTCACATCTGAACTTTAGAGAAATCACTTTGGCAGCTGAATGGAGGATGAATCTGAGTGGGGAGAGACTTACAGTGTTGACACCAACTGGAAGGTTTCGGTGAGAGTCCAGGTGAGAGAGATGATGAGGGCCTGAACCGGGATGTTCACTCCCAAGAGATGTTGTGAAGATAGAAACAGGTGTGAAACTTGGCAACAGTTGGATATGAGAGGTGAAAGCAAAAGTCAAGAGTGGTTTTGTGTGACAGAGAGAAAGATGAGGCCAATCATTGAAATAGATGATTTAGGATGAAATGAAGCATAGGCATGGAGACCTTCACAAACCTCACACCTGTGTATCATGAATACTATCTTTAGGAGGAGCATCGAAAGAGGTTGGTTATAGTAAATGCCAAAGAATATTATGAAAATTAGAATCGGTTAGATCTTAACAGACAGAAAATGAGTGTGCCAATGTGGGAATTATTTCAGAATATTCCATCTCTGTGCAATCAAATCATCAATTGTCAGTCAACAAGCATTTACATGTGTACTTTGTGCCAGGCACTCCACTGTGTGGAGCATTAGAGATGCAAAGAAAGACAAATACATACTTCCTTCCTTCCTTCAAGATCTCACATTCTAATGGGGGAGGCAACAGACAAACAACTACTTACCAACAATAAACCAGATAGATCCAAAGTAATGTCAGAGGGAAGGCATATATAGAGAAAAGATAGGAGAAAGATATTCTGCAGGTGGTGGGATTTGAGTCATGTCAAATTAAGCCAGAGAAGCCAGGAGCTGGAGGCAAGCAGGGAGAGCATCCCAGGTTCATTCAAAGCCAGTCAGGAGAGGGAATACAGTGTGCATGAACAAATCAGGCAGTGAGTGTTGCTGGATTATCACATACATAAAGGGGAGTAAAGTGTGAGAAGATTGGAAAGACAAGAAGGGGTCAGACTGTGGAGGGCTTTAAGATTTTGTGTTTGTCAGGAATCAATATGGAGCCACTCAAATTTATTGAGTTAGAGAGATGGGTTGGGGGCAAGGGGCAATAGTTCACCTGAACTTTAGGAAAAATGAGGGTGGATAGAGGTAGGGAGACATCTGAGGCTGGGAGACCAACCATAACCAATTAGAAGAAGGGATAAAAGCAATTTCCCCAGTGTGTTCATCCTTCATTGCCAAAGAAGACCATGCCATCAGAGAAATGATGACTTGACTTGCACTTGACTTTGTTTTGAGTGAGGGAGGGCTGTGCAGGTCACCATCCTCATTTCTCCTCCAGAGCCATCTGAATCCAGTGACCAGATATTCATCAGGATGACTGGAGATGACCCAGGATGAGGCAGTTGGGGTTAAGTGATTTGCCCAAGGTCACACAGCTAGTGAGTGTCAAGTGTCTGAGGTGAGATTTGAACTCAGGTCCTCCTGACTCCTGCACTGGTGCTCTATCCACTGTACCACCTAACTGCCCTGAGAAGCATATGAGTAATGCTCCAAATCATTAATAATAAGAAATTTGCAGGTCAAGACCGCCCTGAGATTTTACTTCACACCCTGCAATTTGGCAAAGATGACAAAAGATAAGAACAGTCGATGGAGGGACTGTGGGAAGATAATCACTCTAGTTACCTTTGCTAACCATGATTGGTGAAGTTGTGAATCAACACAACCATTTTGGGAAACAATTTGGAATCATGAAAATAAAGTAAATTAAATGTCTATGCTCTTTGACCCAAAGATTCCATTAATTTTGGATTTATATTCCAAGAAGGCCATTGATAAGAAGAAAGTCCCCATATACACCAAAATATTTATAGCAGCAATTTTGTGATGGCAAAGCATCAGAAACAAAGTACATGTGCCTTGCATGGGGAATGGCTAAATAAACTGTGGTACCTGAATGTAATGAAGTATTACTGTTCCATAAGAAATGTTGAATGTGATGAATGCAGAGAAGTGTGGAAAGATCTATGGGAACTGATAAGAGCGAAATAAGCAGAACCATGAAACCAATATGCACAAAGATTACAACAATGCAAATGGGAAGCAAAGTGCTCCAGAAATCAAAATGGAATGTTGCAGAAATTACAAAGAAGCATGGTTTCAAAGAAGATGCCCCCTTCATACCCCTTTGCAGAAATGGGAGGACCACAACTATAGTGTATTACACACATTTTCAAAATTTTCAGTGTCATCAGTTTTGTTGATTTTTCTTTTATTTAAAATATTTGTCACATGGAGTGATTCTCTGGGAGGGGAGGGAAAATTTTGGTAATGAAAAAAGATTATTACATTTTTATGAAAAAAGGATAGGACAAGGAATACTCCCTGATGAGGAGAAGGGAGACATATTTGGAAACAAATGTGATATGAAAAGCTGAGATATCAAAAATAAAGACCAAAAACCTACTAAATACTGCATTTTTAAAAACTGGTGCTATAGTTTAGTATCATTAATTTAAAAATTAAAAGAAACAATAATATGAAAAGATATTATATAATTACAGCAATTTGAACCCAATGCATTTAAACAATCAATTGACTACAAAGCATGACAACTGGACAAAATTCGTAGTACCCCAAAGTGTTCGTCACTGTCGCTGAGGCTACCATGTATACAGTTAAAGTATAAACCTAAAAGGTTCCACAGAAACCGACAGATGTGGTATGAAGGCCTCCAGTGCACCGAGTGGCTCTTCTATGGTGGATTTATGAAAAGATATGGGCAAAGATTAGAGAGACTGAGAAGGAATGGATGAGTGGCCACACACGCTAGCAGGGATTACCTCTACCCTTCCACCCCCATGAGATCATGACTCCAATGAAACATTGAAGTAAAGGAGAAAAGTCCACTCTGTTTCTCTTTGGCTTATCTCATTAACATCCTGAGTAGATTTAACTTCTCAAAGATTTCCTCTGAATCCTAGAAATCCTTTCCCTGTGAACATTCCTCCCAGAAAAAGAAGTCCTCCTAAACACAGCAGAGTTGGAGATTGTAGGTCAAGACGCAGTGTTTCTTAAGCTGTGGGTCATAATCCCATAGTTTAAGAAGCACTGAAGGGGTCTCAAATGGAAAAAGTTTAAGAAGTCCTAGTCAAGAGTACCCTGATGATAATCTTCTCTTGATAAGAATTCAAAGCCCATGAGTTCAGGGACTGTGGGGTTTGTGGTTTGTATCCTCAATGCCCAGCATCTATCAGGTGCTTAAGTATCTGTTGAGCTGAATCTATGTAAAGAAGTCCTGGTTTGAGACCATAACTGGCCTGTACTTTTAGCCAGATATTGATCCTGATGATGTACAAAGGAAGGACCATGTATTTGTAATTCAGCAATCAGCAAGACACCCTCTATAATCAAGTGTTTTAGCCATTAGTCTTGGGAATGCTGGACTTTCTTGAGCAGGTGACCCTGTTTCTGAAGTTTGCATTTTCATGTACCCTCAGCTGAAGCTTTACTTCAAAAACTTGCCTTGTTTATTATTTCAGGTGATGAAGTTTCAGTGCACTATGACCCCATGATTGCAAAACTCATTGTCTGGGCTGCTGACCGTCAGACAGCATTGAAGAAGCTTCAGTACAGCCTTCATCAATACAACGTGAGTGATCGGGAAGCTTGGTGTAACCAATTCTGAGATTGTTGTGGTGGCTTAGAAGACAGAGCTATGGGACTTTTGTCTCGGTTACTTGGTTCGTCCACAGCCTCAGATGTGTCATGAGTCACAGACAGAATGTTTCTCTATAGCAAAATGGAGTCTGAAGATTTCCAGATTTCAATTAGGAGAGAAACGTTCTAGAAATAAGGATCTCCCATAAGGTAGGAATTGTAAGCTGATTGCCTGCTTTAATAAGGTGACTTGTGAAATTCCAAGCTATAGGTTTTCAAAGTTAAACTATGGAGTGGTTTTCCCCCAGAAATAAAAATAGCAGGTCTTGGATAATCACTGGTGCTGTTCATTTGGGAAGTTGCATACATTTCTCTAGTGTGTTACCCAATTGCATCCAAAGGAGTTAGTTTCCTGAAAATGTTTCTTTTTAGGCTACTAATTGGAAAAGCACCATATGACTGGTGTTGGTTTGCTTTGCCCTGGCAATTAGAACTCTAGCCTAAATGTCCACCAGCCACTTTTCTCCCTAGGATCTGTGTCATGGTATCATGGATCTGCTGCTGGAAAGGGCCTCAGAGGCCCTTGGAGTGACATTATGGCCAAGTCACTGAGCATTTTCTTCCCGTGCTTCAAGAAACAAAGAACTCATGAACTCAGATTTTTAAAAATGTTTTAACACAGAAATTAGAAGCAAGGGCAGGTAATAGTACAAGAGCCATACAATCCGCCAATACCCAGAATGAGGAGAAATTGATATTGAATACTAAAGATGAAAGACATGGCATTTTAAAAATCTGTGTTTGGGAGAAGAAGATTGAATGAAGAGACAGAAGCACTGCTGATTACCTTCCACTAGTGGGCACCTAGGCCTGAGAGCCCCAGCTTGGTGGCTCTGCCCCAAAGCCACAAATCATCCAGCCATGGCTGCTGAGGACCCTGAAGACGTCCACACTACCAAAGTCCTTGGCGTTGTTCATGGGCTCACAGTCAGAAATGAGTATGGGTTTTATCGGCTGAAATGATACAAAAGAGGATGTATTCCTGCACCAAAGGACCCTGGGTCCTCTCTATCCAGCTGTCGCTGACATTCCTATGTGTTGTCTCCCCCATTTCTATGTGAGCTCCTTGAGAGTGGGGACTGTCTTGCTTTTCCGTTTGTTTCCTCAGCATTTAGCACAGTGCTGTACTCATAGTAGCAAGCACTTAAATGCTTTTTCATTCCTCCTTTCATTTCTTCATTCACTTCTGTCTCACAGACTCTATCATTCCCTTCAGGACATGCTGAAGCACCACATCAGTTGTGACTGATTTTCCACATCTTCCCAGGCACTGCTTTGTTCAAGCCCTTAAAAGCATTTGGGCTTTGAGCCTCATTGAAAGCTTGCCTCCTTTTCCCTAGATCACAGGATTGAACACCAACATCGACTTCTTACTGAGTCTTTCCAGACACCCCGAGTTTGAAGCTGGCAATGTGCATACAGACTTTATTCCCCAACACTACCATGACTTGCTCCCTGCTCCGAGTACCACAGCCAAAGAGGTTTTATGTCAAGCCGCTCTGGGACTCCTCCTGCAGGAGAAAGTTGTGACCAATGCTTTCAGAGTTCAAACAGAGGGTAAGGACTACTTTTCTCTTTCCAGGTATCTAGTTTTTATGAAACCAAGTCTGAGGGAGCTTACTTACTCCTTTTTTTTTCTGTCCTCTATTAATATGTGTTTTTCATAATTGTACCTACAGTTCTAGCCTTCCTCACTTGATATGTACTAATAGCACTCATTCGTTAGCTAGAATCCTGAAATAATCCCAGGGTCAGAAGAGACTCGAGAGGTTGTCTGGTCTGGCCCTCAGCCAGACTCGGGAATCCCTTCTGCCTCTAATAGTTGTCATGAGAAAAAATAAGGTGCTATCTCAATATGAGCTAAGGGGCAGCTAGTAGTACAATAAATAGAGCCCTCGGCTTGCACTCAGGAAGACCTGAGTTCAAATGTGGCCTCAGACATTTGCTGGCTGTGTGACCCTGGGCAAGTCACTTCACCCTGTTTGCCTAATTTCCTCATCTGGGGGAGGAGATGGCAAACCACTCTAGTATCTCTGCCAAGAAAAACCCAAATGGATCATGAAGGGTCAGACATGAACTGAACAACTAAAAATAGGAGCTAAAAATCTTTCTCACAAATAACTATTGAGCCTCTGTGAAGTAGCCAAAAAAATAGCATTTTGGAATAACCTCCATATTTTATACTGATATACAATCTACCTTTCCATCTGCTGGACCTCGTTCTGTCCTCTAAAACTAAGCTGAACAAGTAATTCTTCTTTCCCATGATCGCCCCCCGCCTTATTCCCCTTTTCAATATTTGGAGACAGCTTTCACATCCGTCCTAGCTAAATATCTCAAGTTTCTTCTGTTCCTATAATCATATGATGTGGTTTGGTATCCCCTCCCCTTCTCAATTGTTTCTCTCTGGGCTTGCTGCAGTCCCAAGCTGAATATGACACTCCAGCTCCTCTCCAGCTAGCACTGTCTGTGTCCTTTGTTCTGGACTCTGTCCTTTGCTGAATGCAGCCTAAAAGCACACACTTTTAGCTTTAGAGGACACATCTATGTCACCCTCTTAGCTCATCCTGAGCTCTTCTGGCAGCTAACCCTAGCCCCTTAGTCATGAACAGAATTGCATTAATATGACTACATCCAGGCCACCCTCCGGTGGATGAGTCCAGTTGCAACGTTTATTCCTTGTCAGATGGATAAATGAATGATGTGGTCTCCTCCGGCTCTGATGTTCTAAGACTGTAACAAGCTCTCATGATATTGTCATTAGTGCCTTGCTTGCAGTTAGATGGGCTGTGTTTGCATCATTTTAGAATTTTGCTGAGAAGGGACATTGTTTATTGTTACACAATCCACCTTCATCTTCATTTTCAAAGTTGGGCCATTTGTTCACTTCCAATCATCTGGCACCTTTCCCAATCTCCAGAGCCAGCAGCACATTTTTTAAGAACCCAGTTCAAGCAGTCAAGTCACCTAACTTACCTTGGGCATCTGTCTCCTTAGCCAGAGAGAATCTTGATTTTGCCCTTTTTGTTATGAAGATCATTGACAGAAAAGGTGGAAGCAGAGTTGAAGTGGCCCACTTTCCCTTTCTCCTCTATCATCTAAAATTGCACCATACCCTGAAATGGCGTGGGGACATAAGTAAAAAGCTTTACCCCACTTTTTTGTGCTTAACACTTTTTGTTAAGCCTCAGCTTGTTATGTGCTTTGGCCAAGGGTCACACTTGGGATCTGGACTCCTGGCTTTGCCACCTGCTGGACATAGTTTAAGTCACCTGAGCCTCTGTGGGCCTCACTTTCCTCATCTCAAAATGAGGGGGCCACACTCTGTGACCCTAGAAGTCCCTTATGGCTATAGGTTTTGTGGTCTCCATAGATCAGGAATGAAGGCAGGGATACTGGAGAAAGGGCCACTTGGCTCTTGGCTTTAGTTCACAAAGGTCTTCAGTGTCATGGCTTTCAGGACATCAAAGGCACACTCTTGACCTGGCCCTTCTTTCCTCTTGCCAGGTGGCATTTTCACAACACAAAGAGAAGAGCTTAATATCATTTCTAGAACCTCTTTCTTAGCAATCTCATGTGTTTTCTGTATCTGTTTAAGGATCTTCTGCCCTTTAATTTGTGGCTTTTTACAATTTTCCAGATCAGTTCTCACCTTTTGCATCCAGTAGTGGAAGAAGATTAAATTTCTCTTACTCCAGAAACGTGACTCTTCAGGACGGGAAAAACAGTAAGTAACGAGCAGGCAGGGCCTGAGCTTACGCAGCCTTCTGAGCTAAGAAGAGTTGCCATTGTTAGCACCATTCCAAGCAAACATGCTCTGATTGTTTAGTCCTTTAGGAATGCTGAAAAGCAGCTAAGCTACAGTCAAAGACTATCATAAGCCTGCTTTTCACCAGTAACCTTGAAGAGGCAGAACTGTGCAAGCAGAAGAGAGGGCTAGTTTGGGAATCGGAGGACCTGGGTTTGAGTCGCGGCTCTGCTGCACTGCCTGTCCAACCTTGGGCCAGATTCCTAACACCTCAGCTTCATATGTAAAATGACAAGGCTTACTTAATGGCCTCTATGGTTCATTCCTGCTATAAATCTTACAGTCTTGTGTGATTCATTTTATTTGGTGCAAGAAACTTTCCACACCACAGTCGTGTGAGGTGGGTAGTGTAAGTATACCTATTCTACAGATAAGGAAACTGAGGCCCATAAGGTTCAGGAACAGACCCATGGCCTCTCCGACAGTGGACGAGTCCATCACCAAGTGCCAGGCTTCTTTGGGCTCACTGTGTGCCATCTCCCACCCCTCCTCTTCCTCCTTGTCTTCAGCATGTCCTGAGCCTTGATTCTGTACACTGCAGCCTCTCTGGTATGACTTTGTATGCTTTTGTTCCTCATGCCCTCCCTTTTGTGTTCTACCTTGGTTCCCTTCATTCCATGTTGGGTTTGTGGATCAGCCCCCTCTCTGCAGCTTTTTCACGTTCTTAGAGGCTGCCCTCTTTCTTCTTCATTGGGAATAGGGGCAGGATTTGCTGAAAAGAAGACTCCATAGGACCTGGGTAGTGATTAGCTACAGATATTGATCAATTGATTGATTGTGCTAGGAATGCCTAGATGACTGGAAGACTAGTGGTTCTGTGGTCTGACAGAGACATGTGGAACTTAAGGTGCTTTGTCTATACCCAGGTGGCAATATCCTGCCAACAATTGGAGAAATCAATTTGAGAGTCCCCTACATGTGGTTAATAGCATCATAAATCGAGAGCTGGTTAGGACCTCAGTTAGGACCCCAGACCATCTAATCCAAACACCTCATCTTTCAGATGAGGACATTGAGGCCCATACTGGGAAATGCCTCGTCCTAGGTCACCCAGGGAACGACTGAGTTCAAGTCCAGTGTTCTTTCCAGCTATCGCTCCTCAGGGAAAATGTATGCCATCTTTCCCTTCTCTGTAGCCTACAAAGTCCATGAGTGTATGCTCTAGGGGCAGACTTACTGAAATACAGACTGTAAGGCACATTAAGGATCAACTCTCCTTGTTTCACAGAGAAAACTGAAGCCTAGAGAAAGTGTCCCAGAGTCACCCAGTGAGTTAGCGGCAGATATTGATACAATCTCCATCATTAATACTTTAATTAATGTGTTTTCTTTCATCCAAAGAAAAAAAAAATCTAGAAAAATCCCCGATTCCACTCACCTTTGAACGAAGAATGTCAATGAGATCTTTCACTGCCCAGTGAGAAGAGCCCTAGACAATGGGTCAGGGAGTCAGGATTGATGTCCCACTAATACCACTCCCTCAGTGTTTGATTTTTCTGGGTCTCAGTTTCCTCATCTGTGACATCCTGAGGAGGGTTTCTAGGATCTCTTCATCTGCAGGCTCTCTGACTTGACCATGGCAGTGTGCTCTGTTGTTGCACATGTAGAAGAAACCCCTGTGTCTCAGGCTTTATCCTTTAGGAGTAAGGAAGAGGCATCCATGCTCTCATGAGAATAGCACTTTATTTCAATGGAGAGATTTTTGCTGCTTGGTCATTCAGTGAATGAATTTCTTTTAGAAATGACTTTTCTCATTTTTTCTTCTTGTTCCCAGAGGTGATCATAGCTGTAAAGTACAACCGGGACGGGTCCTACATCATGCAGGTACATCACCTGGTTTTGTCAGAAGGATCTGACAGATTGAGTGTGTGTCTGATTTAACCCCAGTCATTGTCTCCCAGAGCCCCTGAGCAGGCCCTCTTATTCCAGGACAGCTTCAGGAAATTAGTTCTGTATCATTTGATTCTTTCTTTTGTGTGTCCGGCTTAGCTGTCACTCTTTCATATTGGAAATTGAACAAAGCCATATGCTCGGATCTGAGATAATCTCCTAAGCCTATCATATAAAGGCCACTGCCATGTGTCTCTGAGGATGATGGCTGCACCATTGTTGGCATGTTGGGAGGAGCTCATTTTTTCTAGTTGTAAATAGGCAGCAGAGAAGGTCTACTCATCTCTGGCCAACATTGGCCAAGGTGAGAGGAAAATTTTAACAAAATACCCTAAATTCAAATTTAGGGAAAACAATCAAACAAGAAGGCTCATTGATTGGTAGAGTAAGAGAATCTTCTTGTGGTGAGATCTGTCCCTCTGTCACATGCTTAAATAGTGCTCTCCATCCTTCCAGACACAGAACTTGTCTAGACCCCTTGGCATAGAGATTGACTTACCTTCTCTAAAAACGAGACATTAGGAAAAATCAACTTCATGTGTACAGAGTGAACATTAAAGCCAGATGCTGTCTCTGTTGGGTCTCCTTGTAGTTCTTTCCATGATGTATTTGAGCAGACTTCTACAAGGCTGCTTATAAAGACACTTTCATCATTGGTCACTTACATTGTCTCTATATATTTGGCTCTTTCATCTCCACTCGTGGGGTTGGACAGACTTCGGGAGATAGTGTAGGGCAGAAGAACCTGGCATGCTGTGGTCCATGGGGTCATGAAGAGTCAGACACAACTGAACCCCAACCTCTATCTACTTTCCAGTCTGGTATCACTTGGTATTACACAAATACTCATGTGGTTAGTTGATTGCGAAGAAGAGAAAAATACACCTAGTCTGGCATTGTTTCATCAAGAGGGTGTTGGGATATGAGTAAAATAGGTCAGGGATGAGGAGATCTCTCTTCACATGCCCTACTTCCCAGCCAGGCTGGTCTGCAAGCTGTTACCCAAACTCACCCTGCTACTGTTCCTTTCTGGCCCCCAAAGTGTGCTTTCCTCCCCACCTTGTCTCCAAGTCACTCACTTCTTTCAGGGCTTAGGCCCAGTGCTGTCCTCTCCAGAATCCTCTCATCCACCCAGTTGTGTGTGTGGTCTCCATGTTGGGATCATTTTGTATGTACTTCTCTGTGCCCATGGTCATCCTTCAATGGAATCCAAGGTGTCTGAGGGAAGGAACAAGCTCCTTCATTGCTGTCTTTGTACCCATAGCATGGGCACTTGAGAAATGTCAAATTGCATTGAACTGGATTAACAACACGTCAGGCCTTTATTGCAAGACCTCTGGACAACCCTGGCCTAAGATCACGGTACCATTCGGCTAGAGGAACTAAACTCACCAACATTGTGCTGTGATACTTCCTTGCCTGGCAGGCATAGCCTTCAACCCTTGCGAGGGCACCTTGCTGTCAGACTGCCTTTTTTTTCTAGAGACAGTGACAGATGAATTGGCAACCTCTGCAGTCATCAAAGGCATAGGAGAAGGCTGTGGCATCCACTTGAGGCACTGATGAGCTCCTTGGACAGTGACACCTGTCATACTGCCGCCCCCCTGGAAGGCAGGGAATGTCTTATTTCTGTCTTTCTGTCCCTAGTGGCTAGCACGTTACTGGGCACAAACCCTTGTTGATGGATTGGATCGATTTGAGTGGTTGGTTGATATTCCACAGCAGGCAATATCTTCACTGCCACATGTTGAAGTAAAAGCACCTTGTTTGTGGAGCACAGATAAATGACTTGATTTGGGAGCAGTTTGAGACTCTCCTCCAAGAAGGCCTCTCTTTGCTTGTTTACATCTACACAAGATTCTTTAATTATTGCAACCACAGTGGTCCCCTTGTTTCATGATCTTCTGAGTACTGCTGTCAAGGGAAGCAAAACCTGGGAAAATGTTGGCTTGCCAAAGAATTTGGCCTCCAGCACGGCAGGGGACCTGTGCAGAGCAAAAGTGGAAGAGAGATTCTGTCTAGACGGTGAGGAGGCAGCAGGTGGTGTAATGTGTGCAGCACCAGGCCTGGAATCAGGAAGAACTTGGTTCAGACCCAGCCTCAGACGCCTAATTAGCCGTGTGGGCCAGGCAAGTCTCTCGACCTGTTTGGCTCAGTTTCCTTGGCTGTAAAATGGGGTCATAATAGTATCTACATCCCAGCTTGGTTTTCAGGATGAACCGAGACCGTATTTGCAAACCTAAAAGCGTTCAATTCTGCTGTTGTAATGAATGTAACCATCACTATTAGCACTAATTGTTATTGTAATTATATATATAGTGTTACATTGTAATAGCAGTGTTTACATGATACTTTTAGTTTGCAGAGCACTTTACAAATATGACCTCATTTGGGCTTCACATTATTATGATTAAAAACCTAGGTTGTACGGGAGTGATCGCAGAACATTTAAAATAAATAAATACTTTTTTTGAAAAGTTGTTGTTGTTACCGCAGGGTGGCAGGTGGCTCAGGGGTAGCACACAGGGCCTGGAGTCAGGAAGACTCATCTTCATGAATTCAAACCTGGCCTCAGACCCTTCCTGCCTGCCTAACCCTGGGCATATCACTTAACCCTTAGTTCCTCATCTCTAAAATGAGCTGGAGAAGGCGATGGCAAACCACTCCAGTGTCTTTACCAAGAAATCCCAAGTAGGGTCATGAAGAGTCAGACAGGACTGAAAAATGACTAAACAAATGACTCACACCCTTCTTTGTGGATGCTATTTTAACTGTGGTATCTGTCCTCAGAATATCGCGGAATCTCCTATCAGAAAGACCTGAAATCACTTAGAAGAATTCAGCCTGTCTCTACATACAGGGGACAGAGAAGAGGAGGAGGAGGAAGAAGGCCCAGATTGCATCTAGGAATTAGGCAGCAGTTTCACTGGCAGTGACAGATCTCTAATGATATCCCCTTAAACAAAATCTTGTACTTTCAACACTTAGATTCTGAAGGGGACTCTCTATGGCTGGATTTTGTGGAAGACCAAGGACTTTGAAGGATAGGTGGCCCAAAGGGCAGGGCAGGTAGGGGAAGGCTACAACATATTTCTGATGATAAATTTATCCTAGAACATAAGTCTAACAATACCATTAGAGATCTGTTTGACCAAGGAATGAGATGGACTGTAGTAGATGTGCCCATTGTGTGCTGCTGCATTATTTCTGGGTAATTTCAGTGATGACTTTGAGCACCTCGGGGGAAGACCAGGGGGTTGGGAGGGAACTATCAGAGAATAGGGACAAGAGCCCATAGAGTGGGAGGTTATGAGTGGGTGGTCCACCTCACCTGAGGTAGTATCGTTGATTGAAGTGAAGAATGGCCCAGGGACCTTTAAGATTTATGGTGCTTTTACATGAATAATTCATAGATGGGCCTTATGGGATATGACCCAGTTAAATTGCTGGGTACTTTCTAGACCAACAATGAATTTTTCCTCAAATGGAATCTTTTATGAGCAGTTGGCTAGTATTAGGGTCTTAGATTTCTGAGGCAGTTTCACAGCAGCCCAAGCTGCAAACCTGGGACACTGGAGAGGTGAGTGAGGGAAGTCATAGTCAACTTAGGGGAAGCAAGGCATCATCCAGGATCCACAGGCACTGACACCTCAGCGCTGAGAGGATTCCGCATTGCTCCTCCAGGTTTGTGGTCACTTAGCTCAGGGAGTACCGTGAATAGTCTGGACCTTCCCTGAGGAAACAGCCCCTTGAGAATCTTGGGCATAACACCAATTGCCAAGATGGTACTGAAGGAGAAGCCTCCCACAGTGGCATAGAGGGCTTCTCAGTCATGTTCTGATGGTTTGGAGGAATAAGCAGTCTATGGCTTGATGGGTCTTGTGGCTAAGCACCACCCCACCCCTGGGAAAGGAAGGATCCCTGGTTTATGTCAATCAGAATGACCAACACAACCTTAGGCCAATAACACTTAGACATTCTGAAGAACATCCTCATTTTGGTGAGCCCACTGGTGCCATGGAATGCCTTGTTGCCAGTAGCAAGAAAGTGGTTCATCAACTGTGGTTTGGTTTGGTTTTCAGAAGGAAAGCTTTGCGGGAATTGAATAGCTCAAGGAAGACTCAAGGAGATGATATGTTGTGGACAGGGAATGGTTTGTCTGCAGAGTACAATGCATGAGAAGGAATAATCTGTAGCCCCAAAGATAGACTCGAGCCAGATTCTGAAGGCCTATAAATGCCATACAGAGGAATTCAGATTTTTGTCCTGAGATATAAAGGGAGACACTGAAGCTACCTCAGACCAGTGTGGTAGGAAGATCAAGTTGGCCACTATGTGGAGACCAGACTGGAAAGACTGGCTGTATTCCATTGATCCCACAGCAGCCATATTCTTTGGCTATGCAGAGGCTGTGGGGGATATTATTCTGGCTTATATTGTCTCAAAGGACCATCATAGGTGACCCAACAGACAAGGGGAGGAATCTACAGAATGTTACTATCCATGGAGACTTGGTGTAAGGAGGGCACCAACGTCAGGATGTGTACTTGGGAAAGGGAAGAATGATAGATGCCTAAGATCTATAGGATCTAAAGTAGAAGAACCTCTGCAGAGGATTTATGGAAGGGATCAACAGAAGTCACACAGGATGAGGAAGTGTGGAAGGCTCTGATCCACACCAGTGGAGAGGAGTCTCCTCACTGAGATGAGAGAGCCATCGAAGCATGATGGTGTTTGTAGTCAGCCAGACAGCAAGAGCACAGCTCCTTTCTGCTGAGGGTGGCTCTCCACACAGGAGTCTCAGGAAGTCAATGGACCACAAGTCACTCCTCACTGGCCACCCTTTGGAGTGGCCTTGTGTTGTTCATCTTTGATCCTTATCACCAGGCAGGGTGTTCCATGAGCACTAGTCAAACAGGCATAGGAGGGGTGGGGCAGTCTTTCCTTGTTACTCTCTTTAGACAAATTCCTTAACCTCACTGTAGGACACAACAATAGGAAAGCAGAAGAAATGCTAACCCTTCATAGTTCCAACGTGGTGCTCCAGCCTGAGAACCCATGCATGAATGCCTCTGTGTCCTCTGTCACCTTAGCCTGGTATAATGTGCATTTGAAAAGTACAGTCTTAGGAGTTGTACTTCAGGAGCATGTGAGTTGAAGTGGAACATGTACTCACAAATGCCAGGTTGTTTTTACATATCAAGGCCACCCTTCCCTTGCATGTAAAGGTTTTCTGTGTACCAAGAGAGGAGTATAGCTATAGAGAGATACATGCATACATACATATTGTCCTTGTTGTCCAGTTGTGTTGTGACCCCATGGACCACAGCCCCCCAGGTTCTTCTGTCCTCCACTAGCTCCTGAAGTCTGTCCAGGCTCATGTACATTGTTTCCTTGACACTGTCCATCTCATCCACTGTCATCCCTTTCTTCCTTATGTACATGCATACATACACACATATATACACATATACATGCATATCTACAAATATATGTAAAATTTTATGTAATTCTAATAACATTAATAGCTGACATTTATATAGCCCTTTAAAGTGTGCAAAAAGCTTTTAAAATGTCTCATTTTATCCTCACAACAACCCTGGGGGAGAGGTGCTATGTTTGTCCCTATTTTGCAGATGAGGAAACTGATACTTGCTCATGATCATGCAGCTGGTAAGTGTCTGGGGCTGGATAACTCAAGTCTTCCTGACTCCAGGTCACTGGCCCACCCAGCTGTCATAATAAAATTGTAGGTATTTAAATTATTTTACAGAATTATTACATATTTACATACAAAATTATATGTACATATGTTTAAGCAAAATGATCTTGCCTTTTACTTTCTCAGAGTAAGGAAACTTTGGCCTCTGTCTACATTTCATTCTCCAGGATCTGACACTGGCAGATTGGGTCTCTGTGACTTGAATGTGCTTTGGACACATGGAATAGTGTCGAGAAAATTAAACTCTTTTCTTGACATTTTGTCTTTATTTATAACTTCCTTTGTCTATGGGCACAAAGTGGGTCCAATGTGAGACCTTAGACACTGAAGAGTTATTGATAGTTTTAATCCCAGTTGAAAATTATATGTCCTATTTCTTTTGTAATCTTCCTGAATTTTTACCTTATATTTTCTTTTATCTATTTGTTTTTTATTACTGCTTTTCAATATTTAACCTTTATAGTGTGTGTCACATTATGATATTAACTGTATGTATGCCAAATTTTCTCTCCTAATTTGCCACAGATAAGTATTTAGGCACTGGATTGACAATGTGAGCACTATCTCCCTATCCCCCCTCCCCCCAAAAACCAACCAGCAAACAACCAGAACCAAAGCCAATATCTTAAAAGCATTTCAGATTTGATTCTTACATCTTTCCTGATGCCTGCAAGGTGACTAATCACTGGTACACACCAGACATGAGTCATTTTTAAAGTACGTTACCTCTTGGATCTCTTTTAAAAAGTCTTCTCCGATGCCTAATTGCAACACAGAGGTGACCTGCCCCTCTTCTCTAAGGCTGTGTTGGTGGAACACAAGTTCCTTCTAATATCCTTCCTAATATCCTAATTGTCCTTCTAATATTTTGTATAAAGTCCTTACTTTCGGAAAATTTGAACTGGGGCTGTGTCTGTAGAAAAATATGAGACTACATAGTTCTGTTTTAGTTGTATTTTAATTTAGTTGTTAAAAACTTTGGGGAGACAGTTGATAAATAGTCAAAGGATATGGCAGTTTTCAGTTGAAGAAATTAAAACTATAATCATATGAAAAAATGCTCTAAATCACTATTGATTAGAGAAACGCATAGTAAAACAACTCTGAGGTACCACTTCACACCTGTAAGATTGGCTAATATGACAAAAAAGGAAAATGATAAATGTTGGAGAAGATGTTGGAAAATTGAGACACTGATGCATTGTTGGTGGAATTGTTTACTGATCCAACCATTTTGGAGAGCAACTCTGCCCAAAGGGCTATAAAACTGTGCATATATCCTTTGATCCAGCAATACCACTATGAGGTATACGTCCCAAAGAGATTATAAAAAAGGAAAAAGTACTCACATGTCCAAAAATAGTTATAGCAGCTCTTTGTGTGGTGGCAAAGAATTGGAAATTGAGGGGATGCCCATCAATTGGGCAAAGGCTGAACAAGATGTGGTATATGAATGTAATGGAATACTATTGTGCTATAAGAAATGACGAACGGGCAGGTTTCAGAAAAACCTGAAAATTTTACATGAATTGATGCTGAGTGAAGTGAGCAGAACAATGTACGCAATGATAGCAACATTGTGCGCTGATCAGCTTGGACAAGCTTGGCTCTTCTCAGCAGTACAGTGACAAATTGTATATAAAGATATTTCCAGAAAACTCCTGATGGAAAATATTATCCACAGTCAAAGAACTACAGAGTCTGAATGTAGATCAAAGCAGACTATTGTCACTTTTTTTTGGTTTGTTTTCTCTTCCTTATGGTTCTTCTCTTTTGTTCTGATTCTTCTTTCACAACATGACTAATGCGGAAATTTGTTTAGTATGATGTACATGAATGGCCTATATCAGATTGCATGCTGTCTTGGGGAGGGGAGGAGGAGAGAGGAGGGAAAAAAGAAATTTAGAACTCAAAATCTTATAAAAGCGAATGTTGAAAACTACCTTTACATGAAATTGAAAAAAATATATACTATTAAGGGAAAAAACAAGCCATGTAGGATTCGAATGCCAACATTATTATTATGACAAGAGTGTTATAGATGCTTTGTTAAAAAAAATTTGTATTGTGTTTCAGATTGAAGATAAAACTTTTGAAGTCCTCGGTGATCTTTGTAAAGAGGGAGACTGCACTTACCTGAAATGTTCCATCAATGATGTTGTTAGTAAACCTAAACTGATTATCTCGGAGAACACCATTTACCTATTTTCCGTGGTAATACTTCTTTTTTACAGTCCTGTGCTTGGGTTTGAGAGGACCCTGGCTGGTATGACCATAGCATTCTGCTGAGGGAGAGGAACTAGCTTCCTACATTTGCATTTCCTCTACGTACTCCTTTTTCTTTCATTTCCTTTGTCCTGACATTTATATTCAGATATACATCCCTTTATATATATTGACCCACTTCTCTTATATTTAGTCCCCAAGCCGTCTCTCTATTTCTGATAGAGTCTCTTCCTGTGGCCCAGTCTTAATCTATGCCTTCTTTTCCCTTCATGCATACATACACACACCCACTTCAGTCACTTCCCAGTATTTGTCCATGGTTTTCAAGACTGCTATGAGGAAAGTCTGGGAGATGAGCTTAGTGAGTAGTATTTCTTGTGCCCAGGAGAAGAGGGGCTTGGTAACTGGCAGCCAAGGAACTGACTAATGTTGATATCTTTCAGCATAGAGAGCCAGGGAGAAGCAGGAATGAAGGGAAAGGGGTTTTCCATGGACAGTGACTTGGTTTTTTCATTTAGGGACTAGCCTTCCAATACAGCTTTCATTTCTATCATTTTATGTACCCAGAAGAATGGATAGTTGTTAGCGTGTTACTTAGAAGCTAGTCAGTTTCCATGCCTTAGAATGGTGCCTTAGAATCCACCATAAGGGAGACTACGTTGTGATAAGGTCATTTTGATATTGCTTAAAAGAAGAGAAAAGTGGATCATTTTTTTATCCCTTCAAAGGGCTGCTTCCTCTATCATGTATGTTAGTTTTAGATAAATATGATCCATGAGCTAAGAATGGGTTTTGCAAATTTAAATAAGGTCTTACTGTATTTAAAAAGTGAAAAACAAAACAACACTCCTAGCTCATGGCATTCCAAAAATATGTAGCCAGCATGATTTGGCCCTTGGCCAGAGTTCTTTGACAACCCCTGTTTTAGCCAAAATCATTGCCTAGGACCAGACTAGTGATGAGCTGAACTAAGCAGGTTAGAATTAACCTCCTACACAGCTTATTTTCTCCCCAAAGCTTTTGACAACTAGTTAAAATACAAAGATATTCCAATAGAACTACATAACTTCCTATTTTTCCTAGAGATACAACGCTGGTTCAAATTTTCTCAAACTAAGGAGTATGTGCAAAATGTTAGAAGGATAATTAGGAAAGAACTCACAGCCCCTCATCAGACCCATACCAGGTTGGGAATCTTAGTATGGCCAAGCAGAGTTTATATTCCATAGGCATAACCTTGGAGGGTTGCCTCTGTGCCTCCATAAGGCACCAGAGGAGGACTCTTTTAACAGAGTTCCAACATGTAGTGTACATTAAAAGTTACTTATGTTTGAGTAGTACCGTGAAAATTGGGGACCAGAAATCAGCTACCTTGCATGTATCAGTAAAGATGAAATGACCAAACGTGAAATAGTTTTAAAGTATTGACTGTGGTTTGGGTTTGTTTGTTTGTAGGGAGGTGGCACTCAGATTGGCATCCCAGTGCCTAAATATTTATCTTCAGCAAGAACTGAAGGAATGCAGGGGAGTACCCTCGCGCCAATGACTGGGACAATTGAGAAGGTAATCAAGTCAAGTGTGGAGGTGGAAAATGATGCCTCGTGAGATACTTCCTTCCTGTTCATTGTGTCAGCCCTCTTCTGCCCTCCCTATAAGGTTTGGGAGCCCTGCAAGAGCGGAGCCAGCAAATAGTCGAATGCTAGTTTCTGAATATGGGGATTTCCTTTCAGATGACAAGCAATCTAAACTTTCTTAAAAGCAGTAAAAGATATAAAGTACCCGGAATTTTCCCAAAGAATTAATTTTTTTCTTTTCTTTGATTGCTATTGGGTTTTTTTACTTTTTAATTTTTATGGCTATCTTTTATTTTTATAACACTCTCATTTCCCTCCCCTATATCCTACCTGGGAAACCATACTGTGTAGCAAAGAATAGGAAAAGAAGGGTGGACAGGTTCAGCAAAACTAATCCACACATCAGTTGACTCTAATAGTATATGCAGTATCATGTACCCATAGTTCCCCCACTTCTGAAAAGAAAGAAGAGAGGTTGGACCTTCTTATCTCTTCAGAGGACAAACATAGTCAAATCGAAGAGGAAAAGGTTTCCTCCAACATGGAAGCTTTAAATAATCTTGAAAACTTTTAAAATAATTTTTAAAACATTACTACAATGGAAGGCAATGAAATTATGTCTTGATGAGTCCTGGCTCTGTTCTGAGGGCGTCTCTCATAATTCTTGAGCACACTGAGCAAGAGGCTTTTTGTGGTGTTTGTAGAAGAGAGAGCAGTGGAGAAAAGGCCGTTTTGTCTGCAGGAGGCTTCCCCATGAATAGATCTCAGATGGGGAAAGCCTAGAGAGCGCCCCCCGCCAGCCGTACACATACCCCAGAGAAACCAGGCTCTGAACTCCTAGAGTTCTTTGCTTTGGGTCACACCTGCACAGCCAAGACTCTTGGCAAAGGGCTGTTACATTCAGCTGCAGCCATGGTTTGTGAGGCTCCCCAAATACACCTGCTCGCCCTTTGAGGCTGTACACCTGTGGGCATCTCCTTGGTCTTGAATGGCACCTACTATGGAGGGCACACCAGTAATTCTCCAAGCTATGTACAAACTAACCCAGACCCACCCCTTAATTAGGAGGGGGATAATTAGATGTCATCATATCCTACAACTTATCTGCATGTTTACCTTGAGTCATATTTGGATGTCCAAAATAATCTTTGGGGTTGATTTAGTCGAGGGCAGATGGGGGAGCAGTGCTAGGGACTTCAGTGAGAGGGGGATCTCCTGGAGTACTCAGACAGCACCCCCATTTATAATTCTGAGTCTCTCCCTCTGCACCTACATATCCAAGTCTGCAGAAAGACAGACAGTCACGCCTCTGCAGAGATGCCCATTGTTTAGCTGGGGGACACACAGGGCTCTCCAGAAAAGTGAGGCCTTGGGACTCAGCATTCTACTTGCATGAGGTTTTCCCATTTTAATTGTACCTAATTAAATTCTAGGTATTTGTGAAAGCTGGAGACAGAGTAAAGACTGGAGACATCTTGATGGTTATGATAGCTATGAAAATGGAGGTGAGTAAAGGGAAATGGTCCCCTACTCAAGAAGAGGAAGGATGTTGGCCTGGTAAAAAGATCCCTGGCTCTGATATCAGAGGATCCAAATTCAGATCTCATCTCTGACACCTGATGCCTTGTGTGGCCTTGGGCATGTCCCTCATCCTCCCTAGAAGGATCAGTCTCCTTTTCTGCAAAATGGGGAAGGGTGACATTTGAGGACCTCAGAGGTTCCTTTCAGCTCCGATCTACAACAAGGGGCAGTACAATGCAGCTGTCCTTGAAGTCAGCAAGGCCTGGATTCAAGTGTCACCCTTGACACATCATGTTCCTGTGATCCTGGACAGGTCACTGACCCTCCAAGTGCTGCCTCTGGCACCCAGGAATGCCCTATCCTAAGAAAATCACAGGCCACTCCTACTCTGCATTGAACCAGATTTCTCTGGAATTGCTAAACTGTTTTTGCCTTATTTTACCTTTCAGTAGAACCTTAAATACTGCAAGCCATCTATCACTTGAAGAGTCCACTTGATAAAACAAAGCAGCACAAATGCTTGATCTTAGTATGTTGGCATTTTTACATTTGTTAAAATCCATTCATCACCTCGGCTTCTGAAGTGACTCGATTTATCACTAGTCTGTAATAGGCAGTAGCCTGGCAAATTTCTTCCTCGCTGGCTTTCTGTATTTGATTTACTTTCAGAATGAACAAGGTATATATGCCTAAGCGTAGGAGAAAGAAAACAATCAAGGCCATTTTTGAAACAGCCATAGGTATGAGGATGTTTGATATCGTGTAGACAAAACATCCAAATGACTGGGTAGTTTTTCATGGCCCATCTTTGTGCTGTGACTGCTTGGGGTTGGGGAGGCCCCAAGGCATGACCCTGATGGCTTGTTGTGGGCTTCTTCTCTGCAGCATACAATTAAGTCCCCAAAGGATGGCACAATCAAAAAAGTTTTCTTCAAAGAAGGTTCTCAGGCCAACAGACATGCTGCATTAATTGAGTTTGTGGAAGAGGAATCAGGTGGAACCGAATCCAGTTGAATCCAGGCAGGAGATGTGATGCTAAATCATTTCTTAATAGTCTGCACCAGATACACAGTGCCTTCCTACTTCCCTAGAAACTGTGACAAGCAGCACTTTCATTTATCGACATTTTGATTTCCGTTGTTCTTTTATAGTGAAAATCATGCTCTTGGGCCCTCAACATTATGAACTGTCATAAAA
Organism: Potorous gilbertii; assembly: GCA_028658325.1. NCBI lineage: Eukaryota > Metazoa > Chordata > Mammalia > Diprotodontia > Potoroidae > Potorous > Potorous gilbertii. The sequence goes on from CM053771.1 coordinate 513,703,962, forward strand.
TATTTAAAAAAAAATAAAAATTAAACTAAATTTATATAACCAGAAAGGGAAAGTTTCTTTTTTTCCATTCTGTAGACTTTTGAGGGAGGGAGGGAGACAGGTCAAAATGGAAAGAAACTGAATGAGAGTAAAGTGCTGTCAGACTGTGAGTGGATGGCTTCAGACCCTTCCAAACAACGTTAGCCAGCTTCTATGTGGCTCACTCAGGGTCATCCTCTCTCCATGTGAGAGTTGCTTGTTTATATTAAAAATAGGAAGATTTCATTTCTCTTTGTGATTTATAGGCTTCCATTCAGACATCCTACCTTTCATTTAGTCACTTCCTGTGTTTCATAATATACAAATACTTATGTTTGAATGGACAAGCCCTTGCCATTACCCCATTCCCCAATAATTTTTCCACTTTACAATTTCATGTCTTATATTGGAGTATTTCAAAACAGAAAAAATGGTAAGATTATTTCTAATGTAATAATTGTTTAATCAGCGACTAATAAAAATACATATTTCTCTTAAGGAAGGATCTGAAAAATAGTGGATTAGGGGACTAGAGATCTGGTCCAGTCCTGACTGCCACTAATATCTCACTGATTTCTCTGAGTCTCAGTGCTATCTCCAAAATGAAAGAACTAGATTAATGATTTCTGACGTCCACCCCAGTACTAATCTTCCTTCATTTTTGGCCTTTGCCTCTTTATAAATGATCTCTTTTTGTCTGCATCAGTGACCAAAGTGAACTTTCGGTTTTTCCTGATTCCTGGGCATTTTACACCTCATTCTTTGTATCTTTACTGAAGTATCTTTCTAAGACGTTGACTGAATCAGGGACAAGGGGGAGGGAATGGTAAGCTATTAAATGTTATAATGTTATAAATATGCCTGTCCATTGAGTTATGGTTCAGTCCACCATCTTAAAAGAAAATGATGTCCAATAAAATTTTTCAAACAGAAGAAAGAAACATGAATAAATTTATAAAAGACAACACCCTATGATACCCATACGCCTGAATGTTTTGTCCTGGGACAGGGAAAAAAATTAAACAATTTCATGGTGCCAAAAATTCTAGTTAAAATTTTTCCTCCAGAACTTGTATCAAAATTTTCCCCCTTATCCACCCTAAGTGATCTTGACTCCTGCATCTGCATACATTCAGTAGGTCTTCATTAAACACCTATTAGGTACATCACATTGTGTGTACCCCCGCCCCTGGGGAGAGAGGCTGAAGACAAGCCCTACCCTTGAGAAGCAGATATTCACAGAATCAATATCTCAGAGTCATAGACTCTGAGCCAGAAGGTACCAGTGCATACTATATCCTTGGGCCTGTACCATTGGCATGATACAAAGCAAAATACTTTAGGAACATTCACTGTTACTATAATTCCTGGAATCAGGAAGGGCTGGAAAACTGTTACTATCAGATGACCACCTGATTGTAGTTTTCTCTGTGATGGATCAGAGCAGGAAGGCAGAAGCCTCTGAGCCAGAATGCTGACTCTGGCTCTTCCCTTCTCTGACCAATGGCAGATCATTTAACCTGCGTTGAAACTTCCTTTTCTATAAAGTGGAAACAATACTATCCGTGGGATCCGCTGAAGCAGCTGGGGGAGGAGGGGTGTAGTGCCTAGGTGGTGCTGCACTTGGAATCCAGAAGACCTGAGTTCAAATCCAGCCATAGATGCTTAGCTGAGTAAGTCAGCCTCTACTACATCGATAATATAGAGATAGTGCTAGCCCCTACTTTACAGGGCTAGTGTGACTGTCAAGTGAGATAATATGTAAAGCACTTTGAAGACCATTAATTACTATATAAATACTATTATATAATAATATAAATATTATTATATAATAAATAAATACTCTTATTATCAGTTCACAAGGTTTTTATAAGGTTCATGTAAGGCTATATACATATATATCTGTATTACATATGTCATATGTAATATATATTAAATATGTGACTGATAACATGTTAAATATATATTTATAAAATATTTTGCAAACCTTGAAGCATGTAGTTCTCAAAATTTTACCTGTGGACCCATGGGGGTTCCCCAAGACCCTTTCAAGGAGTCCATGAGGTCAAAGCTGTTTTCTTAATACTAAGGTGTTATTTGCCTATCAAAATACTCCTCCCTTTTCCCACTGCATTTCTGCATGAGGTCAGATTTTATTTATAGACTTCAACCAAAGCAGTATATCACACAGCAGATTGAATGCTGAAGCAATAGGGAAATCCAGCTGTCTTTAAAAGTCTAAAGGGGTCTTGAGGCCAAATAGTTTGTGAATTGCTGCCTTAAAGGATTATGTCAGTTATGATCATTCATATCTCAAAATTAGCAAATCCAGAATCGAAAGTGTGTTAGGAAATGGAATCTTCTGCATGAGAGCCTTTGTTCAAAGCTCTCTTCTTGACTCTTGTAGTAGTTTTATACGTGTTCAAATACTAATTGCTATTTCCTACATTTGTGACCCAGAGCAAATCACTTACCCTTGTGGGTCTCAGTTTCCTCACCTGTAAAGTTAGAGAAGTGGACCTCCATAGTTGCTTCTTGAGCTAAAGCTATGATCCCCAGTAGAAAATCCATGAGGAGATAGAACCTAATCACTGAGAGGTCTAGCTCATTACCGAAAAGAGAAATCCTTAGTTTTCTTCTCTCCTTGAGATTCTCTGTTCCCTACTGATTTACTTCCTCACCTTCTAGTGTCAATCAACTGAAAGTCTGGCAGGTCACCGAAATCAAAGCCATTCTGTGGCCCGCTTGCCGGCAAACTGTGCACGGGAAGCCAACTGCTTAGTGAAGCACACCGGTGCTGGGTGGGACTCTTTTCCTTTGGCACCTGTTAGCCACTGGTGACCCCAAACTCAAGGACTTTGATCCTTGGGCTTGCATATGTACTGGCATTTGGGAAGATTGCCCAGTACAAGTGTACCAGTCATATACTTAGTTTCTTCTGCTGACTCACCTGAACCTATGATCTGTTTGCCCCGCCAGGATTGAGAAATAAGCAAGTCATTCAATCAAAAAGCAGTTACTGATTGTTTACTACCCTACCAGGAGCTGTGCTAAACACTGGCGATATCCTATATCCTTCCCTCTCTCCCTCTGATTGTCTTTGTCAGAAATAGTGAAAGTGTGTAGTCTTTGTATAGCCATAACACTTCTTCCTACTGCTATTAAAATATTTACAGTGTCACTAGTAATACTTTGCACTTTCGGCTTTCATCAACAGCTCTCTGAATATTAATTCCCTACACTCCTAAGAAGAGAATTCAATTCATTGTCTCAAGTAAACTGGAGATGGAGAAACTATCTCTTTCTTGCTTGTTTAAATGAAAAATACCTTTCCCTATCCCATCCTGGTCACTGTCTCCTCCCTTGACTCCTGGGATGCCACTTTTGTCCTTGTTCTCCTCTTCCAACCAATTTTTTTGGAGTTTACCAAATTTTCTTCCTACTTACTAGATGTAGATGTCCTCCAAGGCTCTGTGATAGGCTTTATTTACTTCCTAGCCTTTTTTTCTTCATGATGTCACCAGCTCCTTTGAGGACCACCAATTTCTTATATCTGCTCCCTTCTCCACACTCCCACAGTGTCTTCTGTCTCCCTTCTGGTGATAGTTTGCTAAATGATCTTTCACTTCCTCTAGTCTTTTCCCTTCCCTTCCAATCCATCCTCCACATAGATGCTGTGTTGATGTTTTGACCATGACTCCTTTCCCCCTCTTTCAGAAATCTCTAAGATAGCATTAAAAATCCCTAACCTTGCACTGATGGTTCCCAAGACATTGCTCTGGCCAACCTTTCCAATCTTATTTCCCATCACTCTCCTTAGTCTCCCGCCCTGGGCATTGAATTGATGAGCATCTGACCCAGACTTAGACCCACCACACATCTTCCCAGTCCTCCTCAGCTTATGCTGCCCTACCCCACCCTACCCAACCCCTTTCCACCTCCTGCTATCAGAATAGTAAATCCAATCAATGTCACCACTTCCAGAAAGGTCATGTCAACTCCAATCACCATCTCTGACTTCCCTGCCCAAAACAAAGAAGCAAACTCTTAAAAGCAGTGACTATCTTGCTTGCCTGGGTTTGTATCTCTGGTGCCTAGCATAGTACCAAACACATATAAAACAAATGGCTTTTTATTCAGTCAATCATTCCTGGATTCTCAATTCCAACCCAATGGGCCTGCCAGCTATTGCCCTGCACACATTTTGTGAGTCAGTCAACATACACATATTATAAATCTACTGTGTCAAGCACTGAACTAATACACAATACATAAACATAAATTGAAAGTGGGGGAGGGAGACATGATGTAGAAGTGCAGGGTGCAACCAGATAGGAAATGAACAGATGGCTGACTTAGACAACCTCCTTATTTGGAGGATGTAGAAAGAACTCTCCACCCTCTGATCAGGTGGAAGGAGGAACCAGGGACAGAGGGAAATGACTGATGAAGGGTGAGTTCCAGGGCTGAAATGATCTTAAGAGACAAAGCTGTTCCTGGGAAGTGTGTGTGTATTCATCCTTCATTGCCAAAGAAGACCATGCCATCAGAGAAATCATGACATGACTTGCACTTGACTTTGTTTTGAGTGAGGGAGGGCTGTGCAGGTCACCACCCTCACTTCTCCAGAGCGGTCTGAATCCAGTGACCAGATATTCATCAGGAGAACTGGAGATAACCAAGGATGAGGCAATTGGGGTTAAGTGACTTGCCCAAGGTCACACAGCTAGGGAGTGTCAAATGTCTGAGGTGATATTTGAACTCAGGTCCTCTTGACTCCTGCACTGGTGCTCTATCCACTACACCACCTAGCTGCCCCACCTGGGAAGTGTAACTGCAGAGGAAATGAAGAGATGGCTAGTTGGTGCTCACAACTTTGCACAAGTGGTCCCTCGTGTCCCACAATGCTTTCCCTCTTCACTCCAACTTTTGGAGCCCTTAGCATCCTTCAAAGCATAGATCAGGTGTCACCCCCTAGAGGAGGACTTCCCAGATCCCTCAGTAATTGGCACACTCTGCTTGAAATTACTTAGTATGTACTTACATATGAATAAGCTGTATCTCTCTAGCAGAATGTACATTCCTCAAGGACAAGAATTATTTCATTTTTGTCCTTGCATTCCTGATGCTTTATACCATGCTTGGTACATTTTATATATGTATATGTATATATTCACACACATATGTGTGTATATGTATATACATGTATATGTGTATATGTATGTATACATATATTTATATGTGTGTGTATATATATATATTTGTTGATCAAATTGAATGTTCAATCATTTAGCAAATATTTCTTTCACACCTACTGTGTGCAATCCAGTACCTTTATGTGTTCCTAGAGAGTATATAAATCTGAACTATGGAACTGTTTTAAGTTTATCCTTTTCTAGATCAACATTTTCTTCAAGGAGAAAGTAAAAATCTTTGTACGGAAGAACTAAGTAGTCTCCTGTATCCTGAGTGATCACCAACCCACTCTCTAAAATCCATCATCTCTCCTTACCTTTCCTTCTATACCTCTCTTATGTCTATTTGCTTGTAATATCTGCCCTACATAAGATTGGGTTTGGTTTTTCCAACCAGAAAGGTAATATTGGCTACAAATAATAACCACCGTAGTAATCTTTGCTTGAGATTCCCAAGTAATCATTTTTAATGTCCAGAGAATAGAAGAGATAACTTGGAGGCTATAGGAGTCAGGCAGGTAAGAGTTTAAATCTTGTCTCAAACACTGACTAGCTCTGTGATCCTGGACAAGAAGACACCTCTCAGGGCTTGGGTTTCAATGCCATCTGACATCATTCCTTCCCACTCTCCATCCGTGAGCCTCTAAGAATGGGATCCAAAGGGATGCTACAGGGAGAGGCTATTCTTTGGCTTTTTTCTCCCTCCCCTTTTTGCCTAACAAGGAGTACCTCACCCACACCATTCTGTATCAGAAAGAGAGGTCAAGGAATTAACTCAAGGTCCCCTTAGCTGCAGTGATGGAGTTTCCCACAACAAATGGGCCTCTCTGTTCTGTATAGTGCCAATGGAGTCATAGGATACTTCCATTTCTTTCTGCAATTTTCTGAGCCTATTGAGGATTGGAACTCATTGTAATGACATTTGGAACATTTCAAGCTTAGAAAACAACAAAGGAGCCATTGAGCCATTAATTTAGCCATTGTTTTATAATCTTGAGTCATTTTCACTTGACAACTGACAGAATAAAGAAAGAGCTTTGTTTCTCACCAATAACACAAATGGAAGATTTATGGAGCACCTCCTAAGGAAATTACAGCAGCAAACAACAATGACATTTATATAATGCCTACTATGTGCCAAGCAATGTCGTCTCATTTGGTTCTCACAACAACCCTGGGCAGCAGGTACTCCTATTACCCACATTTTATAGAAGAGGAGACTGAAGCAAAGAGAAGTTAAGTGACTTGCCTACGGTCACACAGCTGGGAAGTGTCTGAAGCTAGGTTTGAACTCAGGTCTTCCTGATGCTAGACTGAGATCTCCATCCCCTATGCCTTTGCTCAGTGGTGAGGATCTCAAAAGCAGCTTTGAGTAACTGGATTTTAAACACAGAAAATAATGCCAAGAATATTGATATAAGAAATTAGATCTGATCACAATATCAGCTTTTAAAAAATCAAGTCCTATGTGAGAAAACTGTAAGGAAATCTGATTGCAAATCTGGTAATGGGCTGGTGTTCAGGGACTGACCTGGTCAAGGACAGAAAGAATCAGAAACCAAAAGATTGATCACCAGGTATCAATTTTGCATTTTTCTTCAAATTCTTGCTAAAGAAGTTAATGAAGATTCTAATCTTCTGTGGTATGGAATATTTGCAGCCATATGGGTGGGAAGGATCTGGGATCTTTCTCACCACTAAAATCACATTGAAATAACAAGTGTATTGTATGTTATTACAGTTATTATAGTTTTTGTATAGCTATCATCTCATTTTTTCTTCACAACAATCAAATGAGGCAGGCAGGAAGGATTAGATCCATTGACATGTGATGAAGTAGACACAAACATTAAGTGAAATTATCCAAGGTTACACAGCTAATAAATAGTGAAGTCAAGTCTAGAATCCAAGTTTTGTGACCCAGAGCTCACTGCTCTTTATATGTCCATATTATATGTCAATATTCAAAACCAGCCTGTGAGAAACTCACAAGCTTCTTCTTGAAAGACTCATAATATTGCCTTGTAATATCAGAAATGGTGGGTCCCTGCATTCTCTGGCTGGGGCTGGCAGGTTAAGCTGCCTTCACTCTCTGGAGACATCATTTAGCAAATTAATTTGATCTAAGAAACATTTATTTAGTGGATTCCTTGTGCCAAGCAACAGTCCCTGCCTTCTGTTTTTATTTTTTTAGGCAATCTAAGTGACTTGCTCAGGGTCACACAGCTATTAAGTGTCTGAGGCCAAATATGAACTCAGTTCCTCCTGACTCCAGGGCTGATGCTCTATCTCTTACATCATCTAGTTGTCCCTATTTTTGTGTTTTGAAGTGTGTATGCAATTATAGGTACATGGTGATGACTCTAAAATACAAGGGTGGATTTTTCTTAAGGTGAAGAGAAATAAAATGTTTTGAAAATAGAACTTAATCACAGAAATTTTTAAACAACTTGATCGTATATAATATGTTTCTTTAAATCATAGGCGTTTGTAACTCAGCAGGTACGAAGAAAATGTATCATTTACTCCTCATAGAGTAAGAGTAACTCTGACTGCCCATTGGCTATGCTTGCGGAGCGTAGGAAGGTTCTACTGCGTGAGAAAGACTTCAAGTATAGTCCCAGAATTTTCCTGTTGTCAGAGAACTAACCCAGTTGGTTAGAGAGGGTCAGCACGAATATGTTGAGCAATAGTAGATTAATTCTTTAACCATGGCAGTCTATGAAATAAGAACATAAAATAATCTTTCATCCTGTGCATTCCCCTTTCACTTCCCCAGGGATAGTAATGACATGGCAGAAGAGAGGACCGAGGTTCATCATCTCTAGTTCTGAGACCATGTAGTGCAGTACAAGTATGAGAGTTGGACTCAGATGACCTGAATTTGAACCGTGACTCTGCTATCTACTTCTTATGAGTTTGGACAGGCTGCTCTCTAGCTTGAAGTTTCTTTTTCTATAAACTAGGGAATTTGCACTGGGTAACATCCCAGGTCTCTTCTAGCTACAGATCTAGAATAATTAGAATAAATCTTGGATCTTTAAAATGTGATCTCTCTAATACCTAATAAATTGACAAACAAAAACAAGAATTTATTATTCTTGAGAAACCAAAAGACAAAAGAAGCTACAGCTGAGAGGTGGCTCATAGGTTCTCCTTAGAGAGACAAAGAATGGATTTGGGCAACATTTCACAAGACACATGGTCATCTTATCATGTAGTGTTAGGGATGAATGCAATCTAAGAGTCCAGAATGAAGATAATTGCACTTAGATGTTAACATCTGTTGCAAAGATCCAAAACCAAGCCTACATACATTCTAATACACAGTGACTTTCATGGAATGGTAGGTATAGAGGAGGATGGTCAAGAATATGTGGGAATATATGGCTTAGGTTTAAGAAGGAAAAGAAATTAAATGTCTGTGAACTACTCAGAAGCTTTGTATATGTATGTACATAATGCATGCATATACACACATACACACACCTATACATACATACATACAGACATACATTTAATATTTTCTTCCAGAAAAACGTCAGATATGGTGATATGGTGAACTGGATATGGTGAACACCCAACAGAATAACAAAGCTTGAAAATACACTGAGACCCTAACTTTTATTTTCCAAGAAAGTTGGAATCATACTTTAGAGACAGTTAGAAAGCAAGGCTGTACCAAGCCAAGAATACAATAAGGAAATTCATGCGCAAGGCAACATCATTTTTTTTTTTTTACAAGGTATCTCAGGGAAGGGAAGAGATGATTTCTATAGCTGTCTTGGATAAGGGAAAAATGCCAAAAGAATGGGAAAAATTACAGATACTATTATTAACCCCAAGAGGAAACCAAAAAGAACATTGATAAGTATGAGCCTTTGTTTTGACTTTCTCATCTTTATAAAATCTACATGAGAATAATCTTCATGTATAAAACATGATGGAGAAAAAAGTAAGGGATTTGCCAAAGATTATCCAAATCAGACCTCATCTTTACAGTCACATAATTGAATGAAAGGGACCAGGAATACAAGGTTCTGGTATTTATTTTTTGTGGATTTTATATATAGATATAGATAGATAGATAGATATAGAATAGATAGATAGATAGATAGGCAGATAGAGTAGTTGTATTGCTAAATCAAAATAGCTTCAAAGTCTTTCCTCTGACAAAGACTCTCTTCTGCAAATCTTAGCATCCTACAAGATTCCTTGATAAATGTAATCATAAATTTGTTCAATAACTCTGATTATTCATGTCAAACAAGTCATAAAGCAGGATGATGTATGCTTAACAAATTTTTTTTTCAGTAATGGAAGCTGTCTGTGTTACCTTGAATTAATTTTGTACATTTTTTGTTGCCCCCCCCCGTTAAAATCTCCAGAACCAGGAGATTAATTTTTACATTAACAAGAATGTTGTTAAAATGAGCATCTTTGAAAGACCAAAACCTTCTGATCAATGCAATGACCAACCACTATTGCAGAGAACTGATGATGAAACATGCTGGCTACCTCTTAACAGAGAGGAAATGGACACAGGTTATAGAATGAGTTCAGACTTAACCAATGGAGGAATTTGCTGTAAGGGCTTTCTTTCTTTTTCAGTGAGGCAGAAGTAGGAAAGAGAGAAAATTTATTAATTTTTTTTTTTAAATAAGCTCCTGAAGGACATTGATTTTTTAATTCTGTCTTTGTCCACTCTGTCTAGCATGGTGCCTGGCATATAATGAGTACTCAATAACTGTTTGATTGATTGATTACCCTGTGCAAATTCCAGATGGAAGAATTCCCTGTAGACAGTGAAGACTTCCAAAGGTTCCTGTTTGTGACTGATATTGAGGTGATTATATCATGCTTCAAAACATTATAGGTACTCTTCAATGACTTTCATGCTTACTCAGATGAGATTGGTCTACCAATACATATAAGACTTCAACATACAGTTAATAGAAGAGTAGGTTTAATAAATACCTAGGAGTGTGTGTGTGAGTGTGTTACATACACACACACACACACACACACACACACACACACATATAGTATAGGCATTGGAAGAGGAACTGATTAGTTGAACTTAGCATTTTTAGTGATCCCAAGCTGCTTCCTGGCACACATTAAAAATTTTTTAAACACAAATGTTGTCCCAGTGATTCTGTACTCTGCGAGGAGTGGTTAGGAAGAGATCTGTGATGGGTATCTGTGACTGCAGAGTATTGCATCAATCAATGACATTTTGATGAATCTCATCAATTTGAGTATTCCTTCCAAAAACGCAGATCACAACCCATCTGCTCCTTCTTATCCTGTATGAGTCTTCTCTGTATTCTCTACCCTCATCCATGAAAATATTACACAGGAGATCCACATATTCCGTGACTCACAGCAACTCAACATCAGAAAAAATATTACAATTAAAAAGATAAATGTTTGTTTGAGAGAGAAACTTAGGGTCATTAAAAATAATACACAATTTCCTAAAGTCAATCCAGGCTGTCCTCCTTCTATTGTTTATTGTTCATCCACAATGTCTGTTTGAAATATATGTATTAATAGGCCAACTCTGTGAGTTATTTATTCAGCTGCATGTCATTGTATAGACAATAGACATTCTTATCCATTTAGTTTTTCCTGTGTGAATAGTTACTTGGAACTTTTCTAAATGCTTATGGATCTAATTTAGGAGACTTTCTGGTCTTCTAGGACCTTGTGAAATTAATACCTCATTCATACGTAGGATCATTTGAAGCACATAACCGTCTATAGTAAAACCCTCTTCCATTTCATCTTTGCTCTGGAAGTGCTCCTTAACAATAGCAAACATCTTTGGCAAGCATACATCTCCCTGTTGGGGCCTTGCTTGATAACTGGTAATCAGCAGATTGTTGAACAAAGTTATCCTTTTTTGTCACATCTTTCAAAGAAACTTGTATGATTTCTACATAAGCATAAGCATCTCCTTGTTTGAGGAGAATCTTTAAGGTAATTTTATTCTACCAAATCAAATTCATTTTTATAATCAACAAACAATAAATTCATTTGGATCTTTTATAGTCTATATCTTTGAGTCTAAGGTGTGAAATGTGTGATCTGAAAAGGATGTGGCCTGTTCATGTCTTGGGAATAATAGGGTACCCACAAAATGGAAAAATCTGGAGGAAAACCTCTTTCTAGATCCCCATGAAGTAACTCTGGGACACCTGGGACAAGAATCACCCATAATGAGAAATAGTTTCCTCTTACCTCTAGCAACAAATATAAATGCCTCTCTTTGGTATTTAAAGTTCTTCACAACCTGGCCACTTACTGTCTTTCTAATTTTCTCACAGATCTCTCCATTCTATACATTCTGTAGTCTAGTTATAAAGACTTACTTGTTCCTCATACACAACACCCCACCCATTTCTCTTTGCACCAACTGTACCCCATGCCTAGAATGCAATGAGCTCCCTCCTCACCTTCACGTCTTAGAATCTTTTGTTTTCATTGTTCAGTCACTTTTCAGTCATGTCCAATTCTTCATGACTCCATTTGGGTTTTCTTGGCAGAGATGCTAGAGTAGCTTGACATTTCCTTCTCCAGCTCATTTTACAGATGAGGAACTAAGGCAAACAGGAGTAAGTGATTTGCCCAGAGTCACTCAGCTAGTAAGTCTGAAGTTAGAATTGAACTCAAGAAGATAACTCTCCCTGATTCCAGGCCAGGCATTCTATCCACTGTGCCACCTAAGTTCCTCCTTCCCCCCTTCCTCCCCCCTCCCTCCCTGAGACGGCATACAGTTTTATATAGCTTCTACACATACATTCCTATTAAATACATTTTCACTATAGTCATGTTGCATAGAAGAAGTAAAATGAATGGGAGAAATCATAAAATAAACCAAAACTTAATACAGAAGAAAATGATCTGCTACATTCTGCAATTCCATAGTTCTTTCTCTGGATGTGGAAGGCATTTTGCCTTAAGAGACCACTGGAATTTTTTTTTAAGTCCTTGCATTACAATGAAGTTCTAAGTCTACCAGAAAAAAATCCTCACACACTGTGGTTGTTCCAGCAACTAGTGTTAAGTCTACCTAGATTTGAAATGAGATGACCTGGGTTCAGATCTTGACTCTTCTACTTACTATCTATGTGACTTTAGGTATATAACCTCACCTTTCTGGTGAAACCTATAGATAAGTTTCCTTATTTATAAAATAAGAGACTAGATACTTCTTCAGTACTATACAGCTCTAAATCTATGATCTTACTTCATGTATCTTATAAATATCCATTTGTAGAGGCATTGATTTACATTAGAGGATAAGCTCCGTGTGGGCAGGAATTGTTTTTGCTTTGCTTTTCTTTTGAACTCCAGAACTTAGCACATAGTTAGAGCATAGTAAGTGCTTGCTGATTGAATATTTACAATCTGCCACTGTGCAAGATCAGCCACGTAAAAAAAAAATCACAGACCATTTGAAGTATAGGGAAATGTAGTAGCCTTTTTAGCCTTTTTCTCAGCCTGTTGGGCTTATAGGAAGTACTGCTGTATGTTACAAGTGTGATTGGCATTTCCTCTAGCATACATAAGCACTTAACTTTCCCAAATATAGCTCATCTTCTTATGTTTAGAAAAATGGAAAGACTTACATGAACTGATGAAAAGTGGAATGAGTAGAACCAGAAGAACACTGCACACAGTAGCAACAGTACTGTAAGATGATCAGTTATGAATGACATAGCTGTCCTCAGCAATGCAATGATACAAGACAACTCTGAAGAACTTCTGATGAAAAATTCTATTCATCCCTAGCAAAAGAAATAATGGAGTCTGAATATAAATTGAAGTATACTTTTTAAACTTTATTTTTCTTGAGTTTTTTGTCATTTTTTTTACAGTATGACTAATATAGAAATACGTTCTGCATGACTATACATGTACAAACTGTATCAAATCTCTTGCCTTCCCAATGGGGAGGGTAGAGAGGGAGAGAATTTAGAATGCAAAAATTTTTAAATGAATGTTAACTGTTTTTATGTCTAATTGAGGAAAAATAAAGTACTAAATAAATAATTTTTTAAAAAGAGTCTTCTGTAAGCTTTCCTAAATTTTACTTTTTAATAAAAAAAACCAAATCAAACATTAGTTCCTAGAGACGAGAGATTTTAATTTGCCAGTTTGTTTCTGCCTTTCTGTCTCCAGAGCCCAGTACAGTGACTGGCAAATAGGAGGCACTTAATAGATGTTCGTGGAATTGACTTAGGTTCAAATAGGAATTAGACTGCAATTATTCAAAAGTCCCTTTCTGCTCTAGCAATCTGTGTCTTTCCAATAGATAAAAATGGAGTGCTTCCCCCATTCTCCAAAATTCCTAGTCTTGAGCTCCTTTGCCTCTTGCCACATCTTAGAATCTGTCCTGCTTTGTGTGAATGAACCTATCAGGGAAGGAGGAAATGTTTATGAGGAAAGCTAGACATAATGAAGGTCTAGCTTGCCTTTAAAACCATCCCATGAGGAGTTTGGAGATAAAAACAGAACTGAACCCCTGTAATAGGTTTACATGAGCATTTCTACAGCACTGGTAGCTCTCTAATTCTTTGGAATTAAATTATCCATTTGGAGCTATAATCAAAATGACTGTCACCAGGCAGAGTCTATCAAAAGATCCTGGAATAGGCAGCATTGTGAACAGCTACCTCTCTCTGCCAGCATCTCTATTTCAATTCTCATTTTAGTTTGTCTGGCATTTGGATGTGTTGCTTCCTGAACAGTAACTACTGTAAACAGGTAGACTGATCTCAAGCTAGATATCCATGGTAGTGAGGGAAAAGTTTTTAAAAAATTCTATTTCATTTCCCCAGATAATGAAACTCAGAGTGTTTGGTTTCTTCCCTTTCCATTCCCACATCCCAATTCAAAATACCCAGGAAATTGCTAGATTTTGCTTTCTTTTGATAGTACTGAACCATTTCAATGACATATGTGTTTATAATTATATGATAATGAGGGAAAGCATGATATAATGGAAGGAATGTTGGACTTGGCATCAGGAGTTCTGATTCCAATGCTGACTCTTTGAGTGACCTTGGAATGAAAAGTCCCTCTCCAATTCTCAATTTCTTCATTGGCAAAACGGATATAATTATCAAGGTACCATATAAACAAAGAAAGGGCCTTGGTGGGTATGCGAGTGCTACAAAAGTGTGAGATAACAGTTGTATTTCAAATTTGTTGAAATTAAGGGTGTCATTTGGGGAAGCAATTGGGAATTATGCAAATGAAGTGACCAAAAGGCCCATACCGTTTGCTCCACCAATATCAGTATTAAATAAAATGCCTTAACATCTAAATTCATAGAAGAAAAAGGAATTGAAATATAAGAAGACAGTACATAGAGGCAAGAGATTTCAATGTCTCTGTTTCAAACAAATCTAAGAGAGAAAAAAACATGGAGAAAGATAGAATTGAGCTGGAGAAATTAGTGCCCAAAGACTATTGCAGTCTTGCAAATGGAACTGCTAGAGAATAGCAGCACTATGTGAAACTTTTACAAAAACTGACAATGTAGTAGGGCACAGCAATGTTGCAAACAAACATAAAAAAGGGACAAGTAGTGACTGTATCCTTTACAAATCAGAACGTTAAAATAGTAATGCATCCAGAGATCACAAACAGAAGACACAGACTCAAAGGAAGTCTTTGCAATGAAATCTCGAACAATGAATGAGTCAAAGAATAAATCATAGAAATAATGAATAATTATGTGAAAGAAAATGATAATGATGAAAAACACAGCAAAATTTCCATGATGTAGCTAAAGCAGTCCTCAGGATAAAAACTATATGCCCACAAACAAACATAAAGAAAATAGATAAGGAGAGGGTTGATGAACTAAATATGTACTTTTAGAAAATTAGAAAATAGACAAACCTAAAATAAGCATGAAAGAGGAGACAGTAAAAATTACAGAAGCAAACTGAAAACTAAAAACCTCCCAATGGAAATGAGAAATAAAATGAAAATCTGGTTCTCTGAAAAAAATAATAAAATTGATAAACTTTGAGCTAATCTGGTTTAAAATAAGATGGAGGGAAGATGGCAGAGTAAAGACACACATTTGGTAGCTCCAAACCCACAGCCCATGGATTTCCTCTAAAAAGAACTCCCAACAAATTCTGGAACAGTGGAAGCCACGCAGCAACACAGTGAAGGAGATTTCTGTTCCAGAGAGCCCTGAAAAACTGATCCCAAAGGTCCATCGCGCCCCGGACAGGAGCGGAGCCCTCCCCTCCCCCTGCCCCGACCACGCGGCACTGAGAGGAGCGAGCAGATCCGAACAGGCATCAGGGACAGAATCTCTAGCGGCTACGAAGTTCCCTCCACCCACGGACTCGCAGGTCAGTAAGAGAGACGGGCTGAGAGGGGAGTGGGGTGTCTCTGGGACTCAGGCCCCCTCGGGAGGCGGCGGCCGCAGCAGCGGCAGAGGCAGCTGGCGGCCAGGGGCTCCCGAAGCAGGCAGGAGCTCAACAGGAGCTCCACAGGAGCTCCATTAGGGAAGTTCTCTGCATAAACCCCCTGAGGGAACTGGGCCTGGGAGGAGGCCCTGCCCCCACCTGAGAACCTGATCTAATCTTATCCTGAATAGCAGCCAGGCCTGCCTCCAAAAGCCCTGAGGCTGGGGAGCAGCATTTGAATCTCAGACCCCAAGCACTAGCTGGGCGGACCTAGACCAGGGTGGAGAGAACTCTCAGAAGTCAAGTAACTGGCTGGGAGCATTTGAATCTCAGACCCCAAGCACTAGCTGAGCGGACCTAGGACAGGGTGGAGAGGACTCTCAGAAGTCAAGGAACTGGCTGGGAAAATGCTCAGAAAAGGGAAAAAAACTAAGACCATAGAAGGTTATTTTCTTGAAAAAATGATTCCAACCTTCAT
>CM053771.1:513720594-513746048 GCA_028658325.1 Potorous gilbertii
TATATATATATATATATATATATATATATATATATATATATATATATATGCTTTTATTTAATTGTAGCCTTCTCTAGACTGGAGTGGATAGGGAGGGAGAAAAAATTAAAAGTGCACAGCAGAGAACAAAAGAAAACTTCAAAGGAAGCACAGAAAAGCTGGGTAGCTTTGAAAATAATATGTAGTGTTCATTATAGTTTTTTGTTTTTTTAAGTAAGCAGCCTGAAATGGAAATTCATGATTTTATACTGAATCTTCTCTTTATGTTCTGCTCAGTAGATGGAAATGTTCTTTTTTTCTTCTCATTTTGTATTTAAGTTTAAAAATGAATAATTAAAAGAAGTCTTGGGTTCCCCTTGGATGAAATGTCTTCCAGGGAAAGACCAGATAACCACTTGGGGTATAATGAAGAGGGAATCCTCGTTCAGGTATAAGTCTTCTGAAGTCTCTTTCAATTCATGCTCTGTCATTTTTTCTCTGTTTTGAGTAATCAGGCAAGAAAAATCAACTTTTCTTCTGCATTCATTAATTAAATGACATTTTGGGAGAGGAGCCAGTTTCTATCCTTATTCCCCAACTTTTTTTCTTAATCTTTATCCCCTGGGAGATCATATTCAGCAGATATTTCATTTCCCTGTGCTTTGTCTTTGTCTTCAGCATTCCCATCACCAGATTCCTTAAAGGAAATCACAGTCTATCCCCACTCCTGCAGAATCCACTGCAAGAAGCTTCTATAAGAACACAAGACTAAGCAAGAGATCTTCTTTTCAACTCATCCAGATGTATTTGTCCACAGCTTAATTTCCTTTGGGCCTTAGTCTCGTGTGCGTGGACTGGTTAGCATTACAAGATCTTGGACAAGTCACTGAAGACTCCTTGGATCTTGGTTTCCTCTGAAAAATCAGGACCCCCATGGTCTCTTCTGGCTCTAAATCTAAGATTCTCTGGTCATTATTCCCTTCCCTTGCTATACTTGTTGGTTAAATGTTGGCCTGATATGATTCAGCAATAAATGAAAAGGTAGCTTTAAATGGGGTCTGAGGATTGTGTTTTAATGATCCAGGGCCAGTTGTTTTTGCCTAAGAATGTTTTTGTACATTTTAAAATACAATAGAATTTTATTTACAAATTGTCCAATCTAACAAGCTAAAAGTCAGCATTAAGCAAGGTGTTTGGGATACAAACAATATTAAATACAGTCTCTGCAATCAGTGGTTGGCCATTAAACTGTTTTGCATTTGAAATGATTGAGATCCTTGTTAGGAATTCAAAAATATTTTTTCGTAGGGAAAGATTAATGAATGGGACTTGCTTTTATACTGCTGATAGAGAATAAGGTGGTAAAAGGAGGTACTGAAAGATTAATCTCATGCTTAAGCAGAGGAGCAGAATTTGTTTTGTGACTGGACAATCCCAAAAGTCTTAGACTGAAAGGGAGGTGCCAAGAGGCAAATTTAGGCTTCATGTCAGGTATAGCTTTATGACAATAAGAACTATCCCTAAGGGCAATGGGCTGCCTGGGGAGGTAGTGAGTTCTCTCTCCTTAGAGGTCTTTATGCAGAAGCTGGACCACTGCTAGCAGAGGATTACTAAACACTTACCATTCGAGTACATATGGTCCTTTCTGCTCTGAGATTTGGTCAATCTGTAAAGCAATACATGCCCATGACATGTCTCCTATTTCTCTAACGAAAGCCCATCTGTGTGGACTATGAATCTTCCATTTATCTTTTATTCCTGTCTTCCCTATCTATCCCCAGCTGATTTCACCTCCTCTCCCTTGCAAGAACTTGGCTTTGTTTCATCACACAAGAGCCTTTTGAGCTCTGCAGCAGCTAGGACAAGGAAGGTGAACAAGGCAGCCCCCAATTAATAGGAGTCCCCTGATTCACTTCATGTATCATATTGTGCAACGATGAAGTGTTGCCCAGTAGAGAGTGTGTAGCTTAATTGGTGAGGTGCTATACAAAATAACAACTTCTATGGAAGTCTAATTGGCAGAGTATGACAGCTGCTGCCTTCAGTGGCCTGTTTGGTTCAACAAATCCCTTTGATATCCCAGCAGAACCAGAACTTACATTGGTTTGTAATCAGCAATGCAAATTGACCTGGACCTAAAATCCAGGGCCTAAAAGTAGGCTATTATCCCTCCCATTGTAGTCTATCCTCAACACAGCTAATGATTTTCCTTAAGGACAGATGTAACCATGTCATTCTTCTATTCAATCGAATCCAATGGCTTCCAATTGCCTCTAAGATCAAATATAAAATCCACAGGGCAGACAGGCCAGCCTAGCTGAAACATCAGGGTACCCTGAGGAAGAGAAAGAAGGCAGCAAGAGTGCTAGGTAAACCACCACCAACAACCATCTTGGTCATCATCTCCTTTCAAACGCTGAAGGAGACAGCCCAGGACCCTGAATCCAAGAGATGTGGGTATAAAAATGTTTCTTGCTCAGTATCTGCACACATCATTGCAGGAAGCAACTCCTGTGGAAATCCAGCCTGGCAACAGCTTGTGCAGGAGCAACAGCCATATCTCTGGAAAACCCAAAAAAGAAAACTCTTGCTACCAGAGTCCTCAACACTGTCAAATGGTTGAACTTCAGAAACTGTTATTTTATCAGTGAAGATGACATGAAAGAAGAGGTGTGACCATCTGCTTTGTGGTGTTACCCTATGGACCATGGGACGTTTCCATCTGAACCATGGCTGACATCTTCCATATGTGCTGTCTCTGTGAGACAGGGACTGTCTTACATTTTATAGGTATGGTCCTAGTATTTAGTAGCATCATGGGTTGTACAGAATAAACACTTAATAAATACTGTATTCATCCATCGATCAATTAATTGCATTTAGCTTTTAAATCCCTTTACAAATTGATTCCAACCTATCTTTCAAGCTTTATTGGATTTTACTCCTCATCCTTCATTCTGGGATCCGGCCAAGTTGGCCTTTACTCTCTTCCCCTTACACAACACCTCCTCTCCTACCCTCAAATCTTCAAGTTATCTACCTTTCCCTAGATGGGAATTTCACTCTTAAGAATTTCTGTGACCTTGGTCCAGTCACTTAGCCTGTCTGAGACTCAATTTCCTCAAATGGGCATGATAATATTTACTTCATAAAGTTGTTGTGAAGGTCAAATGCAATGACTTGTAGAGAGCACTCTGCCAATCTTATGGCACTTTAAATCACTTTAAGGCACTAGAGGAAATGCAGTTACTATCACCTCCATCATCTACTGTATCTCAATATCACCATGATGCAGTCTGGGAAGGCTACTGAAAATTGTCTATGGTATATGGAGGCAACATCAGGTAGTAAAAATATCTCTAGACTTGGAGATAAAATTTGTGAGTTGAAATTCCCTCTCCACCATTGACTAGGTGGGGAATGTTGGATCAGTCATTTTTCTGGGATTCAGTTTTTGCCATGTTTAAGATGAGAAGCTTGAATTCCAGATCACAGGTTCTTAACCCTTATTTGTATCATGGACATTTTTGGCAATCTGGGAAAGCTGTTATACTATCAGAATAATATTAAGTATATAAACTAACAATAAATTAATCATGTTAGCTATATAAAATATATAAGATTAAAAGGAAACCAATTATGTTGAAATATATTCTGTAGAGAGGAAGACTGAGATCATATGTGATCTAGTGGCAAGTCTAATAATTGTGATTTTAATGGTGAGTATAAATGGTATTTTGAGATATATGAAACAACTGCAATATGATATGAAAATACCTGTGATTTCTATTGGTGATACAGTCACACATTACTGTAATTGTACTGTAACTGACTGCTAGCATTACTGCGGTTTGTTGCCTATGTTCATTATTGAAGAAAATGGTAAAATTTAGTTTGAAATTAGTGAAACTGAAGATATAATTTTTTCCCATTCAAATTCACAGATACCCTGAAATCTGGGGATGTCTGGGGACACCAAGAACTCTTACTTTACATAATCTCTAGGGTCTTATCCAACTCTAACATTTAGTATGTAATCTATAAGTATGAGAAGGAAATTACTGGTTTTTAGCATCCTGACAAAAATCAGAGAAAGAAGCTTGAATTCAGTCCTAGTTAGAGAGGTGGCTATGATGGCTGCTCTATCGTGAAGATCGCTGAGTGCATCTCTGCAGTCTTTGGAGCTACCACAAAAGGCCACAGCAATTTGGGAATGATTAATTTACTTTATTATTGCATGCCAAGATACATGACTCAGACCAGAAGAAAACAAAAACAAAATATCCCCCAAAGATGATGGGGCTTTAATGATCAACTCAGTCAACATTTATTGCTGATTCTCACCCTGATGGTCTAAACTGATCAAATTAAGAACTGTTAAACCTCTACTTCCCTTTATGTTATTAGGAGTAATTATTTGGCCTTTATCTAAGAAAAACTGTGGGAAACTAATGAAGATTGGAGCTGATATATGGACTTCACTGTGGAAAAATCATTGGGAAATTAAGCTGAGAATGTCACTTTTCTTGAACACATGCTTTAGGAAATTATAAAATATAACCAGTACCAGCCTGTTTGAAGATACTGGAATTGATCTCATGATTCTGCTGCCTTTCCCACATTATGCCCTCTTTAGTCTTCTAACTGATAAGTTGTTAGAAGCAATTATATGCCTGTATCTAATTTTCTTTTCCCAGAAGATAGCAGGCAGAGTTGTAATTCTGCAGGCCCTGGGGCTTACAGAAGGAACTTTGAAATAAGACTGGATTTCTGATTTTCCTTCAAATAGGTCAAAGTTCCTTCACGTGTTATCTCACTTAATCTCCCTATATGACTGTGAGTTAAGCAAGCTATAACTGTGCTTATTTGGCAGATAGAACAAATTCAATAAATAACTAGTTTATGGGCATGTAGATTCAATTCAGTCCAATTCAACAAACGTTTATTAAGTCCCTGTACTATGTGCCAAGTGCTGTGCTAGGAGCAGGAGGGTGGGGGGTTGTAACAGTAAGCACTGTGACACACACTGTGAAGGCCTGCCCTCACAGGTTCTTTGATCTGCTTCTCTAAAAGGAAAGGCAACTTTTGAGGCACTAACAACCATTTTAATCAAGTAAAGGTATCAGAGAAAATGAGAAATTTCAGAGAAATAAAAAATCAACAGACCATGCTTCCAAACTACCCAACCATTGACATACATACATCTTTACCAGAGAAGGAAGCACCAACATGTGTGTTTTCAAAGCCCAGGGGCTGCTTAGCAGCTCCCAAAGTCTCATCTGGTACATGCCCTTCTTCGAAAAGCTAAGCCACAAAGTAAAGCCTTACTCTCAGAGTATTTATACACTTCTCAGAGCCAGAGGGCATAACTCTCCAACCTACTGCCTCAGTAGAGAAAACAAAAGGTATCTGGGGCCCTCCTACAAACCAGCTCCGCTAACCAAGCTTCCCTCAATGAGCACCATCAATGGTGGGGAAGATCCTCATCAATCATTGTACTTCTTGGTACTGACATTCATTTAATATAAACTTTAGATTTTAGTAGAGGCCAGAGCTTGAAGTCTGGACCTAGCAGTCTCTTTTGTCATTTCAAGTAGACTTAGAGAATGCCTTTTCGGTGTGTCAGCAAAATAGATGGGGCTGACTTAATAATTCCATTAGGGAGACCCTTTCTCCTGGCATTGTAGTGATAAGAGAAAAAAAAACCACACAGATGCCCTGGATTGTAATTTCAGTTGAACCTTTGTTCACCCTTTCCTATGTCAGCTATTTCGAATACCTGTTTAGGACAGGAAGCCTGCCACTCACTAGTGGTGGGATTTCCTTTCTTGTCATAGGTCACCAAGACATATGTTTACCCAGCCTTGAATTGCAAGGTTCAACTGACATTGCTCTATTAATTGTCTTGTCTTACTGAATTTATGATTTGTTCAACTAAGAGAGTTTCTTTCTCACGGTAATATGTACTTAAGACAGATGATTTCTGTGCTAAGTAGTTAGAGTAACCTCTGACTCCACTGCACTATGACTGTTATCTTTAAGAGTGAATTAATTAATTAATTAATTAATAACGCATGCCTTTAGCCTGATGTCTTTTCTTTAACTAAGTTTTCAGGTTAACAGTAAAAACAAAAACAGCAAAAGATCCTGCTTTGCTTGCCCTCACAGGGGTGGGGGCAGGGGAGAACAAAAACCAAACAAGACAAAAAAAAATTAAATAGTCCCTTCCCCAAGAACTTAGATTGGGGGAGAGAGGAAGAACACAGTAAGTATACAGATACATAATATAAAACATATATAGATTAATTTGAATGGGAAAGAATTAACAATTGAGGGAATCAAGAAGGGGGTCTTTTAAGAGGGGACCTTGAGTGATCCTTGAAATGAGCTAGGGTTTCCAAGACGCAAAGGTGAGAAGGGAGAATGCTCCAGACATTTGGGACAGCCTGGAAAAACATATTTCTTGACAGATATTTAAATATTATTGGTTTTCTCTGTAATTCTAGCTACCTTATTAATTTAACATTTTTAAAAAATCATTAATTTAAAAATTAATTCAAAAAATTAATTAATTCCAATAAAGGAGTCTATAAGCTTCACTGGGATCCATCACATGCAAAAAAGTTAAGAACCGTGGCTGAGGAATCAGCTAATCAATTTAGCCCAACTCCCTCAGTTTACAAATGAGAAAACTAGGATTCAAAGGGGATGAAGTCATTTGCTCAAGATCACCACATGACTGTTAACTGCCAGAATCTGCATTTGAACCTAAGTCTTCCTGACTGTCCCAGATGGAAATTAACAAAGCCCAAACTAAGGCAACTCTGAGCAAGGATCACTTATTAGCAAAGATATGCAGCCTGGTAATAAAATGAGTCTATGGCTAGCCTCCATTTATGCCAAAAGACCCAGATTGGACGTCTAGCAGCAGCTTTTATATCTAGCTGTGTCTTCTTTCTGACTGGCCTGACCCTACATCCTTTGGACCTTCCCTGGGAAAGGTAAGGCAACTTTGACTGGTGAACATTTTAAGGAGGAGATGGGCAAAGAATTCTCAAGAAAAGCAAGGACCTCCCCTGGGGAGGGGGTGGGGGCCTTAGCTCAAACTGGCTTCTATTTATGGAGGAAACAACAGAGTAGATGCCTTGGGGACTGCCAGTAATTACTTACTCAGTTAAGTCCTTCAGAAATTACCTGACCTTTACAAACTGGGGCTGAAGAAATGGATAGGTTCACAGAGAAATATTGGTATTACGGCAATCCAACATTAATTTAAAGCCCAGTGCTCTAGACATTATACCATACTGTCTTTCTAATCATAATCTCATTAGATTTTTAGTTCAGCAAAGTACAAACAAAATATCAGGAGAAGTGTAAATGACTATGGCTACTGGTTGTTGTCCATTATTTCCTCAGAGGACCAAAATGAGTCAAGGTTTTGGCTGGAGTCAAGGTATAGCATGTCTAACTATGGTTGATCGGCCCAATATGGGTTTAGAAGGCTCTACCACAGGTTAGACATAACATAGTCTATATGAACATTTGGAATGGTGATGTCTCTAAATTTGCACATCTTTTGTTTCTTTTGAACTACAGCAATTCTGCTTTGCTCATAGAACACAGAGCCTTTTTTTAATACAGGCACAAGATGTTGAGTGATCCTTTGCCAGTGTTTCCCATGTCACACAATTCATTCCAAAGTTCTGCAGAGACCTTGAGAGTATACTTGTGTCAACTTCTTCTGACCTCCATGTGAGTTCTTAATAAAATAGACTTTTAGGCAAACAGGTGGCATTTGAACAATGTGGTCAGCCCATCAGAATTTTGCTTTCTGAAGCAGAATGTGTGACAGTTCAGCTTGGGAAAGGACCACAGGGTTTGATAACATCTTGCCAGGTTATCTTCAGAACCTTCCTAAGACAATTCAAATGGAAGTGATTCTGTTTCCTGGCATGAAACCTGTACAGGTTTCACAGGTATATAACAATGAGGTCAGCACAATGGTTTCTACAGATATTCTGTTTGCTAGGCAGCCTAATATGTCTTCTTTCCCACACTTTCCTTCGGAGCTTCACAAACACTGAGATACCTCTAGCAGTTTGTGCATCAATCTCATCTCTGTGGACATCCCTGGAAAGTCTACTGCCAACTTATCCATAGTATTCAAAATTATCCCATTTGCTGTGACTGATGGTTCTACATAATGATGGTTGGAACAGTGCTGGCTGGTGGAGAACCTTGTTTCTTTGGTGTTAATTGTAAGGTAAAAATTAGTGTAAGCAATTGAGAAGCGATCCATATTCTGTTGCATCTCAGTGTCAGAGGCTGCCTTGAATGTACAATTGTCCGTGAATAGTCTTGGCTTGTAGCCTTTTCAAGTTAAATAATTTACTATCAGTGCAACAGCTGACCTTGATGCCATTTTCATCCTTATTGAAGGTATGCAACAACATTGCTGAAAACATTACACACACAGCTCTGCTTCACTCAATAGTAACTGGAAAAACACGAAATTTCAAAACACAAAATTTCATCTTTTATACAGAACCCTTGCAAGCTTGCTGTCGTGAAACTTACAATACTGATGAACTTCTCTAGGCAACCAAATTTTGCCATGATCTTCCAACAACTCTTCCTGACAGAGAGTATCAAAGGTCTTGTTCAGATTGTGTACAGATCTCTGTTCTGCTCTCAGCATTTTTCCTGGAGTTGTCAGGCACCAAATACTTTATCGACCATTCCTTGGACCTTTCTGAAGCCACATTGGCTCTTGTGTAGATAATTGCCTTCCAGGTGAAGGATTACCTATTAAGGAGGTCTTCTAGCAAGAATTTTGCCAGCAACAACTAAGAGAAAGACCTCCTCTCTGTCCCTGTGATTGTTACAGGACAATCTATTACTCTGTCCTTTATAGAGCAACAGACAATGGAGTCATTCTTGAACTCTTAGGGGATAACTTCCACTTGCCATATAACCCAGAAAATTTCAGTTAGTTTTTGTATGAACAGTGAGTCCCTCCCTTGTAAATCTCAACTGGAAGAGAATCAGCAATAGGCACTTTACCCCACAAGAATAGCTTAATAGCATTCAAAATGTCTTCTTCAATTGAAAGTTCAGCTAGGGAGGGAGTGACTTCAACCTAAGGTATACAGTCAATGGCTTCTGTATTGGTTAATCATGGTATTTTGAGAATGTTATAAAAATGTTCAGTCCATCTCTCCAGGATCATGTTCTCATTATTAATCAATGTGACTCCATCATCCCTGAGTAGTTGAGATGCATCACAGATCTATGGTCCATAAACAACTTTCTGGGCATCATAAAAGCACTTTGGATTGTTACTATTTGTGTAAAACTGAATTTCATCTGCCTTCTTGCTGAGTCTAAGCTTCACTTGTACTTTACTTTTGATGAAGTTAAATGCTATTTTCTTAGAGACAGACAAATTATCTTGCTGGTAAACCCTGTGGAGTTCTCTTTTTTGGTTTAGCAGTTTCTGAATTTCCCCATCGTTTTCTTCACTTTTGATGTTGGTGAATGTTCTGGCCCAGATACCAAATCTCTGAAAGTTGCCCATTCCTTTTCTGCTCCACTATTTCTAATCATGTGTTGAGTCAGCTTTCCCTTAGGTAAGCAACTAACTGTTCACACATGGAGAAGTGCTCTAGTGCTCAGTTGACACTGAGTCTTCTCTAGTCATCTTGCCTTGGGGCCACTACTTTTGTTGAATTCCAATGTTTAGACTGGAGAGGATAAGTGTATGGTCAGTTCAGCACTGTGCTTTTGTCACTCTCATGTGCTGTCTCTTCTCCTTACAATGCCAGTGTTTGCTGTAAAGGTACATACAATCAGTTACAGTGCATTTAGGTAAACAAAAGACAGTCCTGGTGATGAGAAGGTCATGAGATGCACAAGTCTTCAGTAGTATGTGACTACTGCTGTTTCTGACTGTAATCCTCCCAAAGACTCCCTGCCATGTTTGATAGCCTGTGCCTGCTCTGGCATCCAAGTTACCCAGAACTGTAAGCTTGTCCTCTTTCGTCACATTGATGGTAAGAGTCTCCAGGTTTTCATAAAATTTTTCTTTCATCCCATCAGGGCTCGTCATGGTGGAAACATACCCACTGATGATGGTGGTATGGCACTTTCCTGCAGGTGGCAATCACATTGTCATGAGCCTGTCTTTCACTCCCTTTTGGAAAGTGTACAAGCTTGTTGTTTGTAAAACAGTTTGAGCAAATTTTTAACCTTTCTGGGCCTTGGTTTACTTATTTGTAAAATGAAGCAGTTGGAATCAATAACCCCTGAGGTCCTCTTCATCTCCATATCTATGAGCTGTGATGCATGAATATATGGCGTCAAATAACACGTCTACTTCAGATGTTTGACAGTGAATTGAAAAGGTCTTCTGTCAGGTGCAAGAAAAAGAATTCCCTATTAACAAGGTTGTCCCAATTAGTGGGTGCTCCTGCTTATAGATGCCATTGTACTGATTGACCTGGAACAGTGAGAGCAATAACATCTCAGAAGGGGTTGGTGCAATCATCTACAGTACGAAAACAAAGTGGATGAAAAAATATAGCTTTTCCAGACTGGATATAATTAGATGCAGCCAATCAAATTTGTCTATCAACATATGTATATTGGACAGATGCTGAAAATGGATGGTGAGTTGGAACCAGAATTGTAAATGTCTTGTAATGCATTAGGGAAGTGGCCTAACTTTAGGATTTTAGATTGTTGATTCAGAGATGGATGGATACTCAGAGATCACACAGTCCACCTTCTTCATTTCATAGACCTGGAAATTGTGGCCCAGTGAGGCTGAATTGTTTGTCTAAGGGCCTAAGTTTAGTAAGTGACAGAGCTAAACTCAGGTCCTCTGATTTTAAATTCACACCAAGGATACCAAATGGTTTGCTTCTGCAAAAGTCTATCTTATTAACAATATTCTAGTAGTGACAGTTACAAGTTACAGAACACCAGGATCAAGAAAGAATTAAAATTAAAATTATGAATGTGCCAGAGGGCAAAGGGAACCAAGATGTATGGGGGAACAAAAATGGTGCAGCATACTACCTATGATGATTTGTGTATTTATTAAGCACCTACCAGAGATCTTTGAGCATTATTCGTATTTATTCCTTTCATATTTATTCTATATATACTTCAGTCAGCCAATAAGCATTTATAAGGCATCTACTATTGTGCCAAGTGCTGAGGATACAAAAGAAGGCAAAAATCAGTCCCTGTCCTCAAGGAGCTCACAACCTAACAACAGAAGACAACAAGCAAACACACATGTACAAATAGGCTGTATACAGAATAAATAAGAAGTAAATATGAGATAGGAGGTATGTAAGAGGTGTTAGGGATGTCTTCCTGTAGAAGGCAGGGTTTTAGTTGGGCTCAAAGGAAGCCAGGAAATGAGAAGGAGGAGGGAGAGCATTCCAAGTATAGGGGACAACCAGAGAAAATGCCTAGAGTGTCTTGGTCATGGAACAGCCAGGAGGCTAGTGTTCCTGGATGGAAAAGCACATGATGGGAAATAAGGTGAGAGAAAACTGGAAAGGTAGGAGGGGGCTAAGTTATGAAGGATTTTGAATGCCAAATACAGCATTTTGTACTTGCTCCTGAAAGCGATGTCTGTATTATACAGGCTTATATATGTACTTATCACTTAACTCCCTATTCCTCCATTAGAATGTAAGTAAGCTTCTTAAGAGGATGTTTAATTTTTTTCCTTTATATCCCCAGGACCTAGTACAGTGCCTGGTACATAGGAAGTGCTTAATAAATGCTTGCTGATATCCTCTTTCAAGGAATGAGGTAGGGTGGGTTTCTGTTGAGGTAACTGTCAGACCAGATGCCCTTCCAACTCTGAAATCCTGGATTTCTGGGGCCACCAGTCAGGATCTCCCCTTTGCTGAACTCCTGAAACTTCTGTCTCCCTCATTATCCTTTATTCATTACATTGTTACTTAGCTTTTTAAAATGTATGTCTCTTGCCCCTATAACCCAAGCGAAGATTTCTAGAGGGCAGTGACCATGTCTTTCTTTGCTTTTATATTTCTCCAAGTGCTCCATACACAGTAAATCTCAATTGAAATTTGCTGGAAGGGTGAATGACTCCATCAGTTGGCACCGATGGCGATTCCCCCCTGGTTCTTCTTCCAACTAGTGCTGTGTTAAATCCTGTCTGATGCAAACCTCCCCAAGGTGATTTACACCTCAGGGACCTTTGACTAGATTACAGTAATATGCTGTTGGGCTGTTGCTCTTGAAAAACACCTGGAAGGCAAATAACTAGGACAACCAAGATTGTTCTGCGTTCTTAGGTGCTTCCAGAAACTTTCAGGAGCTTTAGGCCAAGATCCTTATATACTCACCATGACTTCATTCCTTGTAACATTTCATATAGCATATAAAATCAACTGCCCTCTTTGTCCTGAAGTTTAAATGCCATTGGGAAGGGCATGTCCCATGGTTCTAAGTTAACTTGATAAACTGACAACCTTTAGGGTTGTATATAACAAAAGACTTGGTTCAAGATAAAACACCCATACAATTTGTAATGGGTACTATTTTTAAATTAATTTTAAAAGGTAATTTACTCCCTGAAGCAACTAAAGACATTTCAGATCTTTCAAATGGATGGATGTGCAGTTATTGCTGGCAAATAACAAGTTCACAAGGTTTATTTAACTATAAGGAGACTGTGAAATTTTGCACTGATCAAAACAGGATCCCAAACGGAGGGGGTTTTGTTGTTGTTTTTAACAGATGTACATAATAAAGGCAGAAAGAGTTATATGGGACCACCAAGGCCTTCCATTCAGTACCAGAATAAGCAAAAAAAAAAAAAAAAAAAAGAGGAAGAAAAGTATGGGTTGCCATGGGAAGGGGTGGGATCCCTCTCACTGGCATCCCAAGGAAGGATGGATGACCATGACAGATACTCAGTTGTGGACCTGGAACTGGAAGGACTCTCATTTGACAGATGAGGAAACTGAGTCCCAGAGAGGATAAGTGATGCGTCCAGGGTCATCCAAAGAGTAAGTTGCAGAGCCGGTTTTGAAATTCTATTTCCCCTGATTCTAGGTCTATTCTCATCATAACAGGTTGCCGCATTTCATTCCACCAACCTAATCCAATCCAATCCACATTTATGAAGTACCTAGTGTGTACGGCTACAGCGTTAAGCGCTGGGAAGTCAATTAAACAAAGGAGAAGAAAGACCCTCGGGAGCACATAAATCCAACACTTTCTAGCCTCCCAGCCGGAATCTCCTTTAGTGGATCTGGAGACGGGACCTGGGTTCAAATCTCACCTGTCGCAGTGGCCCGTGCGACCTTGCGCACTTCTCTCGGCCTTACAGTTGGGCTAGCGGGCCTGTGACGTCCCTGTCAGCTCTGCGTCTATGGCCCTGGTCACCTGACTGCCTTGGGCCTCAGTTTCCTCATGGAAAGAGGGGGAAGGGGGCCAGGATGGCGCCCCCCAGGTTGGTGTCCGTGCTGGCTCCGGCAACAGCCATCCCCACCAGCGCAAGCCTCGGCCGGGCAGCGATGAGTGAGGAGATGCGCCGTGGAGCATGCGCCGTGGAGGATGCGCAGGGGAGGATGCGCAGGGGAGGATGCGCAGGGGCAGACGCGCGGCGGGCGCTCCAGGTGCGCTGGGACGCTTCCAGCTCTCCCTGCGAGGCCCCGCCCCCTGCCCCTCCGCGCGTCTTCGCGTCACTTCCGGCGGCGGTCCTCGGCCCGCGTCGTCTCACCACGGTTGCTCCATAATGCGGGCGGCGGCCACGGGGCCGGCCTCCGGGAAGGGGGCGGGGCCGGGGGCGGGGCCGGGGCCGGGGCCGCGCCTGCCGCACCTCGGGGCGGCCGCTGGAGCCCTGGAGCGCCGCGGGCGCGGGGCGTAGAGGCGGCCGCGGCGGAGCTCGGCCCTGCGGCTGAGGCGGCAGCAGCGGCTGAGGCGGCCGCCGCCTCCTCCTCGTCCTCGGCTCGGTTCTCCCCGGGCGGCCTGGGCTCGCGGCCCCTCCTCGGCCTCGCCTGGGCCGCCGTCGCCGCGTCCCCTCCATCCCTCCGCGGGCCCGAGGCGGGCACGGCCGCGGCATGTGGCGCTGGGTCCGGCAGCAGCTGGTAGGTGCCCCCCCACCCCGGGCTGGCGGGAGGGGCCGGGGGCTCCCCGCGGCCTGGCAGCGTCCGGGGAGCGAGAACGAGTGCCGGTTACTGGCGCGTCTGGAGCGCCCGAGGCTGCCCAGCGCTTCCCCCGCGCGAGCCTCCCCGAACGGGGCCTCCCTCGCGGGGCTTTTTGGAATCCGTCAGCAAACTTGGCTTTAGCCCCGGCGGAGACTTTGCCTGGTCCTCCTCCCCTGGGGGGTGCGCCCCCCACCTTCTCTGCCACGTAGAGCCGCGGCTTCCTGGGGCCCGGAACCGGAGGTGGCCCAGGTGGGGCCGGGGGGGAGGGGGGGCGCTGTCCAGACGTGGGGTCCTCCTGTCCCGGGAGCTCCCGTGGTGGCCCCGGTTGGGGCGGGCCGGTCCGGGGAGAGCTGGCCGGGACCTCGGGTCTGTTCGGTCTGTCAGCAGCGGTTGTAGTGGGCGTTTGCTCGGTGCCCGGTAGAGTCCCAAGCACGGGGGGTTCTAGAAAGGGGCAGAGACGTGGCCGCACGGGACCTGCCCTCAGGGAGCTCACCTTGGGAAGCGGGGAAAGCCGGGACAGAGCTCTGTCCGTGCATCCAGATTCGTTGGCGCACACACGGAGGTTCCCAGGACAGAGGCACATAGGGTCCCTGCTCATGGAGTTGTAGCCTTGGGTAAATAGGACCTCAGGAGGCCTTGGCTCCCAGACTGCACGGTGCACTCGCTGCCCATCGTCGCTTTGGTCCAGACCCGGGATTTCACTGGTATGGCAAGTGCTTGCTGGTTGGAATCCTGCAGGACTAGAGAGCCCACGAGGCTAACCTCTTCTTTTCTAAATGAGGATACTTAGACCCAAGAGATTTGCCCAAGGAACCTTTTGTACCACTTAACAACGCAGATCATCTTATCCTCTGTAACTGATAGGTTTGTAGAGTGGCATGAGTACACTTGGAGGTTAAGTGACTTGCCCATGGTCACACAGCTAATATTTATCCGTTGTGGAATGTGAAGGCCAAATGGTCTTGACTCTGGCTGCTTGGAGACCTTGAGTAACTGGAAAATGGTTTTGCTTACTAATGACAGTATCCAAGCTGTGATCTGACCTGGGCAGAGTACAGTAGAATTACCACCTCTAGCCTTGAGCACTGCCTCCTGGCTTCCTTTCAGGCCCATTTAAATCCCGTCTTCTACCTTGTCCAACCATTCTTAATTACGGTGCTTTCCCTCTGTTAATTATTTCCTATTTATTCTGTCTATTGCTTTTTTGTACGTATTTGTTTGCATCTTGTCTCCCCGCATTGGATTGTAAAAGCTTCTTAAGGGTAGGGTCTGCCTTTTGCTTCTTTTGTGTCCCTAGCCTATCCCACAGTATCAGGTACATAGTAGGTGCTTAATAAATGTTGATAGATGAATAGTCTCTGACGCTATACTATATTTTGATGCTGTTAAAACAACCTTGAAAGGCCTTTTTTCTTAAACTGCCATCTTACACTGTAGGCTCATATTGAGTTTTAGACCACGGCAATGTCTAGGTCTTTTTGACATAAAGTACTCACCCCTCTCATTTGCTCCCAATCCTGTACTTATTTGTGCAGACACAACCTACCCTGTGTGTTGTCCATCTGTATTTCCCCTGAAACCCACCCCTTCTCCTCACTTACCTGTTTCTACTTTGATTCTTCCCTGACCCTTAGCACTTCTGTCAATTCAGAAGCCAAGTATTGCCCACAACATTGCTGTCCCCTTCTTTCCACTCACATAGTCACCACCCTAGTTTAAATCCTCCTCAACTCTTACTTAGACCAGTGGAATAGCTTTCTAATGGGCCCTCCTGTTTTTAGTCTTTCCCTTCTCCTATTCATTCCTCTGGAAACTGCCAAAGAAATCTCCCTATGTTACCAGTGTGATCCTGCAGTTCTCTCGCCCAAAACTTTTCAGTTGCCACCCTCATTTCCTCGAAGGCAAGATATAAATGCTTAACCTGACATTTTAGGGGTTTCAAAATCTACCACCCTTACTTTTAATGTTATTTCTTCCTTTTTTAAAATGAACTTTCTGTTTTTCACACATTTGAAATACATTCCCACTTTTTTCTGCTATTCAAAATTCAAAGTTCAGGTGCCATATCTGCCTTCAAAGAAGCATTCGCTCTTTCCCCCAATTGTCAGCGTTCTGTTTTTCCTCGATTTACTCTGTATTAGTCTTAATCTGTAAATAGCTCTATTATATTGCCATATAACAGTCCCCTCAAGGGACTTTTTCATTTTTGTCTGTATCCTAAGTGCTTCGCTCATAGTAGTCACTTAAAAATGTTTTATTGTACTCAGTTTTCAATCATTGTAGAAGAGAGGGGACAAAAACCCTCAAACCTTTAGAAGACTGTCATTTAAAATTCTATGTGCAAAAAAATTAATTCAGGGAGAAAACTATTCCAGATGATTGCAACTTACTGCCACCTACATGGCTTTAAAAAAAATTTAGGTTTAACTTTAACATTGAGAATACATCCTTAACTTGGCTAAAGAAGCCTAACCCAGCCTGCATAGTGATGTCTTTTAATATAATTTTGAAGGAAAATGGAAATAAAATATTCTGTTATTTAGCATTTTATTTGCTAGTTTGAAAGGCAGTATAAAACCACAGTTACTACAAGAATGAAGATTCTTCTGCAAATGTAACAGTAAAGTGAAATTTTGATATTTACCTTTTTTCCCTTTTCTATTGTATTTTTAAAACATAAAATTGTCTAGTTTTTAAAATCCACCTTTGGGTTATCACATTTCACAGCAAACACTCTGGTTTGTTTTAAAAATCCAGTTAAACTAATATGGATTAATATTTGTGGTGATAGATCTTAAGGACAATCCAAAATTTGGATAAGACATAGAATCATAGATTTAAACCTAGAAGGGATTTTAGAGGCCCTCTAAAGGTCCCTTATAGTACATATAAAGAAACTCAAGCATAAAGAGGTTATGGCACGTATCTAAAGACACACAGAAGTGACAGAGAGAGAGGATTTGAACCCACATCCTTTGACAGTACCTTTAATATACGGTTTCTGTCTGCGTATTAAAGACATTCTAATGTCAATAAAACTAAAACTATGGTCTAAAGCTTTTGGTTTTATTTTTAACTGGTTATGGATTCAGGTGTAGTAGAAATTTAGGATATTCCTCTTTATTAGGCTACCAGGTTTTCTGATGCCATTATAATATTACGCTTTAACCTTGATTCAGTATTATAATCAAATCAAGTCAGTAAGAATTTAAGTGCTTACTCTGTACCAGGAACTTGTAAACATTCAAATACAAAGGAGCAAAACCAATTTTTGCCATTAAGGTACATTCTAATGGTAGACAATGTGTAAACCAAATAGTTTGACTTGGGCAGATCTGGTCTTATGTTTTATTTAATTTAGTTAATTGATTAATTAGTTAAGTTGCACAGAAACTCTTTTTTAGCGAGAAGATTATTCTAAAATGATAGTTGATGTCTTTTCTGGTTGTTAAAGCTTCTGTGGATTCATTCTGGGGACTACTCAGTGTTTGCTATCTTATGTGAATGAATGAATGATTTGGGGGGATTAGAGGAAAATTATGTCAACTACATATATATGTATTGTATGTATATCTACACACAATACATACATATATACAATAGGGATACATGTCCATGCAGTGTCCTAAAAGTCTGAGTACAGATTCGCACAGATACTCTGTGTATGTGTGTATGTGTACATGTGTGTGTATGCTTTGGAAGTTTCTTAAGCAGAAAATGCAACAATATTTTTTTAACAATTTCAAATGGTTTTCAATGACTGGCTGTAATCCATTTATGTATTTGGTTTTTCTGTATTGTGGATATTAGGTAACTGGCTGAGTGCTTGGTGGTTAACAATTTAGTGTGCCTAAACAATGCCTTAGACTTTCATTTGCTAACATGAGTAGTTTCATTTTTGAAAGTTTTCAGGTCCTATGAATATAGTTTTCTTGGTCACTTGTTTTTCAGTCCTATCTGTTCTTCATTTAGAATTTTCTTGGCAGAAATACTTGAATGGTTTGCCATTTCCTTCTCCAGCTTGTGTTACAGATAAGGAACTGAGACAAACAGAGTTAAGTGACTTGTCAAGGATCACTCAACTGGAAAGTGGCTAAGGCCACATTTGAACTTAGGACATCCTGACTCCAGGCCCAGTGCTCTATGCACTTTGCCACCTAGCTGCTTCTGGTGATGAGGATACAAATGCAAAAAGCAAAACAGCCTGTCCTCAAGGAATCTGGGATGCGCCTTGTGGTCTAGAATAGTGACTGACTTGAAATGGTTCATCCCTCCTGTCTTTCAGATAGCCCACAGGAGGCCTCTAACAGGTTCACTCTTGATCTGGTAAGACAGGCAAACAACCTTGGAGGGGTTAATAACCAGCTTTATTCTAGTCTTCTTAGATGTTTACTGGGAGAACCAGCTCCTACAGCATCCTCCAATCTCCCTTTTCCGGTGAGGGGGATGGGGCAACCACTCGATGGGGTCAGTTGAGACAGGTACACTTGTCACTTCCTACATCCCCTCATTGGGGACCTCTTGAGGCAGGTGGGTTTCCTATGGATTCCCTGTGGTTTCTCACTCACCAACCAGTGCTCACATGTTTTATAAGGCAACACACAAAGGCATTTTGCCAATATTAAGCTCACAGGTTAACTTTAGCAGTACCATCATTCTGCACAAAGCATAGTCCTTATCTGTCAGCATAGCCTCAGTAGGACTGCCTGTCACTATGATTCTGGGAACTACTATCTGGAATCCTTGGGGCTATTCTGGGAGTTATTATCTAACACTTGGAAACTAGACATTCCCATGGCCATGGATCCTGAGAAGCTAACTCTAAGAAGGACCAAATCCTCTTTACACACACCTCCCCAGGTGGCGAGGTGCTGGAGTTTGGGGGAAGCAGGGATTCATTTGTTGGTTAGGCTGCGGAATAGAAAAGTGGAGAGGGAGTCCAGAGGGAAGTGATAAAATGTGAAAAGCACAAAGTGGGCGTTTTTCCTTCACAGAGTTGGTACAAAAGGAGTTAGAATGTGTTCGTTGTAGTGTTGTTGATGTAAAAATAAGTGTCATCTTCTGAGGCTTCCTCAGGTGTGCATTTTTATTATCTTTTATGCTGGATTGAGAGAATAAGAGGTAAATGAGGGGGGTAAAACTTTGGAACGTAAGGGTTTGGTGACTGAGTTTATGGTTGGGCCATTCTGGGGGAAAGTAACACATTAAAAGGTTAAGTGAATACAGCAGATTGAGAAGTACTTTTCATCGTACCTCCTAGAGACTACAAGTTTTGCTGTGGAAAAGATAATTCCCCATAGTTTTTCCAGGTAGAAGTAGTCTTCCAGTATTCTTTTACTGCCAAGTTCTAGAACAGAAATCCTTGACTTTTTGTGTGTGTGGCATGAACACTTTTGGCAGTCCAGTGAAATCTATGAACTGTTTCTGAGAATAATGTTTTTAAATGCGTAAAATGTATAAGATTAAAAAGGGAACCAATTATTTTGAAATATGTATAGGCAGGTAGATGTAACTTCTTTAAAAGATGCAACTTTTGAGAGGGATATTTTATTATGTTTCGTGTTAAGTATATTTGCCTTTTTGTTTATATGTATATTCAGTTTTACTCCAAATTAAACTGTAAAACATACATTTTTAGTAACAAAAATTAGGCAAATGGGAGTGCCTAGAAAAGACACCTAGCTTTCTTTTCAGTTTTTGCCACTTTAGAAAATGAAATGCAGGCTCCTTTTTTGCAAATGCACGACCTGAGAGCCTTCCTTCCTTGGGGCTGTGTTCTCCAGTCTCTCTCACTCTTTCTGTTTTGGAGAAAGCGACGTGGGGCAAAGTTGGTTTGCCAGGTTCTTCATTTCAAACAGCCTTGTTTGAGTGTGGCTGTGTCACATTTTTTTTGGTGTGAATTTAGGAATTCTTTTTTAGACTAGATCTTTTTGATAGGACTCTTAAAATTTCTAGCAGCAATAAGTGGAATTTCTCAAACTAAACGTTTCCCAAGTGTTAGCACTACCAGTCCTGTTAAGTATTTTTCTAGGGTCTTATAGCAACATATGGATAGAGATGGCCTTTGGCATAAGCAGATTTGGAAAATTGGTGCTGGAGACTTTTGACCAGACTTTCTGTTTATTTCTACACTTCCTCATCACATGGACATGTAACCCTGCTAGCTCCCAAGAGGTAGATGACTGCCCGTAGCCATGCCACTACTCTGGTATAAACCCTCATGACCTTATAACTAAACCACTACAGTAGCCTGTTGGTTGGTCTTCCCACCTCAGTGCTTTCCCGACTCTACTTTAACCCTTCACACAGTTGTCAGATTGATCTTATTAAAGTGAGAGTCTGACCATGCTGCTCTCTCTGTCCTCCATTGGAGAAACTCCAGTGACTTTCTCCTAACTCTGTGATTAAATATAAAATCCTCTATTTGGTACTTTCCTTGCATTTCTAATCTTCATCAACTTTACTCCCTTCCGGTGATCTTTGCTGTTCCTGGAGCAAGACTCTCTGTCACTGTCTGTTAGCTGTGCCTAGAATTCTATCCTTTCTTCATCTCCTGGCTTCTGTGCCTTTCTTCAAGTCTCATCAAAAGCCTCCCTTTCTACAAGAAGATTTTCCTAGTCCTCCTTAATCGTAGTGTCTTTCTTTTTGAGATTATTTCCAGTTAAGCCTATATAGATGTTGTTTATACATAGTTGTTGGCATGTTGTCTTCCTACTTGTTGGACTGTTGTATGAGAGCAGGCATGTCTTTGGATTTAGTTAACATTTAGGTAATGGACAAATAGCCATACGATTTGTTTGCTATGCTTCCCGCCTATTTAAGAGAGGTTCCACAGTTGTCTTAAAGCTTTGGTTAATTCTTTGCTTAGGACTTGCCCTTTCCACATGTGAAAACTTAGACTAGGAAAATATTCCTATCTGAATCTCGTTTTTACCCCCCAACTCTTATTTTCCTGTAGACTTTCAGACATCAAGATTCATAATGCCCTTTATGGTTTGTTTTGGTTTTGAGTGAATTCTCAGTAGCTCCCTTGAAACCTAGTTTAGTTTGTTGTCTTAAAATTCCTAAGAATGCTTGTTTTTGAATAATTACTTTTATGAGGAATTATTTCAAGAGATTTACCTTTAAAGCAAGATTTCAGGTTAGACACTTTGATATGTGTAGTCACAACTAGCCCTGTGAAATAAATGAG
Source organism: Potorous gilbertii (assembly GCA_028658325.1). Classification (NCBI taxonomy): domain Eukaryota; kingdom Metazoa; phylum Chordata; class Mammalia; order Diprotodontia; family Potoroidae; genus Potorous; species Potorous gilbertii. Next base: position 513,741,964 of record CM053771.1, read on the forward strand.
ACATGCATTTCTTTGGACTGGAAAACAGTTTAGAGGAAACTATTTGACTTTGGTGCCTATCTGAGAGGAAACCAAAATGATGAATGCTTTGATGTTTAGTAATATAAAAAGGAGATAAGTTTAATTTTCTATTGTTTCTTATGTACTTTTAGTTGATGAATTATCTTCAAATGTTTTAATTTGTATCCTATATAATATTGAACTTTGGATTACATTCTTTTCTAAAAATAAATTTTTGTTTATGTGCTATGTTTTTACATTGACTAGATTTCCTTAATATTCCTCCTTCTCTCTCCTAGAGAGATATTAACAGTGGAAGAATTCTTAACTAAATGAGGGAAGAAATCAAAAATGATAAAATGGATAAATTTGATTATATAAAACTCCCATAGAACAAAGAATTTTTTAGAAAAAAAGATAGAGGAAAAGAAGAAAAATTCAGCAGAACCAAAGATATACACCCCCAGTCTGATTTTATCTGCAGTGTTCACACCTGAGAAACACCCCAGCAGAAAGTGGTATCTTCTCAGATCTCTTCTTTGGAATCAAACTTGTTTTTTATAATTTTGCATCATTAATCCTTTTATTGTTTTTGGTGATCATTCTTTCCATTTGCATTGTTGAAATAATAATATGTTTTTTTCTTACTTCGCTTCATTCATAGTTTATATACTTAATGTATTTTCATGCTTCCTTACAGTCAGTTATCCTGTTAGCTATTTCCCTTCAGTTGTAGTGCTTGGTTTTGACTCTGGCATCATTCTCTCCTCTTCCTCAACCCTTTCACCATAAGTTCATCCTCTGGAAACTTATCATGATTGAGATTGCTTCAGGTTTAGTAGTCACACTTCTTCAGTACCTTCAGGTTACTACCTCCCTCTGATTGGAGGCGGAAGGCTGGAACAAAACACTCTTTCCTTAACCTCTCCTCAGAAAGGGTTAAGGAGGTCAGTCAGCTCTACCTTACCCATCAGTTGCACTGCTAGTTTTAACTCCCCTAGCTTCATGCCTTGTGCTGGTACTATCAACGTTCTCCCTGCCCGCCCTCCCACCTGCCTGTCTTTCTACAACCCCTCCAAAATTGACAGCCCCTGCCTTTTATCATCTTTGTTCATTTGCTGAGGAAGAAACCTCAGGGTTGTTTTGACTTGCATTTTTCTTATTAGTGACTTGTAACATTCTCTTATGGTTGTTTACACCTTTGCAAACTTCTTTTGAGAGATGTTTGTTCATATCCTTTCTCCTCTTGTCTGTTGGGGAATAACTTTTGATCTTATATGTTCTGTCTATATATCTTAGATAGCAAATTTAAGAGAGATATTTCATACAACGATTTTTCCCAGTCAACCACTTTTCCTTTTTACTTTAGGTATATTAATTTTATTTGTGCAAAAGCATTTCAATTTTATGTAATCAAATTTATCTGTTTTATCATTTTAAATTTCCTCCTTCATTTAGTTAAGAATTCTTTCACTGTTAATATCTATGAAAGTTATATGATCTATTTTTTTCAAAATATTTCATCTTTAATATTAAGTTTACATGCTCATTTTGAATTTATTGTAGAATATGGTGTGACATACCAGTCTAAGCCTAATTTCTTCCAAAATGTCTTCCAGTTTTGCCAGGAATTCTTATCAAGTAGGCAGTTTTTTACTAAATTGTGTTATTGAATTTATCAAACACTGGGTTGTTGAGTTCCCTTTTTATGATTTTGCCTTGTCTAGACTGTCAGCTTTTCTATTTTTTATACCAGTGCTGAGGAGTTTTGATTATTGCTGCTTTTATGATACAGCTTAAAAATCTGCAAATGCTATTTGTCTTTCATTCCTACCTTTTTTAGTATTGGCTTTTTATTCTTGATCTTCTGTTCCTTCAAATAAATTATTTTATCAAACTTTGTAAAATATCCCTTTTATAGTTTATTTGGTATACTGTAGCATTAAATCCATTTTTGATAAGCATTGCTATTTTTATTGTATTGTCATGATTTCTTGGATAAATTGTTTTAATCTGACAAGATTTTATTTAAAATTTTTTTAACTAAATTATTTTGTTTTCATTGTTCGATAGTCACTTTAAAATGTCTTAAATTTTTTCCCCTCCCTCTTCACTCCCTCTCTGAGATGGCATACAATTTTATATAGGTTCTGCGCGTACTTTCCTATTAAATACATGTTTCATAGAAGAATTAAAATGAATGGGAGAAACCATAAAATAAAACAAAACGAAACATACAAAAGAAAATGGTCTTGTTTCTATCTGCAACCCAATTCCATAGTTCTTTCTCTGGATGTGGAAGGCATTTTGCCTTAAGCGTCCATTGGAAATTATTTAAATCCATGCATTTTAATGAAGTACTAAGTCTACCAGAAAAATTCTTTGAACACTGTGGTTGTTGCTGTGTACAAAGTCTACTGGTTATGCTCTTTCACTCAGCATCAGTTCATATAAGTCTTTCCAGGCTTCTCTGAAGTCTTCCTGTTCATCATTTCTCATAGCACAACAGTATTACATTACATTCATATACCGCAGCTTGTTCATTCATTCCCCAATTGATGGGCATCCCCTTGATTTCCAGTTCTTGGCTACCACAAAGAGAGCTGCTGTAAATATTTTTGTACATATGGGGACCCTTTCCCATTTTTATGATCTCTTGGGGATACAGTCCTAGAAGTGATATTACAGGTCAATAGATATGCACATTTTTGTAGCCCTTTGGGCATATTTCCAAATTGCTCTCCAGAATGGTTGGATCTCCACCAACAATGAATTGGTGTTGCGACTTTCCCACATCTTCTCCAACATTTATCGTCTTCCTATTTTGTCATGTTAGCCAATCTGATAGAGGTGATGTGGTACCTCAGAGTTGTTTTGATTTGAATCTCTCTATAGTGATTTAGAGCATTTTTTCATATGACTAATAGATAGCTTTAATCTTCCTCTGAAAACTCTCTGTTCATATCCTTTGACTATCAATTGTGAATGACTTGTATTCTTGTACATTTGACTCAGTTCTCTGTGTATTTTAGAAATGAGGCCCTTATCACAGACACTTGTTGCAAAAATTCTTTCCCAGTTTTCTGCTTCCCCTCCTAATCTGGGTTGCATTGAATTTGTTTGTACAAAAACTTTTCAAATTAATGTAATCAAAATTATCCATTTTGCACTTCATGTTGTTCTCTATCTCTTGTTTGGTCATAAATTTCTCCATTCTCCATAAATCTGACAAGTACTATATTCCTTGCTCCCCTAATTTGTTTATAGTGTCAATCTTTATACCTAGATCATGTCCCATTTGGACCTTATTTTTGTGTACGATGTCAGCCATATGTCCAGTTTCTGCCACGTTGTTATCCAGTTTTCCCAGCAATTTTTGTCAGACAGTGGTTTCTTATCCCAGAAGCTGGGGTCCTTGGGTTTATCAAACAGTAGATTGTTATGTTCATTGACTGTTGGGTCTTGAGTACCTAGCATATTCCTCTGGTCTACGCCTCTGTTTCTTAGCCAGTACCTATTTAAAATTTTTGAAAAGCTATTCTCTTAATGCTGTTGTTCTATAGTTCTCATTTTTACTGTATCTTTCTCCAATTGAGGTATTAGGATTATATTTCTCATAAAAGGAATTTGGGACAGAGTCCTTCTTTTCTCAGTTTTTGAGAATAATATATATAATATTGATATTAACTATTTTTTAAATATTTGATAGTTGGCTTAAATTCTTGTTTTGGTTTACCTGAATTGTCCTTCCAAACTTAGATCACAGTTTAGATTTAAGAAAGAAAATTATTTAAGAACACTGTTAAGTCAGAGAGGGTCTAGGAGAGAACAGCCAGCATGGTGAAAAGTCTGGAGTTCATGCCAGATGAGAACTGATTGAAAGATATTTAGTTTAGAGAACAAACAAATAAAAGGTCATATAAACACTGTCCATGAGCGTTTTTTTTATTTTAATATAAATTTATTTATTTAACTTTTTACATTTGTTTTCACAAAATTTTGGGTTCCAAAATTCTCTCCCCATTTGTCCTCTCCCCCCACCCCAGTACACTGAGCATTCTAATTTCCCCTATCACCAATCTGCC
>CM053771.1:513746548-513963988 GCA_028658325.1 Potorous gilbertii
CAGGACAAAAGAGAAGATGGGGTAAGGGAAGGGAGGGATGAAAGAAGAGAGGGCAGATGAGTGATAGGGGTAATTAGAATGTTCAGTGTATTGGGGAGGGGGAAGGGACAAATGGGGAGAAAATTTTGGAACCCAAAATCTTGTGAAAATGAATGTAAAAAGTTAAATAAATAAATTTATTAATAAAAAAAATAAAGTAAAAAAAAATCTTGAATTAAAAAAAATAAGATGGAGGAAAATCAAAGCAACAAAACAGCAAATGAACAAGAAAAAAATCATTAGAAAACTGGAAGAAATCAATCTAGTCATGTTAAAAACAGTTATTAAGTGCCTACTATGTGCTATGTGCTAGGCAAAATTTTCAGAGCCCATTGTGCATAAGTATGTGCTAACAAAACTGGGAAAACAGAATAAATAGAATACCTTCAAAAGTATAAAATGCCCAAACTAACTGAAAACTAAATAGAGATCTTAAATAATCCAATCTAAGAAAAAGAAATAGTACTAACTATGAAGAAAAAAACTCCTGGATCTGATGGATTCATAAAAGAATTCTTCCAAACTTTCAAAGGACTATTAGTATCAATCCCATACCCACCAGGCAGGTCAAACCGGGTGCCACCATCTTGCCTATCATTTCTTCTCAGACCTTGTTGGAGACAGCCCAAAATCCTGAACCCCAAACCTTTGGAATAGCACCATTTTCAACCCACTGTTACCAGCTCAGCCTGAGAAACAATCCCTGTGAAGATGCTGCAGCCACACTGAAGACTCAGAAAAGAAAATTCTCAAAGTCTTTGACATTGTCAAATGGTTCAGCCTTAAAAACTGATATGATTTTGTCAGTGGAAATAACATGAGAGAGGCATTGCCATCTGTTTTCCCTCTGGATTCTAAGTATCATAGGACTTTTTTGATTTGCATCTGAAACCTTCCATAGGTGTTGTCTCTTCCATTAGAAGGTGAGTTCTTTAGGGCAAGGCTGTCTGATTTTTCTATTTGTATCTCAGCCTTCATCACAGTGCTTTGCACATAGTTAGCACTTAATAAATTCATTTATTCATACACAATTTATTTTCAAAAATTGAGAAAGCATCCTATCAGATTTCTTTTATATGACAAGTATAATTCTAATGCCTAAACTAGGGAAACATAAAGCACAGAAGTAGAACTATAGACCAGTATCATTAACGACTATTAATTCAAAAACTTAAAATCTTTTCAAACAGATCGCAGAGTATCATCCAAGAAATCATTCATCATGAACAAAGTCAATTTATACTAGGAATGCAAGGATGATCCAGCATTAGGGAAACAACATAATCACATTAAAAACCAAAACATCCCCCAAACTACATGATTGTCTTAAATGCAGAAAAAGCCTCTAACAAAGCAGCTCATTTATGCTAAAACAAACAAACTACAGAGTATAGACAAAGATGGACCTTTTAATATCATGAAACATATCATCTAAAACAAAAAGTAAGCATTGTATCTAATGGGGATACACTAGAAATTTTCCTAGTAGGAGGATGGATAGAGTGCTACACCTTCAGTCAGGAAGACCTGAGTTCAAATCAGGACCTCTCCTTCCTCAAACTCTCACCAACTCTGCCCCTCATTCAGGCATAGAGAGCATTAAATAATCAAATTTCACCAGTGAGGATTATCTCATGCAAATGGACTTTGAAGCTCAGATTATACATCTCTGGCCCCTCCCTGCTCTTCATTTCATGCATTCCACTATGTGGCAAGTAAGACCTGTCTATTTTGTCTTAATAATGAATGCCTTTGGCATCCAACCCCTCCTTATAAGCTGTCTAATTCTTCAGTTCAGATCCTTATCACCATTCACATGATTTACCATAGTACCACCTCTGGTCTCTTCCCCATCCAACCTCTATACAACCGGTCCCAGTTGTTCTTTTTGATACACAGGTCATTCTACTACTAAAAAATAAATCAGTAAGTCCCATGGTCAATACAATAAAGACCAAACTCTCCAGTCTCTCTATCTGGATGCAATCTCTCTTTCCAGCCTTATCTCTCCACATTCCTTAGTCCTCCTTTTACACTTTTGTCATATTGTTTTACTCGCTGTCCCTTAAAAGTGTTCCTGAATTCCTGTTCCCCCTTCTTCACTCATATTTTTCCCTATGCCTATAATTCCTTCCCTCAAGCTCCACCTCTCCATTCTTCAAAATCCTGCTTATAATATATATCACCTCCTCCACAACTTTCTCTGTTTTCCTCCAATTGCAACTGTTATGTTATGCTCCTTTTATGACTCATTTCCTTTTTGTACTACTTTGTCAGGCCTTGGATTATGCCTCATTTATTTTTGCATCTCTCGCACCTTGTAGCTAGATCAATGCCTGGCACTTAGGCCCTTAGTAAATATTGTTGAATTCGATGAATAATCATTGGATGCTTTTTTTGATTCTAGAGATCTCATTAATCCTTCCAGTTCTGTTGCATGCTAATAATTCGTATTTTATAATTGAATCTTTGCTTTTCATTCTCATCCATTGTTTTTCTTTGGGTGTCCATTTTTCCTAATGTTTTCCACTTTCTCTTCTAAGTCTCTAATGCTCCAGTTTTCCTCATGAGCTCAAATTGCCTTACCTGGCACTTTCATCAGCTCTTCTATGAAATCTTCCAAGCATTTGATGGAGGTTCTCGTGGCCACTCCATTCCCTTTCTGGGTTTCCAGTTCTGAATTACTGTCATCTGCAGGTTTCTTCTGCCAGTCCTTTACTTACTAATGTTTCTTCATTGGCTAAAGTCCTTTGGTTTACTGACTTCTTTTCTGTCTCTGATTTTTCTCAGTTGATTTTTCTTTGATGATTTCTTACCTGCTATTTAGTCATTGTTATTCTTTTCACTTAATTGACACACAGTGCTAACAGGAATTAAGTATATTCCTGCATGAAATTTCCCCCAACCATCCTTTGGGAAGTCTAGATACTCTTTTCTAAAGAGCTTGATCTAACATTTTGACCATGCCATTTCTCTTACGGGATCTCCCAGAAAAAATCCCCTTGCCATTCATATGTTTCAGATTCAAAACCCTCCCTTAGGATTTTGAAAACTTTCCCTTCCTCTCTTTCTTCCTTCTTCCCTCTTTCCCTTTCTCTCATTCTTCCCTCTTCCCTGTCCGTTTTCTCCAAGCAGGTCTTCCAAATACAGACTTTTATTGCTCACCAGAGCATCCCACTCTAGTCTCAGATACTTCTCAGCTAATTTGGAATTCAACAAGAGTTCCTTTATTAGGCACTTATTATGTGCTGGGCATTCTAGTAGGTTCTAGGAACTCTATTAGGTGGCATTCTACAGATAACAGTGAAGTAATTCCCTGCCTTCAAAAAACACATTCTATGGGGGGGGTGGGAGAAAAAATGCAAAACAATTGATGGAGAGAGGAGGTTACTCCATCCAAATTCTAGCACTATCTGCTATCTACCCTTCATCTTTTTAAAATATTTTGTGACTCCAGAAGTTTTCCCAGACTAACTTCAAGGAGAGATTTTATTTCCTTTAACACCTCCCCACCAAGCATGCAGCTCTGGGAAACTCACAGACGAAGCATTCTGTTGCTAATGAAAATTACAAAAGTGCTAAATTTTATGTTTATGAATTTGTTTTACATTGGGGAAGGGGGAGCAGAGTATTTTTAAAAATTAAATGTATTTATTTTTAGCTTTCAACATTCACTTTTATATGATTTTGAGTTCCAAATTTCCCCCCTTTCTTTCCCCTCCCTCCTCCCTAAGATGGCATGCAATCTGATATATATATGATATGTATGTACATATATCTGATATTTGTACAATCACATTAAATATATTTCTGCATTATTCAAGTTGTGAAAGAAGAATCAGAACAAAAGAGAAAAGCCATGAGAAAAAAAGAGAGAGAGAGAGAAAATAGTATGTTTCCATCTGCATTCAGACTACATAATTCTTTCTCAGGATATAGATAGCATTTTCCATCATGAGTCTTTTGGAATTGTCTCAGATCCTTGGTGAGAAGAACTATCGAAGTCGGTCATCTCTCAACGTTGCTGTTACTGTGTACAAAGTTTTCCTGGTTCTATTCATTTCACTTTGCATCAGTTCATACATGTCTTTCCAGGTTTTTCCAAAATCTATCTGCTCACCTTTCCTTATTGCACAAAAGTATTCCATTATATTCATATACCACAACTTGCCCAGCCATCCCCCAATTGACTGGCATCTAAGCAGAGTATTTTTAGTCTGGGTTTCCTCTTCTCTTAGATTTGCCTCAGTTTCTAATCTTAAAGCCATAAAATCCAAGTGGCTTGGATTTTAATTTCCTCTAAGGCATGGAGACACCTCCCAATGGCTTAGTTTCACTTCACAGAGATTTACAAATGAAATGTACATAACTGTAGATTTTTGCATTTACTCTTTAAATTGTCTTGAGAGACAGAATAGGTAGAAAATGGATTTAGAGTAAGGTAAACCTGAGTTTGAATTGAGCCTTTGAGATTTACTATGACTGAGGACAAACCACTTAACCTCTGTTTACCATAAGCCACTCTTTAGGACTTTTACCTAACAAGTCATAACAGGGTTGCCATCCACATTGGTAAAGGTAATTCCTACACTAGGAATCCCTCTGACAATAGGATCACAGGTTCTTTGTGTATTTCCCCCCAGAGGAGATGGCCAAATAATTTCCAATGCTAAAGTAAAATTTGTAAAGTAAAAATTTGTTTAAAAAAAAAAAGTTTCCCTAGAACAGTTGTACCTGTGGGTGTATTTCATCTAAAGACTTATCTCTTATCCTCAGACAGCCTCTACTGTCTGTCAAGTCCAGGCATATGCAAAAATAGACGAGGGTAAATGAAAGTCTAGTAATTCAGACTATATCTCAGTGTCCTCCTCCAAGGAGGATAGGACCTTCAGAGAGGAACTCTGGCCCCCGATGGCACAGCAGAGAAGGAGGTCTCCTTCCTTCCGGGGGAGGGAAAAGGCTCCAAGAGTGACTTGCTGTGTAGTACCATCATCTCTTATTCAAGCAACTGATTGGGTTTGACTTATAGAGAATCCTTATAGGGACATGCTGGCCTAGAAGCACACCAACTGGCTCTAAATTCCAAGTGCTTTAGCCTCCTTTAATGCTGGAACCATATAGATATTGAACTTGACCTTGACGAGCGAAGAGCCTGGTATTTCCCTGAAAGAGGTACATCTCAACCTTTTGACATGGTCAGTTTGGGTCATTAATATGTAAAACTGTATTCCAATGTTCCAATAGAAGAAATTATTTCTAGAACCACAATTTTAGAAATAGGATCAAGGTTCACTTAACCTCTCAGAAATTGTTTCTTTTTCTATAAAATGGGGTTAACAATACCTGTAAGTGCCTACCTTTTAAGGTTGTTATGAGGCTTAAATGTGAGATGTGCCAAGTACTTTGGAAACCATAAAGTACTACAGAAATGCCAGTTATTGCTATTACTAGAGGTCACTGAGTCTGTCCTCATTTTACAGATGAAGAAACTGAGACAAATGGAGTTAAGTGACTTGTCTAGGGTCATACAGCTTATAAATAAATGTCTGAGGTCAAATTTGAACTCAGGAAGATGAGTCTTTCTGACTTTATGCACTGTGGCACCACCTAGCCATCCCTAACTGAAGGTACCTCTTTTTCCCACATGAGGAAGCTGAAGTCCAAAGAGATTTAGTGATATGTCCTGGGTCATTAAGCTAGTTAGTGGCCCTAGAATATGAATCTCCAGGGTTCTTTCTGCTACACTATGCTCTCTAAAACAAGCTTTCATTTTGACTGATGTCAGAAATTCTGTGATCTGGAAGTTATCAGATAACTGATCAATTATTTTAAAAGTAAGAAACTACAATTCCAATGAATCTGGGTTTCAGGAAAGTTGAAAAAGTACAATTTCAAGAAAATAAGATAATCATGAACAATTTCTTGATGAAAAAATCAAAACCATATATAGTCATATGAAAAAATGCTCAAACTCATTACTGATTAGAGAAATGCGAAAGAAAATCTGAGATATCATCTTACACCTATCAGACTGGTTAAATGATAGATGCCCTTCAACTGGGGAATGGTCGAACAAGTTGTGGTATTTGATAGTGATGGGATACTACTGTGCAATAAGAAACGATGAGCTGCTTGGTCTAGAAAAACATGGGAAGACTTCCATGAAATAATGAAAAGTGAAATAACTAGTACCAAGTGAACATTATATGTAGTAACAAAAATTTTGTCCTAAGATCAATTTTTAAGGACTAATTCATCTTGAGTGTCATAAATACTCAAACCAATTAGGAAGGACCTATGAAGAAAGATGCTATCCACCTCCAGAGAAAGAATTGATAAATAGGAGTATGTATAATATGCTGTTACATACATATGCATGTGTGTGTACACACACATATATGTATATTTGTATTTAACTGCAGTCTTCTCTAGAGAGAGACAGTCAATCTTCAGGGCAGGAAAATGGAGATTCTCTAGGGGAAAAAAGGAGAAAAAAGTACATAGTAGAGATCAAAGGAAACTGAGAAGGAAACACAGAAAAACTGAGTGTCTTTAAAAGCAACATATAGTATTTCTTATCTAGTTTGTAATTTAAAGTGAAGTCACAATAGAAATTCATGGTTATATGTTGAATCCTCTGTATTATTCTGTGTAAATGGAAATTTTCTCTTTTTTAGCCTTTTTGAAGTTAAGTTCAAAATGAATAAAAATAAAATAAAATAATGCTTCTTTTAAAATAAATAAAAACATTTTTAAAAAAGAAATTAAGATAATTGGGTGCAAATTTCACAGCAGATTTTAACTTTATTAATGACTCACAAAAATTCTCCAGCTCCTGAGTTAGAAACTCATCTTAGATCTTTCTCTGTTATGAGAAACCAAAACAAACAGATGACTGTCTAAGTAGCCAGTGGCTTCATGTCTCATACTTCCTGTGTACTTGGCTCTGTCAAAGGTGTACTTCCTAAGTCAGGGTGTCTCTTTCACAGCTATGTTGTTATGCTGGTAATATCTTATTGATCAAGGAAAAATAATAATACTCAACCTCCACCTCCAGCATTTCTTTCCAGCTAGACCTTATTTGTCAATTCCCTCTCTTAGTCTTAGAGCTGGAGCATATAACCATAGGTTAACGCTCTCTTTAAAAAAAAAAATGAAATGTTTTATTAGAAACTCAGTGTTACTAAGTAACTATGCTTGCTTAATTATCATTTTCAGTAAGATACACACATACATATGTTCATACATCGGAGAGGCAGCTTGGTGTTTTAGAGAGAGATAGCCAATCTTCAGGCCATTTATTTCTGCTTCATTGGCTACACTAAGGCTGGAATTAAGGTTGCTGGAAGAAATGCCAACAATCTCAGATATGCTGATGATACCACTCCTATGCCAGGAAGGGAAGAAGAATTAAGAAGCCTCTTGATGAGGGTAAAAGAGGAGTGTAGAAGCTGGTTTCAAACTTAACATAAAAAAACCCAATCAAAATCTAAGACCTTGGCAACTGATCCTGTCACTTCCTGGCAAACAGAGGGAGAAGAAATGGAAACGGTGTCTGATTGTATATTCTTGGACTCAAAGATCACTGCTGATGGAGACTGCAGCTATGAAATTAAAAGATGCTTGCTCCTTAGAAGGAAAGTTGTGGCAAATCTGCACAGATACTAAAACACAGAGACGTCACCTTGCTGACAAAGATCTGTATAGTCAAAGCTTGCCTTAGAAATGTATGGCTGTGAGAGCTGGCCCATAAGAAAAGCTGAGCGCTGCCAAATTGATGTTTTCAAGCTGGAGAAGACTTTTGAGAGTTCCTTGGACAGCAAGGAGATCAGATCAGCCAATACTTAAAGAAATTAACTTAGGCTATTCACTGGAAGGTCATATACTAAAGTTGAAGCTGAATTGTTTTGTCCACATAATGAGAAGACAGGACTCACTGGAAAAGACCCTGATACTGGGAAAGATTAAAGGCAAAAGGAAGAGGAGACAGCAGAGGAGGAGATGGATAGATAGTGTCATGGAAGCAAGGAACATGAACTTGGACAGACTTCAAGAGAGAGTGGAGGGTAGAATGAACTGGGGTGCCGTGATCCCTGGATCAGAAGAGTTGGACATGAATGAACAACAACTCTTTGGCTTTTTTTTTGGACTGGGCCTATCCTTCCCCTCCACCAATAAAGACTGTCATCTTTTGTGAATCAGTCTGAAAGACGTAGCTGGGAGCAATAAGAGAGTAAACAATTCATTCAAGGTTATATAGTCAGTATCTGTCAGAGACAAACTTCTCAGGTCTTCTGACTGAGGCCTGCTTTCTACCCACTGCTCCAAGCTGTCTATATAGCTGCTTGGCTCTTACAATCTCACACTCTCTGCTTCCTGCCTACCTTTCCAGAGACAGTACTCTCTGGAGTAGGTTCCAGACAAATGGACCTCCTTGGTATTCTCCTTAGGTGACAATCCTTCTTTGGTCTCCGTACTTTCACAATACCATTCTCCAGACCTGGAAGGTCCTCCCTCCTCAGCTCCACCTCTTAGAATTCTTGGTTTCCCTCAGATTTCAACTCAAGGAACACCTCTTTCAGGAAACCCAGCTCAACCTTTTTTCACCTTTTGCTAGAACCTTCATCCTGGAAGTTATTTTATATTTAACTTGTATTTTTAATTTGCTATGTACATATAGTTTTTTCTCCTCAATGGAATATAAACTCCCTGAGGGCAGGAACTTTTTTTTTTTATCTTTGTTTCTCCAGTGGGTAGCACAGAGTAGGCCTGTAATAAATGCCTACTGCATAAAAGAATGAACTTGCAAGACATTGTGAAGGGGACCCAAGGAGAAATGAGACATAATGCCTGCCTTCAAAGGAGCTTACAATCTAGTAGGCAGAGAGCTGAGTTATACAAATCAACTTTATCTAAATTAAGATACAAATGCCCAGGGGGTACAAACAAAATGCTAAGCAGTCTCAGAGGGCAAGAGAGATCTCTGCTTTTTTCCTTTCTCTGTCTCTCTTGCAGATCCATGGATCCTCCTCAATCTCTCAGCCCCATTCCTTTGTTTAGAATTGTTACATCGGTCTTCCATTGGACTCACTCTTGACATCTGCTCACCCTTTCCTCCTTCGCTTTTCAATTCTCTCACCTTTATATTCTGTTCAAAATGCTTTAGGTAAAGTCTGCCTGACTCACCCTTATGGTCCTTCGGTAACATCATCACCTTACTGAAATCTCTTACCTGGTTTCCATTGTTTCTCACAGCAAATCAAACCTTGGTGGCTTCACTCTCAAGCCTCTTTCCTGCTTTCTCTTTTCTAGGGTGCTGCCGTCCTCTCCATTTATTCTGCAATGGTATGCACATTGTCTCCCCGATTCCTTCTCTTTAATCTTTTAACTATGCTATGTAGGTAGTATAGTCTTCTCTAATCTGACCACAATGTTAACTTCATTTTTCTCTTCAAATCAGCCTTTTAGACCCTTGCTCTCCCACCAAACCCTTCCCTATTTCCCCCTCCCAAATAATTTCTCTGGACCAAAAGGACTTAGGGATGGCCAGCCATTAGAGGTACAATGAAGAAAACAGCATTGGGCCATTTACTACACCTTGACAGAAACCACTTCCGGCTGGTGAGTGCCTGAGGAACTTGTGTCCAAGTTTCTTTTGTCTTACTGAGGTTGCAACTCCTGGTGCAGGGACTGCCTTTGTCTTGAGGATATCTTCAGCCCTTTTATATTGCTGTTCAACAACCATTTATAAATGTGTATTAAACATAGTACTGGGGGAGGGTTCTATTTTAAAAACAATACTGTACATTAGATTTAAAACATTTAACACTCATGAATATGTAAATTTCAAATATCACTCATTGCTTGCCTGCCTGCATACCTTCCTGGCTTTCTTTCTGTCTGATCATTAGCTCCCCAATGAATGCTCACTTCAGCTGGGCTTCTGTGTGTTTGCTATAGATAGATAGAAAGACAGACAGACAGATAGATCGATAGAGTTCATATTTACTTTGGCTTTAGTTTCCTGGAAATGTTTGTTCTTGTTTAAAACAAAACTCTTTCCGCTCATTCTCTCTTATTTAAAACACCATCATATAGTCACCAGAGAGGAAATACTAGTGTTTTCCCTGTCATCAAAGGAAAAGTCTTGTGTTAAGGTTGCCCCCACACTATCCAGGGAAGACTATGTAGGATGACTGAGAAACTGCCAACCTGTTACTTAGTGGAGCTGATTCAGAGATCTCAGATACAGAAAACTCTTTGGCTTTGACCCAAGCCATGAATATTCCTGCTCCTCCAATCATCATTCAGTGGGACATTATGACATCAGTGATGATCTGGCATGGTCTCCAGTTCCTAGAGCTCCCTCCAGTCCCAGCCGTTATTGCAAGTACATTCCTCTACCATGAGTGTGGAGCACCTAAAAACAACCGATCCACATGTATCTTGAGGTGACAGACTGGCTCTGGTGATTATTTGCATTTTCATGTTTGGTTGACTCACCCACTTCAGTAGGGCTCTGGTTGTTTCATTTTCTAAGACTGGCCTGGCCTTGATTTCTCCAGGCTGTCCCTGATATTCATCCCTCTGTCCTTTGTTGCAGTTTAATTTTGGAATTCTGCCCAGATTGTGGGAAACAGCTATGGGCAGTCGTTCAGGCCCCTGGTCTACTGGTCAGGAACATCCATCCCTACCTGGAACAAGGAGCATAGCTAGGGTCTAGTTCCCCCGACTGCGCAGATCACTTCTTGAAATCAGGAAGCTATTTTGAACTTTGAGGGCACTGACCCCTGCTCCTGCCTATGGGTACGCCTAATCCCTTCTTTTCCTCATCCTACCTGTCCCTTCTGTATTTCTGGCCTAACCAGCCCTGAATATTAGAATTTGATACCTGGGATAAGTTACATGAATTAATTTCATTGTATTTTTGCATACTTGTAACAAGGACTTTCTGAATCTTTAGATATATAGACAAATTCATGTAAATATGCAGTCAAATTGGGCATCCTCAGATTAAAGGCAGAAAAACCTGTGCCTGTGTGCCCCAGAATGTCTTTAAATGCAATTATGTAACTTAAACTAGTCCCTTGGTGTGTCTGAAAGGTCTCTCTTCTCTGCTTGTTTAATTCTTGCTAGATAATTTCACAGAGACACATATTGGCAATTTAACTCCAATGTGTTTTCTCTTTTACAAGCTTTGCTTGAAAGACAGATTGCAAAGGTATACAATTCTCAGTTTTCTGTGTTTCTTTATACAGTACTTGACAGCAAACATAGATAGGACTTTGCAAATTTTTAGATGGAGAACACAATTTGTCTTAAAAATGGACTTTCTAAGCATTTGCAGCAACACTATTATTTTCAAGTGGTTGGATTGATTTGATGGATTTGCCTTGAAAAATGGTAATCTTCTTTACTATTTACAAATGCTCATTAGTGCTTAATGGTCAATATAGATATGTATGTAAAGTATCTTCAATTATTAATTTTGAAATGTTTACAGCAGTATTCACTTTTCCTTTCCTGTTACCTCTGTTGTTAATGTAGACGAGAGTTCCTGGGAGAATAACTGATCAGGTTGACAAATATTTACCTTTGCCAAAATTTGTCACCCAGTACTAAGCACAGTATTTTTGATGGGGGTGGTGGTGGTGTTTCTGGTCTAGACCCTGAGCTTTCATTTGTGAGGAAGGGGATGACTCCCACCAATGCAGATGATCATTTCCAGTCTGAAGATATTCCCTAGGGACACTGCTTGAGTCTCTTGTGTCTATGGTCACATTGATGATATGTTTTGGAAGCAGGTTGACCTTCAATCTACTTTGCCTCACTAACTTTCAGTGCAGGATTGTTTTTTTTTTTAGTCCAAAACTATGAGGAGAAAATTTTTAATGTTTAATGTAGACAATTGGAACAATCAGCCAGTCTTTCCCATTTAGTGGCAGGGCTTGTTGGTTTGAAAAGTGGTCTAGTTCAAAGCCTATCATGCTTGCCCTCAACCTACCTTTTTCCAAGGGAAGCAGGCCCTGGGCACATGATGACCACAGCGGGCACAGTCTGAGAGAGGGAAAGCCATTCATCAAGAGACCAATGATGGGCACCCTCCCAAAATAAATAAGTAAATAAAAACAAGCTTCTACAGCAGAAATAAAACAGCTGTTTTGTAAGCAGAGTAACCTATACCAAGATCCCTAGCCAAAGTAATGTTGGAAAAATCAGTAAATATGTACCACTACCAAAACATTTACGCGCATGAGGGCAAAGGCCTAGAAGTACTTTAATACTTGTAATGCTTGCTCCAATCCCTACTCTGTAAAACAGGTATAGAGAAGACTGGTGGTGTGTTAATAGGCTCTGAGAATCCCATTTGGTTCTGAACAGAATAGGAAGGTTTACTCTGACCCTTAGGTACTCTAAGCTAGGACTGTGAATTACTTTCAGAAAAAGCATGGACTTATTAATGTCTATGTATGTATATATGTGAGGACAGAATCAGGGAAGCCCAGGTGTATCCTAGATCCTCTGTGCCAGTTATAGGCTTGACCTGGAGACACACATCTAAGCCCCTTAGAATGATTTAGCTTTTAATGGTGTAAAAACACAAAATGTCAGCCATGAAAGGAGTTTGCATACATAAGTGACTCCACTCAAGACTCAGGAAGGACACATGTTGCATTATTGTTTCTTTGATATTTCATGGAAGACATCTTCCCTACTGAATTGTAATCTCCTTTAGGCTTGTGAACAGGTCAGATTTTTTTGTTTCTCTCTCCTTTAGTACAGTCTACATAAAAGTTGCTCAATTAATACTTATTGCATGAGTGGTTTGTTATCTTAGAATAGACTAATGCCCCTAAAACAGGGATGAAACTGGCCTGTCCTTCAGGGTTTAGGGCAAAAACAACAGTTGTAAGTTTGACCTAGTTTTAAAGGAATCTTTGATAAAATGAGAGAGCTGGACTGCACGCCTTCAGATGTTGCTTCCATTTCTTTCTATGATGTTATAATCCTCTTTATAGTGGGGCCATTTGGTCATGCCATACCACTATGGTAGAATACTACTCATGGTGAAATTCTCAGGCACTTTTCCCACTCTCCCCCTGCCCCCCCCAACCTCTCTTGCTTGGCATAGGGGTAAGGTTGTCCCAGGGCAGGAGAAATCTGGAAAGAGGCTGGTTTCAGCCCTTCTCCCAAAGCACTGAGTAGATTAATAGATGGCTAGATTTCCATGGAGAGATTCTATTAGGATAGCACCATCCAGCCATCCAAATCCAAATTGGATTTGGAGTCAGAGGAGAACTGGTTTCCAGTCTGAGTTTTGTGTCATGGTGATGGGCAAGCTATTCACCATCTATCTCCATACCTCACTTCCCTCATCTGTAACAAGGAAGGGGACTTAAAGTCCTTCTCCCACTAACATTCGGAAATTCATCTTAGTTGTCCAGATAATTTACGGGAAGCAATGGTGAGGAGGGAAAGACTCCAGGGGCTGAGGCCATGGTCCGACCCTCTGCTTGGCTACCTCTAAAACCGAGGTCAACCCTCTCTTCCCTTGGCAGGGCAGAATCTCCTGTGCTTCCCTGGAGTCTTTGCTATCTGCCTCCCAACTCCCCCACACGCTCTCTGAGGACAGGTCTGCTTTCAATCCGTAGCACAGGTCAGGTAGCAATCGGCTGGATTTAATGAGTCACAGGATGTTGGGACAGGAAGGAAGCCCTTAGTTTAAGGAGCCCTTAGTCTGGAGTGTGTGTGTGTGTGTGTGTGTGTCTGCGTGTGTCTGTCTGTGTGTGTGTATGTCTGTGTCTGTGTGTGTGTGCGTATGTGCGTCTGTGTGTGTGTCTGTGTCTGTCTGTGTGTGTGTGTATGTCTGTGTCTGTGTGTCTGTGTGTGTGTGCGTATGTCTGTGTCTGTGTGTGTGTGTGTCTGTGTCTGTGTGTGTGTCTGTGTCTGTCTGTGTGTGTCTCTGTGTCTGTCTGTGTCTGTGTGTGTGTCTGTGTGTGTGTGTGTGTGTCTGTGTGTGTGTGTGTCTGTCTGTCTGTGTCTGTGTGTGTGTGTCTGTGTGTGTGTCTGTGTGTGTCTGTGTGTGTGTGTCTGTCTGTCTGTGTCTGTGTGTGTGTCTGTGTGTCCAGCCCCTTGGGCAGTCTGGGGAGGCCAGAATCCATAACATAAAATACAGGAATATGAAGGAACCAGTCACACGGACACAGCTACGGCAACACTGAAAGTTCCGGCCTCGGGCGAACCGCGTCCACAGCGCTCGCTCTGGCCCAGTCACGGCTCCCACAGAACGGCCTCGGCTGCTCAGGCCGGATTCGAACCCCGGCCCAGCGATCCCACGCCGGGGGCTCCCCTCCGCTCCACCACGCACGGGTCGGAGAGTGCTCTCGAGCACCACCCAACCGGGCTGGGGAGCCAGGGGGGAGCCCCGGGGGAGGGGGCGGCAGCCTCCTGCCCCTCCCCCACCTCTCCCTCTCCTTCCCCCGGGCCTCCTGCTCCGCCCCTCCCGTACCTCTCTCCCCGCCCCGCCCGTGCCTCTGCGCACCCCGCCTCGGCGGCAGCCTCCGCCGCCTCTTCCTCCTCCCCACGGCGGCGGGCGCCGGGCCGGGCCGGCGGGGCCGCACTGCGCATGAGCGGGAGCCGGAAGCGCCGTGAGCGAAGCCGCCGCCGCCGCCGCCGAGGCCGCCGCCGCCGCCGCCGTCCATTCGCTGCGGAGCCGGGAGGAGGCGGAGGCGGCGGGGAGGAGGAGGAGGAGGAGGAGGAGGAGGAGGAGGCGGAGGGGAGGAGGAGGAGGAGGAGGAGGAGGAGGAGGAGGAGGAGAGGAGAGGCCTGGAGGACACCAACATGGTGAGGAGGCGCCGCGCCTGTCCGCCCAGCCCCGGCCCGGCCCGGCTCCGCTCCCCGCCCGCCGCCGCCGTCACGCGAGGCCCGAGGAGGCGTCGGGCCTAGTCCGGAGGCCCGGCTCCGGCCGAGGCTGCGGGAGCTGCGGGCCCCAGGCCCCCGGGGAGCGCTGCGCGGGGCCGGGCCGGGCCATTGTGTGCGCGCCCGGGGGGGAGGGCGCGGGAGCGAGGCCCGCCCTTCGCGGAGCCGTGCCCGGGCCGGGGCTTGCGCCACCCGGAGCCGCCGCCGGCCGGAGCGCGGGCCAGGCCGAGGCCGGCCGGGGAGCCCGGGGCGCCGCGCCGTGCGTGGGGGCCCCGGGCGGGGGAGGGGACGTTTGACATTGTCATGCCGCGAGGGTGAGTGTGCGCGCGTGGGGGGGAGGCCGAGTGCGCGTGTGCGGCTCGGAGCGGGGTGCCCCGCACTTGTCCGGGCCTTCCGGCGGACAATGCCCGTGCGAGGCCGGTCCGCGCCCCGCGGGGGTGGGGGGGCTGTGCCCGCGGACGCGCGGGGCCGGCGCGCGGCAACGTTTGCGTCTCCCGATTCATTCCTGTGTCAGCGTCCGGAGGCTGGAAGCACAAGGGCCGATTGTGTGTTGTGGGACACTGGCTCGTATTGTCTTGTGGGAGACTCCTGACGTGTGGGTGGGTCGTGCCGTGGGGTCCAGGGCGCGCCGAGGGGACGGTGGGGAGGGCCGGCTCCAGCCCTCAGGTGCGCGGGGAGCGCGGCCGCCGGGACCGCGTGGGGTCCGCGCGTGTGAGAGTGCTGTCTGTGAGTGAGGGATGGGCGCGTCCGCGCTTGTCACCCGCGGAATCGTGCGTGGTGTTTTGGTGTGGTGTTTATGTGCTGTGTTAGCACCTGATATGTCCGTGTTGTGTGACATGTGCCGGAGTTACAGAGTGGGCTGTCTAAGCCTAGAGCGCGCTAGCATAGAACGTGGCGGGTGGCTAGGTAGACCCTATATTATATAACGTATGCTGTGTTAGTATGAAGCTATGCTGTCTAAGTACCGTATTAATGCGTAACACATACTATGCAAGTAGGTATGTTATATGCTGTATATGTAAGTAGACAATAGATACTAGACATTACTATACTATGTACTGTGTGCTATGTTGTAGTATTATAGTAGGCGTTGTATCCGTGTATATTACTGTATAATATAGTAGCCTGTCATATATGCTGTTTATTACTGTACTAAAATTATTACTGTATGGGATGTGGATGTGTATATACAAATATATCCACACACATATCCACATATTCCGTACTCTTGATGACAACAAATTATTTAAAAAATATTTTCGATGGATTAAATCCATACCAGGAGAGCCCCTTAGTACATACTACATAAGGTTTCTGTGTTGTTTTTACTAATGTAGCTGATGGATGCTATTAATTAAGGATCTTAAATGTAATGCTACCTACTTCCTAAACAGTGTCTGTGTGCCTTCAGATATCACCATTATGCTTTAAAATATCCAAAGGCACACAGATACTGTTTGTTTAATACTAAAGAACAAAAAGTGCTTATTCATTTGATCATCCTGTCAAGGTAATATTAAGGTAATTCCAGTATTTTTTCCATCAGTAATAAAACCCATGAAGCAAATAATAGTAAGCTATATAGTTTTATTGTTAGAAAGTGCTCTTTAGAAAGTGCTCTTAGAATAGTGTCTTATTTGACTCACACCCATCTTGTAATAGTAGAAGAAATACCCCAGTTTTACAGAAGAATTTGAAACTCAGAGGCTTTGACTCATCCAAGGTCACAAGTCACTGTTGGAACCCTGGGAAATTAGTTTTGTTTTTTTTTAATATTATAAATCTAGTGCTCTTTATGTTATGCTGTACAGTGCCTGCCCACTTTTCTTTCGTAGCAAGAACCTTCAAGGCATGAAGTTCTTACATCTTCCTGTGGAAATTTCAGATGAAGTCAGCACAGGACAAGTGCTGAAATACCTAGAGAAAGCAGTACAATGCATTTTCATGATTTTATTGTGGGTTTTTTGTTTGTTGTGAATTTGAAGGAAAGACAGTCTTGAATAAGTCTGGATGAGATCACAGAACCATTCAATCAAGATGATACTTCTCTGTTGAAGTCCTCTGGACTTCATCAGAGAGCATGGGGAGATGACCTCAGGTTCTTGAAGGCTGTGCCAGCAGAATCCTATCTCTGTGATTCTACGACTTTGGAAAAGCTTCCAGAATGGGGGATGGACTACGTTACATAGTGGTCGTGCCACTGGCAGAGTTCAGAAGAGGTTAATCCTCACCAGATGGACAGCAAGTGCAGTACACTTTTTGGCCATAGCAGTTTTTAGTCAATAAGCATTTATTAAATACTTGCTGTATGCCAGTCACTATACTAATAACAGTCACTGGGCATACAAAGAAAGGCAAGACCACATTGAGTACCTAAGAGGGTCTTTGATCTCCCACAGGGAGCAGGTAACAGATTCTTGAGGTATGGAGGCTTCTCCAGTTTATTAATGCCATAATATATATTTTTGGGAAAGGAACAGTCTTGTACTGCAAAGAATGCAATTGTTTTATGAATTGGGGTAGTTTAAGGTTGATAAATTTCAAATTATGGCAATTTTTCAAATGTGAGATCTTACTTGCAAAATAGTGTTAATTTGGTGTAATTTGAAGAGGACTGATCTAGGAGTGAGAAGACATAGAGTCTGGTCTCAGACTCCACTAACCTGACCTTGGGGGTTCACTTATCTTCCTTAGGTCTCAGTTTCTGTGGCTATAAAAATGAGGGGAACCAGGTGATATCTCAGATCCTTTTCAGCTCTCAAATTCTTTAAGCCTATCTGTAAGTCTGTGAACTTTCACTAACTTGTGTCTGAAGTTGATATTCATGTCATAACTAAATCTTTTTACTAGCTTTAGATCTTAAGGTTTGGTAGGAAAATCAGATTGGAAAATTAAAGCATTAATACTTGTTTTAATTTAAATACTTTTTGTACTTAAATCAAATAATGATCTGAGTTAAATAATTCAAATGTGTCATATTGATGAATCGTGATTTAAATTAAAGTTCAGATATCATACTTTTGAAATATTTAGTTTTAATGACTTGGTTTTAAAAATCAATATAAGATGAAACATGGATCTTTAAATTACCAGAAATTGTATATCTAAATGTGTACCATCCTGTTCAAAACTATAATCAGGGATGAGATTTTTCAATATTGATGTTACTCAGAAGGGATGTGTTACAGGTTTTTTGGAAGGTGATTCCTAAGGAGTCATTCCAAAAGTGTTTTGAACTACTTTGAATGTATATATTGATATATTTATTAAATAGCAGTCTTGTTCCTACCTTTATACAGATATTAGGGCCAGCCTGGCATAGTGAACAGTTTGCTTGATATGATGGAAAGAGCAATGGATTTAGAACCAAAAGACCTGGTTTGAAGTTTGAGCTGTTACTTATTACTTGTATGGCCTTTAGGAAAGTGTTTTGACCTGTAGTCCTCAGTTTTCTCATCTATAAAATGAGGAACTTAATAAATTAATCTTGGCACTGCCTTCTTATTGTCCTATTATAAAGTTTGAAAATTTATAAACAGCAACCGAAAATTAGTCTGTTCTGTTAGTCTACACAAAGCCTCTGTTGGAATCATCATTCCTTACTACTAATAATTTAGTCATGTCCTCATTTATTAACTGACTGTAAGGCTGCAGTAAAATATGTTGAATTTGGCTTAATAACTGTGTGATGGATCTCCACTCAAATTCCACTTTTCATGCTGTATTATGAAGCAGATGCAACCCCAATCCCCCAAAATATGTTGTATTAGAAAGCAAGCCTAGCCAGATGCATCCAAATAGGAGAGACTTCAAGTGTGGTATTCTGCACAAGGATGGGTTCTATCTTGGTCATGTATATGGGGGTACCAGGTTAGCCAAATTTGGAGACTCTCAGCACAGGAAAGTTGGCTGCCCACTAAAGGTATTTTTCCAACTTCAAGGATTCATGAAGATAGACTACTATACTAAATCTTAGTAGGATTGAGATGTGAATGGAGGTAGAGTGACGATGAAGAGTGACCATATAGATGAAATCATGGGTCCTTGAAATATTTGAACATATTTATTAGGGAAAAATTTTTTTAAAATAGATCCTAGGAGTTGCTTTATATAGAGAAAAATTTCAGATAACTTAGGATTCTTGGCATATTTTAGTTTATATTTTGGATTTTTTTTTAGTTTTATTCCTAACAATTCACATTCTTTTTGAAAATGAACACCCAAGTCCATTTTGCTACCCTTGTGGGACAGTGAATTAAGTCTCACTTAAGCAGACAAAACCTACTGTTCTACCAAAAAAGTACTTTGAGCAGATTTTTAAAAAATAAAACCCTTAGTTGTTCATAGTTCCGTCAAAATCTGTACTCAGAAAAGTTGACTTTTTATGCAAATACCCTTCCTATAGAGTTGGTCTTCCAGATTGATTTCTGTGTAATTTCTTACCATATTGAATGGTGACCTAATTCTGTTTTCATAACAAGTCAAAATGCTTTGGGCAAAACATTTTAATTGACTACAAAACAAACCAACTCTTCCCTAATTTTTTTTTGTGTGTATATGTGCATGTAGTTGTAAAATGTAGGCTACAATTAATTTAGTATTTTTTATTCTAAATGGACAGACCTTAGCTAGCATTAATTGGTTATTTTCAGGTTGTGTTCATCATATACGTTGACCATGTAGAATGGAAATGCAAAGCTTCATTTTTCAAACTGCATATGTGTTTCTCTTTTATGGCAGGATTAAGTATGAAATTTGATGAAGAGGTTTATAGTTCCAGATAGGATTTGGTTGCTGTATGGACACAAACAATTGCTTGAGTAGAACTTAGTAGCCAATTTACCTAGATGTACTTTAGGTTTTGGGGTTTGTTTGTATTTTTTCTGGCAAAAAAGGAGACACACTTTGAAGCTGTATTATATAATGAATACTGATCACTGAAAGTTATTGCTTTCAAGCTATTCTTCCTGAAATAGTATAATTTTAAAGGAATTTTCTTGTAATTTTTCTTTATTAAATAGTGTGACTATTACTTTTAAAAATTGCTCAGTACTGACCTCAGATCAGTGATTCAATTAAATTTCGTTGTATATGGCACTTTTAATATTTTTATATTTCAGTTCTACTTAATTCAGCCAGCATTTTAAAATTAAGCTTCTGCTTGGTACTGGAGTTACAGAGGCAAAAACTGAAGCAATTCCTGCCCTCAAGGAACTTAATTTCTACTAGGGATGCGGATGGGGAAGAGAAACTATGGGTACACAGATAATTATATATATCTATATCTATATCTATATATATATGTAATGCTGAAAATAAAAACAGTGATTTGGGGTGATATCTGAGTTGTAAATTGACTATACCCCAAATCTTTCAACATAAACTATTGTCCATTTTCTAGGAGCTGATTGTAGGGATTGTAAAACAACCTGGTCTGTTAACTTCTCTTCCTTTATTCCTTTTGTTAATTAAAATCTTAGGTAGAGAGCATGGTCATGGGAAAGGGAAAGTAGCCAAACTTGTCAGCTACTTTTACCCCTTGTTAGAAGCTCTGCTGCAGAATTTATTGTGGGGAGACAATTGAAAATAATCATAGAATTTTCGAGCTTGAGAGGGGAATTTACAGATTATTTAGTTCAATTACCTATTTTTATATCTGAGGAAACTGAAAGTTGAAAGGAGTTTTCCTTATTTTACTCTTGGCCCTTTGCTGGTGTACACGTTTCTCATTTACTTATATGAAGGTATAGATGATGTAGTTAGCATGTTGGAGGTGATACAGACCTGTCCCACACAGAACTCACCCGTTAGCTAAAAGTTGTGATCCCAAAGATCTCAGCAGGCTAAAACAATGACATTTAATAGGACTAAATGGAAAAACCTACTTGGCTTCAAAACATCTGTCCTCACAAGTACAGATAGTGGAGGCATGACTACTGGCTAGATTATGTGAAAAAGAGTTGAAGTTTTTAGTGAAGTGATCATAGTGCAACATGGGAACAGTGTTCAGAATAGGGGGATGGTCACTTCACTGTTTCCTGCTCCATTTTAGGATGGACATGGACAAGTTGCCATGTAGGAGAGGAAAGATATTGGCATGATAAGGGAACTAGTTTGTCTTACAAGAAGAAAAAGTGGGTGTTTAGGCTGCAGAAGACTGGAAGAATGTAGTAACTGTCTTCCAGTATTTAAAAAATTGTCATAATAAAGAGAGCTTTGGCATGTGCTGTTTGATCCTAGTAATCAATCAGACATAAAAGAATGGTTTGAAAATTGTGGAAAGGAGATTTGGCTTTAAGGGAAAACTTATTAACTTTTAAAGCTGACTCAAAGCAGAAAGGGGTACTTCAGGATCTGTTCCTCTTTACTGGAGGTCTTCTGGTGGAAAATGAATGATTTCTACAAGAAATTATAATTTTTTGGTTTTCTATCATCAAAGTTTCCCACTTTATCCCTCCCTCTTTACTCCCACAGTCAATTATTATTACAAATAATAAAAAAGAGAAAATAAACAGTTCAGAACTAAGCAGTACATTGGAAAAAGTCTTGGCATTGTACAGTTTGTTCAGTTATTTTTCAGTTGTGTCTGACTCTTTTTGACTCCTTTTGGGGTTTTCTTGGCCAACATACTGGAGTGGTCTGCCATTTCCTTCTCCAGCTTATTTTTACAAATGAAACTGAGGCATACAGGATTAAGTAACTTGCCCAGAGTCACCCAACTAGTAAGTATCTGAGTGAGGCCAGATTTGAAGCCAGGAAGATGAATCTTCCTGACTCAAGGCCCTGCATTCTATCCCCTGTGCCAGTAAGCTATTCGCCCACTCTCAAAAGAAGGTAGTGAATATCTTTTCATATGGATTAAACTTGCTCATTATCATTTCACAGCAATCACTTTTGATTCTGTTGTTTCATCATTCATTTATTTTATATTATTGTCATTATTGTGTAAATTATCTTCTTGCTTCTGCTTAATTTACTTTGCTTCAGTTTTTGTAAGGGATGAATCAATTTCTAAGTGCTTGTGTAGAGAGTGTTCTTGTACAGGTTTGGTTTGGACTGTCAGTGGCCTTTCAAGTCCCTTCCAATCTTGAGGTTCTGTTGAGTCTGGATATTTTAAATTACTCCTGCTTATTATGTGGAATACATGTAACAGAACAGTCTACAAAGAATTAAAAATGATTGTTGCCTAAGGCTGAAGATTGAGTGATACATGGTGGTGTAAAGAGGCTGCAACATATAACCCATGAGGACCTTTGAAGAAAAATAATAAAAGATGTCATTGATGTGTGACAAAAGATGTGTGATAGGATGGGAAGATGGGGTGGTCCAAAAGGGAGGGCAGCAAGGGATGAGTGCTCCAGAGCCAGGGTGCACTGTGAATACACTCACAGTGTGAAGAGAACTCTAGGAATGCCTCCTGGACTTCGGTGGTACCCCTGGGGATACACTTATGGGAAGAGCTAGATAGAAACTTCTAAATCTGTGACATCACAGATTTATTTGCGGATGCTAATTCATTCCTCCATACTACAGAATGTTTGTCATGCTACGTTTTCACAACTAGGACTTGGACTTCTTCATAGCAAAACCAAAGCCATCATTCAGCTTCTATTGCTGAGCTTCTTGAGTAAACACTGCATACTGCATTAGAATGCTCTTTGTTGTTAAGCAAAGCTTGTCTTAAATTTGATTATTTCATATATGAAATTGTCAACGTGAAAGTGGAAAGTGAAAGAGGTTCCCATTCCCTTAAAGTTGAGCCTTTGGGCAATCTGATGAACAAACAACTAAGTTGGTGTATAATGTAACATTTCTTAAAGAGGGTATAAGGTAAATTTGTAAGTGCGATGTAGAAAGTTCAAAATACCTTTTCTTTGTTGAAAATAATTTGGAGGGGGTATATTGCTACTATATAACTTTGTATACTATAATTACATTGTGTATTTATATATTCCTTTTTTGATTCTTAGTAACACTTCAGCACTTTGAAAAAAGTTAATTTCAACTATCAGTTGCAAATGTGGGCTGTAGAAAATATCTGAATGAACTTGGCCCGTGCCGAAAAGTAAACATTATTAGGGTAATTATTAAATTAAAATAGTTAATTTTTTTCTAAGTCTTTTTCATCTGAAAACAAAGCTTTTTGTTTCTCTAGTACATATTTTCCCTTCCATTTTGCTTTCTAGTCATGGTCTCATCTGTAAAATAAAGGGTTTGAAATTTAGGGTTGCTAAAGTCTCTTTCATCTCTTAAATCTATAATCCTGTGATCCTATGATTTTCTATTTTTTCTGACTCTCAAGCCTCTTTATCTTTCCTGTTAGGCTTTGGCTTTTTTAAAAGTCTCTGAACATATAAAAACACAGATTGTAACCACTTGTTTTGTTGCCACCTATTTGTAAAATGGGCTTATGACAGGCCTGTAAACACATTTTTTCTTCTACAGTTTTGCATTTATCTATAAAATATTAAACTTTTGTAGGAACTTACAGTTTCACTTCTAAAGTGATCCCTTTAGGTAGCCACATTTAAGGAATGGCTACTTTTTTCTCTTGTAAATTAAATATTGAAAATTGCAAATATGTTTTTATTTACCTTTATAACACTTGGAAGGATTCCTTCTATATAGCCTGCTTTTCCTTCTTTCCCTTGAGTTTTCCCCTCCTGCTTTTTAAAAGACCCTTTGAAGGTAGCAGAGGAGAAAATCCCCTTCAACTGTGTTCTTACTTTGCCCTTTCTAGAATGGTAGCTTTCAAAACAAACTTCTAAGGTTTAGAAATAGGCAGCAGTTTTCTCCTTTGGCCTTAGCCCTCACATATTTAAGAAGACTTCAGATAGGTGAGTGATTTTTGGTGAAACAAGGCTAAATTTTAAAACTTGATCATCTAGGTGATCTCTGTATGTTGAAATTAAGATTCTAGGTCTTATCTTTACTTACTTTATTTGAAATATTAAATATTTTATTAATATCAGAATAAATATGCACATTTTTCTGAAGTCACTTAAGGTTTTTAAAAAATTATTACAGATTTTGGTGGGGATGGGAGTGGGGTATGTGCTAATGTCATTTGAATCTGGAGGTAATTGGAATAAAGTTAGAACATTAATTCCTTTTAAAAAAAACTTTTTAGGTCTGGGCATCTTTATTTCCTTCTGGTGGTTCTAAAAAAGAAAGATGAAGCAGAGCAGGGTGAGCAGCTGTAAATTTGTAGTCACAAAATTTAGAAATAATACTTAAGATTGGTGTTAGGGTGTGTTTTATTTTTACAAGTATCATGTATTGGAATCTTTAAAATTAATTCTTACTTGAAAATAGGTTTTAGTATATTGGGATACTTACCTTTTATGAATGTGAATGCATGCATATGTGTGCATGTTAGAATGAAATCTAGGTAAGAAATTAGTAAAGACTCAGAAGAGTAAGATATACTATATCATTATTTCTATCCTCCATAAAATATATTTGATCAATTTGGTGGCAATAGTATATGTCATATCTAAAGTGTTTTTTACTTCTTCAACCTTCATCTTTTACTCTTTTGTGTGATGTTTATATTGCTTTAAATATAAATGTTAAAATTTGGTATGATTAGATATTAATTAAAATGTATGAATGGCCCTTTTGACTTTTACAAGTTATTGTATGACTGCCATTCAAAACATCATCATCAGAACAGATCCTGTGTCCATTTGTTGTATCCTTACTATTGTATCATATTATATATTTGTTGATATTTGGATAATCTTAACTTTTAGTACCAAAAATTGTATTATCTAATTTGATGACTACTCAGACATATTCACACACAGCCAAAATTCTAGATTAATGGCACATATTACATTGTGCTGTACTAAACTTTAATAGCTGTGATACTCTTTGTTGTTAAAAGTTTGTTTATGCCAGACTTGCGATTTAAAAAAAAAATAAAGGTGCTAACTTACCCCTCAACACCTCTTCCCAGCCTCAAGAAATGCCTCCTCTGGCTAGCCCTTCCTCCCATTTTCCAGCCTTAATTTATAGAGAAGTGCCAGATTTTACTTGCCCCTTTATCCTTGACTCAGGGAGAATGGGATGCTTTCTGTTAGGTTCTTAGGAGACTTTTCTCTGACTCTGGAAATGAGTGTATAAATTTTGTCCACCAATTTTGAAGGTAAAAGAAGGGGCAGGCTCTGTACCCGACCCCAAATTTACTACTTCGACTCAACACTGCAAAGTTCAATTCACCTTCTCTAACTACTGTGCAAATGTTTAAAAAAACATTTGTTCCAGATTCTGGGAATCATCTAGGAAATGGAACAGAGAGGGCTGTAAATAATGTCTTTGCCAGAGTGAGGAACTGTCATTTGGCTTTCTAAGAACCCACTCTCCTTATCTAGTGCCTTGCTAATCAGTAGTCAGCATGTTTAATTCCTCAGTAGCTATTGGAGAAGATAACTTCAAAGCCTTTTTAATCAATACTGGCCATATATTTTTGCACCTAAATGTTTTAGTATTAAGTATTGCAATTGTCCACCCCACCTGCCCAAAGCAACAACCCTTAAGAAATTTACATTTGAACAAATAAAACATTTTGAAATGTAGTGTAATGGAATTGGAATTTAATGTAATGTCTCTTCAAATATTTTGAGTAGGTTATATTTAGTTATTTATTTCTATGATTTAAAAAGTCTTTATAGGTAAGATTTTTCTCAGCTTTCCTTTTATTCCCCAAATGCTCAAATATTTTGCTCTCTGGGAAGTCAGTAATAGATTCAGCAGATCCATTTTGTCATGCAGAGTCAGTCATCTAACACCTGTTATGGTCTAGGTACTGGGCTCAGTGCTGGGAACGAGGCAGAGAAGCAGGTCATGCCCTCAGTGCTGCTTTATATTCTGTCAGGGAGACAGTGTGCACATGCATAAGTTTGTGGAGAATATATACAAAGTCAACACAAAGTAGTTTTGGGAGGAAGGGCACTACTAACCTTGGGGATCAAGAAAGTTCGTGTAGGAGGTTTGTTCTTGAGCTGAATCTTGGAGGAAAGAAATAATTTCAAGAAATAGAAATGAGGAAGGAGTGTAGTGCAGGTTTTAAGGGATGACCAGTGCAGTGGCATAGGTCAGGCGGTAAGCATTTATTAGAT
This sequence comes from Potorous gilbertii, assembly GCA_028658325.1. Lineage (NCBI taxonomy): Eukaryota > Metazoa > Chordata > Mammalia > Diprotodontia > Potoroidae > Potorous > Potorous gilbertii. The sequence continues at coordinate 513,772,630 of CM053771.1, forward strand.
GCCTACCGTGTGTCAGTCACTTTTATAAGTACTGAGTTATGAAGAAAGGCAAAAAATAATCCCTGCTTTCAAGAACTTCACATTCTTTTGGGGGTGACAACATGCAAATAACCATGTATACACAAGCAGTATAGAGGTGGGATAAACTGAAGGGCAGAGAGATGGCAAATAAGGTTAATGAAGACTGAGAAAGGCTTCTTGCAGAAGGTGGAACTTTAGTCACAACTTTGAGATTTTAATAAAGCCAAAGAAGGCAGGAAAGGGAGATGAAAAGTTTTCAGATATAGGGGACAGCCAGGGAAAACACTTGAAATTGGAAGTTGGATGGTCTTCTTCAAGGAACAGCAAAGAGGTCAGTGTCACTGGACCATAGAGTATATGGAAGGAGTAAGATATAGGAAGATTTGCTGTAACATAGCTAGGAACCAGATGATGAAGGATTCTAAAAGTCAAACAGAGGGTATTATATTTGATCCTGGAGGTAATAGGGACCTACTGGCATTTATTGAAGTAGGGAGGGAGATGTTGACATAGACTTGTGTCTAATGAAGAAGTAGCTGAGTGGTGGATGGACTAGAGTGGAGAGGGACTTGAGGCAGAGAGACCAGCAAGCTATTGCAGTAGTCCAGGTGCATGGTGATGAGGTAGGGGCAGTGGCATGGAGAGAAAGGTGTATATATGAAAGAATTGAAAATAGAAATAACAGGCCTTGGCAACAGCCTGAATATGGAAGAAGGGGAGATGGGAGAGTAAGGAGTGGGAGACAGTGTATTCTCTCCAGTAATGGAGAAATGAGGAAGAAGGTTGCAGAGGGCCTTTGGAAATCAGTTCAGTTTGGCACATGTCAAATTTGAGATGTTTCTGGATAGAGCATAATTTGTGAGGATCAGCACGAAAGCCAGTTTGGCTGTACTGTAACAGAGCAGTGTGTAGACATTACCCCCACACGGAGTCTATTGGACTATTCTAGATGGGTAGATTGTGAAACATCATGTTATCCTTGAGGTGATGGGGAGCTGCTGGGGCAAATTGTTCCCTTTACTTTTATCTAAAACCAGGGACTTGGATTCAATGACCTGAGGTCTCTTGCACCTACCTCTACTTCTTTGAACTTATGAATAGGAGAATGATTTGGTCAGACCTGAGCTTTAGGAAAGTTTCTTTAGCAGCTGTGAAGAGTGGACTGAAGTTGAAGAGGGGGAGGAGGTACATGGCAGGAAGATCAGTTAATAGGCTATTTCAGTAATGAGGATGAGAATCGATGAGCACCTTAACTAAGTAGTGGCTCTTTGAGAGAGGAACCAGACATAATGTTGTGGAGGCAGAAACAAGATTTGACCACTGAACATATGCAGAAGCAGGGATTGAAAACTATAGAGTGTAAAGAATAGGATTTATTAAAGTATATTGAAACCTTTTTGTTTGGATTTACACCTGACCTTTAAGAAACAAATGACATCAAATGAATAAAAATGGGTTATGTATGTATTTACATATATATGTATGTATCTCTCTCTTTATGTCAGAGATATTTTTAAAAGAAAGTCAAGGCAAACAAAGTTTATCCCTTCTACTTTGGTACTGGAATACCATGAAATATCTTCCTACACGTTACCTAGTGATGACTTAAAGCCACACCACAGTTTATGAGAAAAAAAACCCTGGAGTTTTAGTGTACTACTTACTTAACATAAGTTAGCAATGTGATATGATAGTTAAAAAGAAATCCATAAAAAACTAATGTATTCTCTGGGTGCATTAATAAGAGTACCCATAACAAGGGATATTATAGTTCCCATGATATATATTCTTTGCTGGTCTTATATCATCTTAAATATATATTTTTAATTTCTTAAAATATAAGGTCTACCTTTCAAAAAGACTATTGTCAAATTACCAACATGTAGGGGAGACTAGAAACCATGTCATATCAGTTACTTAGCCTGTAGAAAGGGAAGTCTTAGGGGAGATAAGATAACTGTCTTCAAGTATTTAAAAGATTGTCATGCAGACAAGGAATTAGGTTTATTTTTCTCCTCAGAGGGGCAAAATGAGGAGGAGTAGATCAGTTCAATAGTTTTAAAAAGGTCTTCCTAATACTTGTGGAGATGTCTCAAAGTGGAGTGGGCTGCCTTGGGAAGTTGGGAGGGCTCAAGAAGAGGCCAGCTGATTATTTATTGGGGGTGTTATAACAATCAGCTCCTATTCAAGTAGAGGTTGAGACAGAACTTGAGATTTTTCCCCAGCTTTAAGGTATGATTTCAAATTAATAGCTGGATTTAAAAAAAAAAAACACACCAAACAATCCTAGTTGTGGTCTGGGATGAATTTGTTTTAGTCTTCTGCAAAATTCTGTATAAAAAATTGTTTCAAGTATTTTCAATATACTTTACTTAGGGCTAAATGAACACTAATACATTTTATGAGTGTATCAGTTGTACATTTTCTGCTATAAAGATTGAAACAAAAAAGTTTTCTTGGATAATTCTCTAAATTAAATAGAAAATTTAACTAAAACTTGTCTTTGCCCTTCCATCTCCCTGTGATCCTGGCATCCTCCTCCCCCATAACATTTAGTGTGATGAGTATGAAACTTAAAATTCTGGGGAGGAGGTGCTTTATCAAAATGTAGAAAACTTCAGAGAGGTCTGTTGAGATGTTGGATATGTAAGTGATATTCTATGGATCCATGTATAAATACACATTGAACTCTTTTTAAAACTGCTTTCTGTCATTTTTAGAACAAGTTAGGAGGGTAGCTAATGGTCACTGCTGGCATGTTGCTTGTCTCTGAAGTAACCTCTCCATAAAGTACTTGAGGAGAGGATTGGTAATTTTACCCCAAATGAGAAGCTCCCTCTCCTTCTATTTTCAGCAAAACCAAACAACCCCTTCAAAGGTAGGGTTGCTATTGAAATTTAATTAGTTTAGAAATGAATAATTATACAACAGGACCATCACTTTTTAAGGAGAGGTCAATTTCAAACTTAGTCATAAGCAATATTGGTTTTGAGGGGGACACTGTATAATTAAACTTGATTTGAAGCATATTTGTTCCATGTTAGTCACATATTTAATACTAGCATTGGTTTTTATTATCTGTTTGATTGTGGGCTTTTCATGTTTTGTGGAAATGTTTTGAACTTTGACATTTTATTGAAAAGTTCAAAATGCTTTATAAATATTTATCCACAGGGAGCAGCATAGTTTAGTGGAAGGATCTCTGGACTGGGATTCAGACCTGGATTCTAATCCTGGCTCACTATCACTACTTAACTGTGTGGCCTTGGGCAATGAGAGAGAAGACCTTTGGTCTAAAGAGACCAGTATGGATTCCCAGGGAACTCTCCAACCAACTAATTTTAAAAAGGCATGTTCAGAAGATGGAAACAAGGGCAGGTAACCAAGGATGAATACAAAAGTATGGACAAGGTCAAGATTCAGAAATATGTCAGTTGATTACATGTGGCCAAATCTAAAAGCTGAAATTGGAAAAAAAAAAATAAGATCTTGAACTTGATTTACAAAAATCAGCTTGATTGAGATGAGACTGTATTCAGCTGAAAAAGGCCTCTCTGACATATATCAGTTACATGACAAAGGACAGGTCACTTAACCTGCAGGACTCTAGGCACCTATGTATGATTAAATTTCAGCTGTTCTGTGTTAGCAGAGGGTGTTTCTACAGTCATGAAATTTAAGGCCTAGACCAAAAAATATGTCTAGAACTAGAGTACTGAGACAGTCCAGCTGTGCTCTGCCCTTGTTAGAACATATTTGGAGTATTGTGTTCATTTCTAGGAGCCAATTTTAAGAAGGACATTAACAGTCCTAGAGAGCATCGAGAGTGGACTGACTACGTTGGTGAAAGAAGGGCCTTAGCTTATGCCCTGTGAGAATTAGTTGAAGGAACTGAGATATGTTAGCTTGGAGAAGAGAATAAATGGTTAGCGTCTTCAAATATTTGAAGGAATGATAGACATAGAATTTTAAGAGTTAAAGCAGCATTAGACTAGATCATGGAGTCCACACCCCTTGTTTTAGTGGAGAAGAAACAGGTTTAGAGATCCTTGCCCATGGTCACATTATTAGTAGCAGAACCTCAACCAGGATCCATAGTTCTTGTCTAGTTTATTTTTCTCTACCCCATTGCTACTTCCTGACCAGTCTTTGGAAGAGTTCAGTCAGTGTTTCCTATGAACTGACACTCCGCCCCTCCCCTCCAGTCCCTTCTTCTGTCCTGGCAGAGGGCTCCCCTTTACCCTTTACTCTCTTTCTTTCCAAGTTTTTTAAACTCGTAATTACTTTCCTTACCTTAGAGAATCAGTAGTCTTTGCGCCTTAGTATCTCTCATTCCACTAAGAGATGTCTGTGGTGTCTCCTTGTAATCAAAGGACACCTGCAGGTTTCTGTTAGGCCCTTTCCCCCACCACAGTGGGAAGTGAAACCCACATAATTTTGCCTCTGCTCCATCCTTTGGATTGTCCATCCTGTGCAAGGGGGATTAGGTGTATTCTGTTTGGCTCTAGGAAGCAAAACTAGGGATAGTGGGTTAGAATTGTTGCAAGGCAAATTCAGTTTAATGTAAAGAAAAATGTGCTGTCAGAGCCATCTAAACCTGAATTGGACTGCTTTGGGACATGGGGGTTCTCTTTCACCAGAGATCTTTAGCAAACAAATATTTTAACTTCTCTTAAGTCTTGATTTCCTCTACTGTAAATGAGTGGATTGGACTAGATGATTACTGGGTCTGTTAACTTTAAAATTCTCTGTTCCCTAATTCAGATCATAGTTTATTAGGGTTACATGTTAAACCTCATTATGCAGGGTGCCTTTTGCCATTTGCCGACTCCCATACCAATTCTTGACCATAGCTCAGGTTACAGACATCCTAATAGAGTTTGTTGCAGGTAGGTACTATGGAAGATGGGGGAGAAGAGGAGAATAGTAATGGGTCAGCTGATGGGGGTGAGGGAGGGAGTTTTGAAAACAAAACCTTAGGTGTTACTTGCAGGGAAGCTCATCATGATAGACAAGGCTTACAGTCATGTTCTCTGTTCCTTCTCTCTGGATCAGAAGAGATGAGAAATTATCTGGGCCAGGCAATAATGCTTCTCTGTCGAAGAAGAGTGGTTAACAAATTTTGTATTGGGGTTAGTCATTGGAGGTCAAGGGAAAAAGGTACCCAAAGTGAGAAAGAAGAGAAACTGGTAGGAGTTTCTGGGATACTTGAGCAAATTCTGTATCTCCTCCTAAATGAGTGAAAAGTATGAGAAGATAAAACAAGGGAACATAAAATAATTTGGTAGACTATATGTTTCTATTTTCTTTCCCAAAATGCAGATAAGTAATCATGTTTATTTCATATAAAGAAAACTTGTAATGAATACTATTTGATCACAAAAGTAAATTTTATTAAAATACCATAATTACAGTGAAAACCAAAGTAGAAATCATATTTAGTATGCTACAGTGGCAATATTAAATCTTGTTGGTTGTTATATATATATATCTTCCACTTTCTCTTCCGGTTCTAATAGAACAAGTTGAAATCATCGCAGAAGGATAAAGTTCGTCAGTTTATGATCTTCACACAATCTAGTGAAAAAACAGCTGTGAGTTGTCTTTCTCAAAATGACTGGAAGTTAGATGTTGCAACAGACAATTTTTTTCAAAATCCTGAACTTTATATACGAGAAAGTGTTAAAGGATCATTAGACAGAAAGAAGTTAGAACAACTATACAATAGATACAAAGGTGAGTGCTTTAATTTTCCTGTACTTTCTAGTTTATATGACTGATAAGTATATAATATACATCTCAATATGTTATCAACTAAAGTTACCCAGACCCAAGCTATATGGAAAGCTGTATTCACAAGGAAACATTCTTCTATGGTCTTCATATATAGCAGAATGGTAAGTAATGAAAAAAGAACTGTACTTGGAGTCTGTGGATCTGGAATTACCAGGACATTTTATCTTGGCTCTTCCATTTTAGGCAAGTCTCTTCACCTTTTTGGGCGTCAGTTTCTTGATATGTAAAACGAAGAGAACTGGACAAGATGACCTCTGCCGGTCATCCCGTCAAAGTGTTTTACTGAATAATATGGAACAGGATTTTTTTTATTTGTCTGTTTTTTCTCTTTTAAAGTATTGATATTTTTGAGATGTAATTTCTGTCTCTTTCCTGGGAGAGTTTTGAGAAAATGTTTTGAGTTTTTGAGAGTTTTGAGAAAATCAATTTATAGTATATTCAGCATGCTTTTAAAGTAACATTGGCCATAAGTTTTGCCAGCAAGCTTGGAGGCTGCTAGTCAACTTAAACTTAGTTTGGATGGAAGCGTTCTGTAGAACTCTTATGTACCTTATAATTCTTACCTTAAGATAATCATTCTTTCTACTGAAAGAAATTCTTTCACTTTCCATTTCCTAGTTTAAGAATAGTTGGGGAGTCTGTTATCTTTCCTTTCTTCTGATTCAACTGACAAATATTTTTTTTGAGAAATGACATAAAATTTTGAGAACTGTCAGGCCAGTAGCTTTTCTTTAAATTGGACATATTTCTTGCCAGTACCATTGGGTTGAATGGCACAGTTTATAACTATTGTTGGTGATTTCTTCAAATTAAAGAATGTAATGTTCTGCTGTGGTTAAGCTGTTCATAAGAGAAAAGGAATTTCATTCTTTTGTGATGATCAATTAGAGAATGACTAAACAAAACATGACTTTTAATACTTTTTTCAGAGGTCACATTCCTGTTTAAAGGTGACTGATTTTCTGAATGTGTGTGAGTATGGAAGAGTGTCCCAAGTACAAGCAAAGCTCTCTGTTGTGTCCATGACTTTGCTTTGGGTGGAGGTTGGGGTAAAGGGTTTCTACCAGTTGGTTTAAAAATATTGTAAGAAAAATGTTTTATTGGTGTTTTAACTTTGACTAAATTGTGAAGAGTACAGTTTTAAAATGTGGCCTTAAAAACATTGTTGTTTCTTATGAAGACATGGAAACAGTGATGTGTAAGAAACTCATAGAACTTGGTTATTTTTCTTTTGCCATATCAATTTGTTTTTATTTTCCTAAGATCCTCAAGATGAAAATAAAATTGGTATAGATGGTATACAGCAATTTTGTGATGACCTGGCACTTGACCCAGCCAGTATTAGTGTACTAATCATTGCTTGGAAGTTCAGAGCAGCAACACAGTGTGAATTCTCGAAGCAGGAGTTCATGGATGGTATGACCGAATTAGGGTGAGTATACAGCAGGTAGGAGAAACTGAGTACATGATCTTGTGAATTTAAAGTTGCTCTAATTTGTGGAAGCTGTTAACTTTAAAATCTTGACTATAATTCTTATTCAAAACCTTTTCTTTTTAATATGGATAGAAATCATAGTAGAGTCTCCATTTCTAGTTGCACAGTCTTGTCACTGACTTGTGACAACTTATATGTTTACCAAACTCTTTGTCCTTACTCCCTCATGTGTAAAAATATACAGTGAATAATCTTTGTAATTATCCATATATTAATGATACATGAGCAAATCTGCAATTTATTTCATTTATTAAAGAGAAGTGATACTGACCTCTAGGTTTTGATATCCTGATCCTGTTAAAAAAAAAAAAAGCCTATTTCACTAACTAGGTTATTTCTCAAAGGTTTCTGCCAGCTTCAGTTTGTAAATTTTGTTTAGAACATTGAAATGTTAGGAATCATAGCATTTTTGAGGTGGTAGATTGCTTAAATCTGACCAATTCGTTATCCCTAAATTCAGTTTCTGCTTATATAGAGCTTTGGGTAAGCAGACTCTAGTACAAGTCATGGATAGAACTAGTTATGTAAGTTTCTCCCAGAACATGAAAATTTGTTGAGTTATTTAGTAATTCAGCTTGGATGGTGAATAGAGCTGAACCTTCTGCTTTTTGGCCACAACATGGAATTTTCTATAGTAGTGCTACTGTTTTGCTGAGGTAGACTCATTAGAATTTCCAGATATTTGTTTTTCTTTTTTCCTAGCGAAAACTGAAGTCACACTATAACTTAATGAGCTTCCAAATCAAATTTCAAAATAAAGTATTAGTACCTTGGAAGATGACATGGATGGATTTAAAAAATGGTGGAGTGCTATATTATTTAATATATTGAAAGAATATCTATATCTTTGTTCATTTTTTTTCAGTCATGAATTATGAAGAGAGTAAGGTTTCTTACTTATAGCTATAATACACTTTGAACTTAAAAGTAAAATGCTTTTTAAATAATATAGTCACTTCAATGAGTTTTTATTTTTAAAAGGAGGTGAGCAGCTGGGTAAAATGTGTAGTTACTTAAATACAAATAAAATTATGAAGGGAAATTTTACCTACCTTTTTTTTTTTAAGTCCATACCTGTGATTTCATTGGTGTAGGAATCTCCTAGCTAAGAAACTTCCTCCAAAAATGCATATTGGCTACTTAGAAATATTTTTGAATTTTTGTTGCATCTACTTACTGCTCAAAACTATTACTGCCCTGAAATTGTCTAATATTGCATGGATGGATACTTTGTCATATAAATTACAAATCATTTTGTTATTTTTTTATCCAGCCATTAACATGAATTTCTGTTGGGAAGGACTTTGTTAGTTCATTTCAAATTATTAAATATTCACCGATTTAGTTTTTTAATTATTTTAAGAAACTTTCAGATTTCTTTAGATTTAAAAAAGATTGCATGTCTCACAAGCATTAGTGTAGTTTGGCTGAATATATTAAATCCAAGGGATGAAATTTTAATTTCTGAAATTGTTCAAAAAATTGTGTAAGTTTTATAAAATAAGGATGAATGTTTGTAATAAATTAGATATAGTAAAAAATAACTCTGAATTAACTTTAAAATACAGATGTGACAGCATAGAAAAACTAAAGGCCCAGATACCCAAGATGGAACAAGAGTTGAAAGAGCCAGGACGATTTAAGGATTTTTACCAGTTTACTTTCAATTTTGCAAAGAATCCAGGACAGAAAGGATTAGGTGTGTATTTTTTTAAATGCCTTTTGCTATGAATTATGTCTTTTGATAATTTCTTTTTATTTAGAAAATTGTATGTCTCACAAACATTGAATCTCTTGAGAGTACTCTAGAGCTGTGTCTTTCAAACATTGTTGGGGATCCTGGGATAAACTGAGTCATCATGTATGTACTGAGTGTGAATTCCTACTCTCAAAAGGAGCTCACAGCAAAATGTACTTAATATTGAATCTGTTCATCACAGGATTCAGAAAGCAGGTCAGAATTTTTTTGAGTTCTTTAGATATCATAATAAATTGTTCTATATTGTCTTAGTAGTTCCAGCTTGTAGATATTTCTGGACAAGAGAATGTTTGGATAAAATAATTTTCTCTAAATATTTTATTGACAGGTAGGTGTCATGCCTATGTCATACAGAGGGATGTTTAAATAGATGTGTGTTCATGTACTTAGTTGTTTTGGTTTTTTTTTTTTAAATCATGTCTATTATGGGGGAACGTAGATGTGGAAGGCAGCAGGATGTTGTAGAGAGACACTGGATTTGGAGTCAGGCAGCCTGGCTCTGCTTATATCCCGAATGACTTTAGGTGTATCATTTATTCCTCTGGGACTCAGTTTCTCCCTCTGTAAAATGAGGCGATTGGCCAGTCTAGGACACCCTCTGAAGTTCAGCTTTCAATGTTTGATCCTATAATCTTATTCTGAAGAAGCTTCAGACCAGGAAACTATAATGAATCTTTCAGGTATATAAATTCTCTTGTGTAGTATGAAGTTATAAAGGAGAACTCAAGGTGGGTGGGCTGGAAGAGTTGTGAAAAGGTTGCTGGAAGGGCTGAGACCCAAGTCTGGCGGTGACGTAGTTTTAAACATTCTCAGGAATGGGTATTCAAGACCTTGGAAAGGGAGAGATTCCAGTAGAAAAGATGATTGTATTGTTACTAAACTAGAGGCAGCCATGAAGATGTCAATACCTATCGGCCCCACACACCTGCTGTTCTCCACTATAAAAATATTTGTGAATGTTGTATGCATACAGTCAGAGTACCCTTGACTGTTTTTTAGAAAACATAGGACTTGTGCAGATCACATCCTCATAGTCACTCACTTGACTGCAAGGTGCGAGATCTATAGCAGTCATGTTGTCATTCGGCCCTTCGTGGAAGATCTGTAGTAAGGGGGCAACCTGTTCCATCTGGGGGCAGTGCTGCTGATGTTTGTAGCTTTACCTGTTGTTCCTGATTGTCCTTGTGGGGCCGAGCACAACGATCTGGTCCCTCTCTCACATGATAGACCATCACATATTCTGAGGGCTATCATTTCTTCCCTGATTCTTCTCAATAGTTTAAACATTCCCAGTTCCTTTCTTCTTGTTTCATATGGTACAACCATGCTTCCATTATCCTAAATCAATAACCTTGGCATTTATTTTTTATCCCTCAGTCTCTTTCATCTCCTCTAGCCAAATCAGTTGCCAAATCTTGCCCTTTCTGTCTTCCCATCATCTCCTGCATCTATCTAACTCCTTTCTCTTTATGTAACAGTTATCTTCATTCATGTCCTCATTGCCTCCCACCTAGATTGCTTCCAGATACTCCTCATGGGTATGCCCACCTCGAGTCTCTCCACATTGCAGCTTACCCTGAACACTGATGACGAAGCACTTTTTCCTTAAGCCTGTATCTGACCAGGTCATTCCCTACTCTTTCAGTTGAAATAGTTCTCTATTGTCTCTAGAGTAAAATATAAACTCCTTTCTCTAGCTTTTAAGTCCCTATGCACAGCGTGGCCCCAGCTTAACTTTCTATCCCAGTGCATGACTGCCCTTCCCACCCTCTGTGACACATGAGTCCTTCCATCTCTGCTTCTCCTCTGGCTGTGCTCTCTCCTCCCCTCTGCCTCCTCGAACCCTTCCAGTCCTTCCAGACACGGTGTAAGCACCATCTTCCCCTGAACCCCCCCCCCCCCCCACACACACATTTTGTGTTTTACTATTTTGTATTTATTCTTTTAGATATTTATTTTGTCTCCTCTGTTAAAATGGCATTTTCTGACTTAAAATGCATTTTTATCGATGTCTTCTGTTTCTTATATCACTGTTACCTCAAGTACCCTCCTCCCAAAGAGCAAAAGAATAAAAATCAGCATAACTGGTCAATACATTAAAAAAAATCTGAAATTGTGTGCAGCGTGTGACCCCCGTGGGCCAGCCCCCAGAGGGAGTGGGTCAGGTTGGGGTGTCCTCCTACATCACTTGGTTCCAGGCTTGCTTGCTCTTCGTCGTTTCATCACATTGACTTTGCATTTGTTGGTGTGGTTGTCTCCATTTACATAGCTGTGGTCTCTAAGCATATTGTTTTCTTGGCTCTGCTGACTTTACTTACCTCTGTCCATGTAGCTCTTTCTGTGTTTCTCTGTATTCATCAAACACATAATTTTTACAGTGCACAATACAGTTTGTGTAAGCATTCCCCAGTTGATGGGCATCTACCTTGTTTCCATTTCTTTTGCTAGATTAGCTATCCTGTGAAGTAGGAGCTATTGTTATCCCCATTTTACAAATAAGAAACTGAGGTAAATGCCTTGTCCAGGGTCATAGAACTTGTTAGTATCTGGTGTAAGTTTTGAACTCAGATTTTCTTGGTCCCAAAACCAGTGGTTTTACCCATGGTGTTGACCTAAAGTTGTAAGCTCCTTTTTAGTAGGGATTGTTTTATTCATTTATGTTTGTATATCAAGTACTTACTATCTGGCACATAGTAGGTGCTTAATAAATACTTGCTAATTATCAGTACTCAAAATTCTTCCAATTTTGATTGCCCTTTTTGTAACTGACTCATCAGTGTCATAACTAAAGTTTGACACCCTGGACTAAGTATTCCTGTATGGGCTGACCAGAGCAGTGTACAGTAGAGCTCCTTTGTTCTAAGTGCTGTCCTCTTCATGTGGACTAGTAGAGAATTAGATGCTTCTTTAAAGCTTATTTTTTTCCTCATCATGTTGCTGAGCTTATAACTTACTTTAAACCCCTGGTTCTTTTTCTACAGGAACTGTTGTCTTGCTGTTCTTAAACTTGTAAGGTTGGTCTTCTGCACACAAGCATTTTGCATCTGCACTCCCTTTTTTTTCTGGTCTGCTTCATTTATCCCCATTCCTTAGTCAAGTCAGCAGCCAGAATCCCTGTGGACCATCATGCACTGTCTTTACTTTCAGGATACTAGGATGATAATGTACACGCGTTGTGTGTGTGTGTGTGTGTGTGTGTGTGTGTGTGTGTGTGTGAGTAACCTCGCATTTACACAGAATTAGTAGATTAACCCTTAAATATAAAACAGTCACTCCCTAGGGCAGAAGCAGTAATGACCCTAACAGTTACGGTAGAAGGCAAAGTCAGGAGTGATTGAAAGTTCATCATCTGCCCTTCCTCCACTGGTACATGTTGTAGCTATGGGGGAAAGTGGGTGCATACTTGGAGGAACCAAGGCAGGAAGGTATAGGCGTAGGGAAACCCGTGTGCCTGGGGAAACTCTGCTCTGTTCTACAGGTCTTGATGTCCTTTGTCCTTTCAGGAAAAATCTGTGCTCCAAAAACTTCTTCTGTGCTCCCAGCTGGTCTTTGCCTCTGTTTCTCCCTATTGAACCATAGAGAGCTGTCAAGCATTTCTGAGGAGTATTGTCTCTCTTAGGCTGTTGACAGCAGCAAAGTACCTACCCAGCAGTTGGACACAGCTCTCTTCTGAACCCCCAGCTTTTCTCAGCCAAGCAGCTGGAAAGTCGACCATCTCCTCCACATCTGCTGTCCCATCTTGTTGTGACTTGTCCGAAGCTCAGCTTCTCCCTTTCTTCAGCTTCTCGGTAGCTTCTTCTGGCTTCTTTTTTTTCTCTCTCAGTACCTCAAATTCAAGCCTCCTGGTGGTCAGTAACACATATTTATCTAATGAGGTAAGATTCAAGACATGTACCTTAATGTTGGGTATGAATCCCACAGTCCTTATGTAATTGTGTAATTGCTCCCGCCTTCCCCCAGTTTTCAGTTCTTTGATTTCTAGTTTTGTCACCTATAAACTTTATAACTCTAAAAGCCATCATGTGCAATTGAATTAAACCATCTCTACTTTGGTCATTGTCCTGTCTTCAAACAAGCCTTTTCATCATGTTCATCAGCGGGGGCAGTGCTCTATCTGGCCCTCAGACCAGTCGTGGGTCTGTAGATTCTGTGACAGACTCTGTTTTGACACCTGATCTTATTTCCTGATCTTATTGTTTTCCTTACACAAATATTCTTTTTCTTCTCTTTTTAGCAATCAAACTGTTCTTATGTGAATGCATGTATGAAGGACACCTTATTGACAGAAGACTTTTAAGGATATCTTTTTACATTCACATGAATTTATTTTTTGTAACATATGGTTTTTTCTACACCTTTCAGTCTTTCATGTAAGTCAGTCAACAGGCCTTAAGTGCCTGCTCTTTGTGAGACACTGTACTAAGCACTCGGTAGGTAAACTGAGACAGACAAAGACAGTCCCTGTTAGGACTTGTCTAGGCTCTCAATAAAGATTGGATTTTCTCATCAGTATTTTGTAAATATGCAGGTGGATTGTGGAGTACTGATACTTGGTTACTTTTGAGGGTAATACTGTTTTGTTTTGTTTTCATTTTTGAGAGATTCCTTCCAGAGCTATCTAGTAAAATGATCCCTGGGTACTTTTCAATTATATCGCTTCCACTGTGAGTTTCTTCAACAGTCACTTGGTGTCTGTAGCTCATCAGTTGAGTTTCATCTCCTTTAGTTCCTCTTAGGGTTCCATGCTGATGGTTTTCACTGTCACTGATAAGGAAAATAGATTTTTTTTAAAAAAAATTATTTTTTGTTTCAACATTCACTTCCCTAAGTTTTAGATTTTTTCCCCCTCCCTCCCCAACACAGCATACAGTCTGATAGAGGCTCTCCACATACATTCCCAATAAACATGTGTTCACATTAGTTATATTGCCTTGAAGAATTATAACTAATGGGAGAAACCATGAGAAAAGCAAAACAAAAAAGAGAGTAGTCTGCTTCACTCCACATTCTTACTCCACAGTTCTTTCTCTGGATGTGGATGGGCATCTTCCATCCTGAGTCCTTTGGACTTGTTTTAGATCCTTTCATTGATGAGAAAGGCCACACTATCAAAATCAGTCATCACACGCTGTGTCTGTTACTGTGTACAATGTTCTTCTGGTTCTACTCACTTCATTGGGCATCAGTTCATATACCTCCAGGTTTTTCCGAAAGCCCTCCTGCTCATCATTTCTTATAGCACAACGGTATTCCATTACAAACATGTTACACAACTTGTTCAGCCATTCCCCAATTGATGGACATCCCCTCAGTTTCCAGTTCTTAGCCACCACAAAAAGAGCTACTATAAATATTTTTATGTGTGTACTTTTCCCAGAAAATAGATTGTTTTGGAAGCACATATAAATACTTCTTTGCTGTCCTTGTTTCATCTATAAACGGTACCAGTATGATGTGGTACAGATGGCTTTTATGCTAGACTTTTTATCAACCATGTTTACATCTGCTTTGTGAGGTTTTATAAGGAGATGCTCCTTAGGATCTTCCACAGCCTTCTATAGCATTCAGTTGAAGATTTTCTCCTCTAGACTAAGTCCCTCTCTATGGTTTAAAAAGTCCAGAATAAAGCTGTCCTCTGCTCTGTGGTGGTTCCCTTAAGCCTCTTGCCTTTTCACTCTCCTTAGATTGCTTCTGCTCCTGTCTCGGGATCTGCAAGATTGAGGCTTTCTTGCCAACCTCCCCTGCAGAATAGTAGACTCCTGGATCTTGTCTGCCCTTATCTGACCTTTCAAGGCTGTTGTCTTCAAATCGAAGCATCCCTTCAGCATGCCCAGCTTGGATCTCCTCAGTCATGAGTGCTTGATAGAGGGACCATACTTGCTCCTCCCATTAGTTCTGCTTCAGCAGCCAGTTTTCTCCTTGGTGTACAGAATCTAATTCAGAAAAGCAATGCCTCTTGTTACTTTCTCCACCTTTGAAGAGTGAAATTTATCATTAAGACCCCTTTGTAATTTATCAGCAGTTCTATTTTTAACATAGACATCCAAAAAAATGTCCATATAGTCCCTCATCACTAAAAATCAAGCCTCTATGTCAGATTTTTGTGAACTTTTTCTTGAACTTTTTGGCTAATTCCTTCTGTGTAGGTGATATATTCCATTTTATATATACCATTAAAAAATTATTTTTTTTTCCAGTTCATCCTCACATACTCAATACCTTTTTCTCCCTTTCTTTCTTGGATTTTCTCATATTACTATATTTTCTTACTATACAACTCCACCATCTCTTTCATTTTTTTCCTTTTAATAAGTTGTATACTTTCAGAATTAAATTCCATGAGTCCAGTTCCACCATGTCTTGGTGATACTTGTTTTGTCATATTTATTTCCTTGCATTAGGAACTCTATTTTTGTTTATTTTCTATACTTGATGCATCTATATATAGACCTATCAGACTGGGTTTAGTGCTGGCTGTCTTCCTGGCTTCCATCTCCTATGAATTCCTGGTCATATCTTCTGCCATCCTTTATTGTACCTGCTGTTCCCATGTGTACTTATTATCCTTTTCCATTAGACTGTAAACCTCGTGCAGTGCTTGGCACATAGTAAGCACTTAATAAATACTTGTTGATTGATACCAGGCTTGACAAATCTGTGTGGGCCTTTCTTCTCCACCCTTTTCTCTTGAAAAAACAAAAACCGGTTTCTTGATGCCTTTTGTTTTTCCATCTCTTATCATTTCCAGGTATTTTACTCCCTGTTCTCCTGAGGGCCCTCCATTGTAACAAAGAGAAGTAGTTCAGCAAACCCTGTGAACACAGTGATTACGTCTGATGGTGTGTACAGTGCTTTGTGCCAGGGATGTCATCACTACAGAGAAGAAGATGCATTTTGTCACTTCATGTGCAGGGCCAGGACTGGTCATTACAGTTAGTCCTTGCCCATCTTAGCATCTTTTCCATTTGTGTGATTATAGTTATTGTAGCTTATTTTCCTGGTTTTACTTCACTTTGTATCAATTCATGTGAGGCATTGGTACCTAGAAGGATCAGGGCAGGCTTCTTGTGGGAGGTGACTGAGGTCAGGAGAGATGACTTTCTGGGAAGGAAAGGGGGAGCTGGGGAGGAAGGTAACTGGAGATAGAATGGCATTTGTAAATAATAGCAAGAAGCCCAGAGTGTGTGACAAGGCTGGAAACGTGAGTGAGGGCCAAACAGAGGAGGCTGCATGTGATTCTGGAAGTAGTAGGGAACCCCTGAGGCCTTCTGAAGAGCAGAGTAGCATGGTCAGATTTGTGCTTTGGAAGGTAATTTTGGCAGCTTTGTGAAGGATGAGAATCTTGAGGGAAAGAAACTAATTAGGAGGTTGTTGTAGTAGAACAGGCAAGAGATGACAAGGGCCTGAAGCTCAGGGCATAGGCATGTGAATGGAGAGAAGGCGTAAACCTTAAAAGTGTTTTGGAAGTAGAAATCAGAATGTAGAAATTGGATCTAGGAAGGCAGAGGGGGCGAGGAGCCAAGGATGACACTGGGATTGTGAACCTGGGTGACTGTAGCAGGATCATGACGCTGTCACCAGAAATGGGCAAGGTCACAAGAAAGATGTTTGAGCCGCCTTTGGGACATCCCATTTAAAATGTTCATGATACAGTTAACGATGTGGGGCTGCAGCTTAGGAGAGAGCATAGGGCAGGGTTTATAGATCTGGGAGTCTCCTGATTAGGGATAAGTAAATCCCTGGGAAGAGAAGGGAGCCCTGGCCAGATCCAGGGGACCACCGGACAGTTAGGTGATGGAAGAAGGGTGATGAAGCAGCAGAGGCAGCTGAACAGAAAGAGTTAGATGGCTAGGAAGAGGACCAAGACAGAGCAATGTTACGAGAACCAGGGAGAAAAGATGACCAGCAGTTTCAAGGCTGCAAAAGATGGAGAAGAAGCCAGCAGATTTGGCAATTAAGAGGTCATCAGTCATTTGAAAGAGGGCAGTTTGAGTGGAATGATGAAATTGGGAGGTGGATTTCAGGGGTTTGAGAAGAGAGGGAGCACACGCACCTGGTACAGGTAGATTTTTGTCGGAGTTTGTAAAAGTGGGGAAAGAGATTAGGTGATAGGAAGTTCAGAGAGAGGTGGGAGGGTTTTGCAGGTAGGAAAGAATGGACCGGTAGGAAAGAACAGATTGAAGATGAGAGAAGGTGGGAAGATGGCTGTGGGGGCTGCCTGCGGAGAAGACGAGCAGATGGAAGCAAGGGTACGGACAGAGGATTTGATTTGGCCAGGAGTAAAGGAGGAAGGCATGTTCATATACAGGAATTTGAATGGAGAGTGGGAGGAAAAAGAGTGCTTGGCAAATAGTCTTTTTTTCTCAGTAAAGTAGGAAGTAAGCCCTCCACTGAAGAGGCTGGGACTCGAGGAGCAATGTGGTAGTGAGTTGAGAGGGGAAATGCATAAATTGTCTGTAAAATAAAATAGTAGTCATTAAATCATCTTCTCTGTCATTTATATTGGGAGTACATTTCTGTAGGAAAAAAAATATTTCAAAGGTTGAGTAAAGCTAGGACACCTAGGTTTAGTTCTTTTCTTCTCTTACGTCTCTGTTTTCATCGGGTTGGTTTCTGAATTTCTGCTTAATTGAAACGGGATCAAGATTTTTGAACTTCTTATGTTCAGATATAATAATTTGAACTATTAGGGCAACCTTTGTTTAAATCATTCAGAACGGATGACAACTTAAATGAAATATTTTCCTGAGGGGGGATGTCAGTACCTTGGTTAATTTCCATTTCTCAGTTCTCTTTTCTGATGTAAAGAGCAAAAAGGGTTTTTGCCAGGTTTTTTCCCTTGTGTTTGTTTGCGATATTGAATAATATTTGCTGCATCTGATGAAACAAATTCCTTTATTTTTGGTATTGGGAATTTAGTTAGGATTTTGAGAATGAAGCATTAGGAAGGACCTTTATTGTTAGTCTCAGACTTCTAGGTAGGTGATACATTTTATTATTGACATTTGTAAGGTTTGACCTTTCAAAGAATATAATACACTCCAGGCACAGACAGACAGACTGTATTTTTCCTGTGTCTTTTATTTTGCACCAAGATTTTGTATCAGGGATTGTAAAAACTGAAAAGCCTATTTTAGAGAGACAGCAGTTCTTTTGACAGTTACTGCAAATGTACATTGAACCCTCAACTCATCAAAATTTGGCAAGAGAAAGGGAGAATTTTGAAGATTTAAAGGAGCAGGAGAATCAAAACAGATTGGTTGGGGGAACAGGACGGTAGTTTTCAACTGTATGATATTCTTGTTCTCTTTTCCCTTGGTAATCAGGAATAATTAAAAGTCAAGCTAGTGTTTATTTCCATGATCAGTGGTGCCATTTTTCATGGCATACCTTTTCTCTTTTTATGCATTCTTCATCTGTGTCCTTCTCCCATTTATTTCATCATTATTTGTCTTCCATGGTCATAGAATCTAAGAAGTCATTTAGTCCCACCTTTAGTTCAACGCATGAATCTTCTCTACAGATGTCCCTGCCGGTGGTCATCTAATCTGTAACTGAACAAACTTCATTATTAGTATTTTTATGTTGAGGCAAAATTATTTTTTATATGATGTGATTTTCAAACTTCTTAAACATTCTTCTTACCTTCATAGACACACACCAATTTTTCATCAGTAGCTCTCTTCCAATGGGGTACTTAGAACTAACCCTGGTATTCAAGATATGTACTCAAGTACTCAAATTCATCTCAATATTGTACTTCTGTTCATGTAGCCTTATTATCATGTACCAGTCGACTTTTGTTCTTGTTTTGTTTTAAGCATCCTAGTGACTTTTTGTGAGTTCACAGTCAAATGTAGCCTCTTTGCCCTTCTTCATGTGAACTGTCATCAAGCTAAATCTCCCCAGTCTGTACACATGCAGTTAGTTTTTATTTTTAATTTAAGTTTAGAAATTTACATTTTCTCTTGGTTAAATTTCATATTTTAATTTGGACCAGTTGTGTAAACCTCTCAGATTTTAATCTTGATTCTTTTATCTAGTTCCTGCCTACATGAAATACACATTCTAGTGGGGGAATGACATTATATACAAGTAACCAGTAACCGAAAAGATATGGAATGAATGCCTAATGGAAGGGCAGACTATACCACAGTAGTCCAAGGAGCCTCAAAGGCCATGTAGACCAACTTAGACTTAGACCTACAACATTTGAATAGATAATATTCCAGCCTTTGCCTAAAGATACCTTGTGAAAGGGAACCCGCTATGTCTTCCCACTTAAATTCTCCCTTTGAATCACTTTAATTATTAGACAATTTCTCCTTATATCAAGGCTAAATCTGCCTCTACAACTGCTACTCATTTTTCCTAGTCTTTTGAGTCTCTGAGGCTGAGCACATTTATGTGTTTATTTCTTCATCTGTCAGCTTTTCAGATGCTTGAAGATAACCTCCATATCCTCACAATTCTTTTCTGACCCACCGTATTCCCAGTTCTTTCACTTACCTTCTTGGAACCATCTTGTGTATCTTCATCCTGATCATTTTCTGAACACTTTTTTCACCATATGCTTCACTCTATATCTGGTCAGATGTGGTTTGACCAGTGCAGAGCACAGCAAGCTGACACCTTCTTTCCTTATGCCCAAGATTGCATTAACATTTTAACCCTTCTGTCATATTGTTGACTTTGATTGAACTTGGATCATTTAAAATCAACAAATCAAATGTTTTTCAGTCTTGACCACTGTCTGGCTACTCCTCCCCATATTTGTCCTTTTAATAGTAATTTTTAAAAACTAGCCCAACATTCTGTCCTGTCAGAATCTTTGTGGATCCTTATTCCCTCATCCATTGTGTATTTCTTCTTAGTTTTATTTCATTTCAGAATTTGATAGGCATTCCCACACATTCCTTTCTTCAGATCATTGTTAGAAATAGTTAACAGATTCCTGGGGTATCTCACTAGAGTCCCCCTTATAGCTAGACTTTGAACCTTTAACGATTATTCTTTGGAACCATTCAGCCAGCTCTAAAATTGTCTGATTGACCATTTAGCACATATCTCATGATTTACAGAAAGGTATAGCATGAGAGACACTTATTACATACATTACTGAAATCTAGGTAAACTATATCTGCAGCATTGCCCTTATCTACCAGCTAGTAATATACCCTTATCCAAAAAGAAATAGGATCAATCTAACATCACTTGTTTTTAATGAAGCTATCCTGGCTCTTGGTGATCATTGTTTTCCAACTAAATTTACTTATATGTCTTAAAATTTTGCCAGGAATTCGTCAAACTTATTGGCCAGTGTTGTGCAGATTCTGCTGTCCTCCATTTTCTGCAAATAAAACTTACCTTTCTCCACTTCTGTCACATATGTTTTGTTTTCTACAGGTTTTCAAGGGTCACCAATAGTCACCTAGCAATAACTACTATTCAGTAGTTCTTATATCCTAGGATTTTTGGCTTGAACTTGGCTTGAACTTACTATCTTCATCTTGAGTTTCATCTTTCTGGGAGTTATTTCTGTTCTTTTCATTCCAAAAAATGTCTTTCTTTGCAGAAAAGCAAAATATATTGAGCTCTCCCTTCTCTCTAACATGTGTTTTCAACCTGTCAGCAATCCTCCACAGTGGTACTGTCCTTTCTCTCTTCTTCTCTTTTCCTTCAATTTTGCTTTCAAAACAAAACAAAAAACTTAGATACCTCCATACCAGAGTATAGAGCTCTTTCTTAATAACAAAAAAAAGGTGCTAGAAAAAGTAAAACAGTACATTGGCCATATCTGATAATTTATCTAAATTTAATATTTGTTTCCAAAGTAGTCAAACCAATTTACAGCTCAACCAGCCAAGCATTAATGAGCCTGTCCTTAGCTTGAGGTGCTACCAGGGACATCCTTATGGTGATTTCCCATATGTAGTTAAAAATATAATTCTGGAGCCCAGAATAAAACGTATGATTTGGAACCTAGATATTGAAGTCATTTGGATCTCTAGAGTCCATTGAATCTAGATGATATCTAGGATCCCATGAAGTGCTGTTGGCTATTATAAATGAAAGAATGAATGAATGGATGAATGAAGAATGAGATGACTCTGGGAAGAGAGAAGATCTATTGGGCTAGTAATCCTGTCAAAAAACAAATGAGAATAGTTTGACATGCTTTGTTCCTAATGAACCAGTGCTGATTACTAATGGTGGTTATACTTTTATTTTTTAAAAGCTCATAAAAAAATCTTTTTTCAGGCATTATTTTCAAACTTACCAGTCCGTTTTTGGAAAATCTAATGAAAAACCATATACCTCCTCTTATTCTTTTTTTTTTCCTTATCTATTTATTTTTTTTTAGATTTCGACATTCATTTTCACAAAATTTTGAGTTCCAATTTTTCTCCCATCTCTCCCCTACCCCACTCCATAATATCTTTCATTTTGATTACACTTTCCCTCAATATATCCTCTCTTCTATCACATCCCACCCTTCCCTTATTCCCATCTTCTCTCTTTTCTTGTAGGGCAAGATACATTTCTATAGCCCATTACCTGTATTTCTTATTTCCCAGTTATATGCAATAATAATTCTCAGCATTTGTTTCTGTTACTTTGAATTCCAACTTCTCTCTCTCCCTTCCTCCCTCCCCATCCCCACTGAGAAGGCAAGCAATTCAATATAGGCTATACATGTCTTGTTTTGCAAAAGACTCTCATAATAATCATGTTGTGTAAGACTAACGATATTGCCCTCCATCCTACCCTGTTCCCCCCTTTTTTTCCTATTCTCTCATTTGATCTTGTCCCTTCCCAAAAATGTTTACTTCTAGTTAATCCCTTCTCCCATTTGCCCTCCCTTCTGTCATCCCCCTCACCCCACTTGTCCTCTTCTCCCCTACTTTCCTGTAGTGTGAGATAGATTTTCATACCAAATTGAGTGAGCATGTCATTCCCTCCTTAAGCCATATGTGAAGAGAGTAAGCTTCACTTTTCCCCTCTCATCTCCTCCCTTTTCTCCTCCATTGAACAAGATTTTTCTTATCTCTTTTATGAGTGATAGCTTGCCCTATTCCATTCCTCCCTTTCTCCTCTCAATATTTTCCTCTCTTATCCTTAATTTTATTTTTTTTAATGGATATCATCTCTTCTGATTCAACTCAACCTATACTATGTGTGTGTGTGTGTCTGTGTGTGTGTCTGTGTGTAATCCCTCCACCTACCCAAATACTGAGAAAAGTCTCAAGAGTTAAAAATATTATCTTTTTATGTAGGAATGTAAACAGTTCAGCTTTAGAAAGACCTTTATAATTTCTCTTTCCTGTTTACCTTTTCATGCTTCTTATATTTGAAAGTCAAATTTTCTATTCAGCTCTGGTCTTTTCATCATGAGTGGTTGAAAATCCTCTATATCACTGAATGTATTCCCTTGAAGTGTTATACTCAGTTTTGCTGGGTAGGTGATTCTTGGTTTTAATCCCAGTTCCTTTCCCTTCTGGAATATCCTATTCCAAATCCTTTGATCCCTTAATGTAGAGGCTGCCGGATCCTATGTTATCTTGATTGTTTTTCCACAATACTTGAATTGTTTCTTTCTAGCTGCTTGCAGTATTTTCTTCTTGACCTGGGAACTCTAAAATTTGGCCACAATATTCCTAGGAGTTTGTCTTTTTGGGTCTCTTTCAGGAGCTGGTTGGTGGATTCTTTCAATATTTATTTTGCCCTCTGGTTCTAGAATATCAATGCAGTTTCCCTTGTTAATTTCATGAAAGATAATGTCTAGGCTCTTTTTTTGAACACGGCTTTCAAATAGTCTTCATAATTTTTAAGTTGTCTGCCCTGAATCTGTTTTCCAGTGAGATGTTTCACATTATCTTCTGTTTTTTTCAATCTTTTGTTTTGTTTTTTAACTTCTTGGTTTATTTCATAGTCATTAGCTTCACTGAACCTGATTCTCTCCTTTAAAGAACTATTTTTGTTCAGTGAGCTTTTGAACCTTCTTTTCCATTTGGCTAATTCTGCATTTTAAAGCCTCCTTCTCATTGGCTTTTTGGACCTCTTTTTCCAATTGAGTTAGTCTTTTTTAAAGGTGTTATTTTCCTCAGCATTTTTTTTGGTTCTCCTTTAGCAAGCTGCTGACTCGCTTTTCAGTCTCTTCCGTGGCTTGAATTCATTTCATGGATGCAGAAGCCTTGACTTCCACTGACAGTATTCATTGTTCTTCCTCATCTGAAAGGATGGAAGGAAATACTTGTTCACCAAGAAAGTAAACTTCTATGGTCTTATTTTTTTTCCCTTTTCTGGGCATGTTCCCAGCCAGTTCCTTGACTTCTGAATCCTATGTCAAGAAGAGAGTCCTAGTGCTCCTCTTTCCCCCAGCGAGGAGCTCAAGGCTGAGATACCGATCAACTGCTCAATTCCCCAAGGGACTTTGCATGGGGAAGGGGCCACCACTGAAGACTGAGTTTTAGATCAGCTGCTCAGTTCTTGGAGAAGCTTTAAGCTGAGCTGCCTGGACAATGGACCCAGGCTGCTTCCTCGGCCAGCGTAGCTGACCGCTGCTTCTGCTGCCTCTGCTGTGGGAACTCCACTCCCTTCTCACCCAGCTGGGAAAGCCCTCCCACACTGACCTGTGGAGCTTTCTTTGTCACTTGTGGGTTGAGGGATCTGGGACCCTCCCTGCTGGGAATTCTGCCCCAGAGGTCTGTTAAGGTCCTGTTCATCCCAGTGCCCTTGCCTCCACGGCTGGGCTCCTCTCCACTCAGCATCCCATGAGATGGACCTTTCCTGTACGCCTTCCAGGTATAACCTTTGGCTGGAAACCTCTTTCACTCTGTTGTTCTGTGGCTTCTGCTGCTCTAGAATTTGTTGAGTCATTTTTTACAGATATTTTGTGGACTGCGGGGGAATTGCTAGAGCGTATGTGTCTTTCTACTCCACCCCGCTTGTTCTTATTTTTACTGTGATTAGCTTCATGTCCTTCTGGGCTTCCAGAAAGGTGACCTCAGAGACAAAAAAATTTGGGTTGAAGTCCTGCCTCTGATACACTTGTGTGAGATCCTGGGTGCATCACTTAGACTTGTTTAGTCACTACCGCAATCCCGCTTCGGTCACTAAAGCACAGAGAAGGTTGTGAGTGATCTGTATGGCTAGAGGGAGCTCTTCACTAGGAACTCCCAACACAAAGGAAATTCCAGGTTCTGTCCAGAGCCCTCTAGCACTCTTCTGGTATGTTTCCAGGTCTCTAAGATCACTGACCTTTGCCTTTGCAGTCACGTTGACCAGCTCTTTGTTTTCTCAATCTGAAAATCTCAATTTTTTAAAATGGGGGGTGTTTTTTTCCACTCCCTTCCATCACACTTGAATTCCATTTTGATTCTTTTACCTTTTCCAAGTTAAAGACTATTTTCATCAGTGAAGATGAAGGAAACAAAATAGGAATTAGATCATAAATCATAGGATTGTAGATTTATATCTAAATGGCCCTCAGAGGAGATGTCACCCAACCTCATTAGATCCACCAGGGATGCTCAGGCCAGAGATGAGTTAATGTGACTTTGCCAAAATTGCCAGGGTGGTAGTGAGCCTCAGGATAGTGGTGTTGTTGGAGCCCAGGTCTCTTACTCCAAAGCTAGTGCTTGTTCCTGCTCTGTTTTCTCACTGTCATCTCTGGACAGATTTCTGTTGTTATTCTCGTTCTAGACATTTTTGATTTCCCTGACATTTTTTCAAATTTTCCATTCCATCTGGAGTTTAACTTTTCTCTGACACTGTTCTTGGAATTGTATTGTCTTGTGTCCCAGATGGGAATCAGAAGCAAACTACTTTAAATTCAACCTAACTGAGATATTGGGCAATCTAGGTTTTAAGTGGGAGGCTGCTGTTGTTTGCCTATCAATCTGTAGGTAAGTTCATCTCCATTAGGAAGTATTTTCCTTTGGGAAGATCTTAAATATGTTTTTAGCCATCTGAACAGTTAAAAACAAGTCCAGCTCTTATGTCTCAGAGTTATTATAATACTACAGAGACAGATATTTTAATTGTGTAATATATTTTAATATTGCAGATCTAGAAATGGCCATTGCCTACTGGAATTTAGTACTTAATGGAAGATTTAAATTCCTAGACTTGTGGAACAAATTTTTGTTGGTAAGTTTACATTTTTTCATTAATAAGACATAAGCGCGTGTGTGTGTGTGTGTGATTGAAATGTTTAAGAGTATAGTTGCTTGTTGAAACTATGTTGAACCTATCTCTTGTGATTCTCTTTGGTGCAATAAAAATTGATGTGAGAAATTTGACCATTGCAGTTGTCATCTTAGCATTTTATCTGTTTAACATTTTTCATATTTATTTATTTCCTTCAGTTCAGTGACTTGAATTTCCTTTTTTTCAATAGGAACATCATAAACGATCAATACCTAAAGATACCTGGAATCTTCTTTTAGACTTCAGTACAATGATAGCAGATGACATGTCTAATTATGATGAAGAAGGTAACGTATACTTTCACCTGATCTCTCAATTTATGTCCTTTTATCTTCTATTTCTTTTTCCATTCTAATTAAAGTTTTTCTTTGCAGTTGGATGGCTTTCTGAGCTTTTGTTCACATTCATACATTAGTGTAGAAGAGACTTCCTCTGATCTTTTGTCCTTTTCCTCCTCTTGCAGCCCAAGAGCCTCTTTCCTCTTCATCTCCCAACTTGCTCGTTCATTTCCTGAGCTCACTTGTCTCTCTAATGTACTCTCATTATCATTTACCTATGTTTTTGCTTTTTGTCTATTTATTTGGCAATGAGATTGTAAACTCCTTGAGTCTAGGAAGTCTGAAAGCCAAAAATGTATTCCAGCTACCTAGTATACTTATAGTACCTTGGGACCAATAAACATTGAACACTCTCTGTGCCATCCTTCATCAGCGACAGTGACCATCCATGGGACTTTGGGTTTTGAGTCAGAGTTTTCAGAGGGATGGCAGCTTTAGATACACTTTGTTAGAATCCCAGAAGGTCAGATTTTGGTGGTACTTTACTTACACAAGCCTCTGGGGGAATAGATATTTTCTCTTCAGTATTTCCTTTGGAACTAGGTCTTTTTTTCTTCTTGCCATGAGAAGTTTATTCTATAAAATTCTATTGATTTTTGATCATATTCAACTTTTTAATTGTCTTAAATTCAGCTAGACAGTTGACATTCTTCTATGTATGTATGGTTTTATTTGACATTTTTAATAAGGTGAGTTTGATTAATATGCTTTGTTTCATGTTTTATTGCTTGTTAATGCTTAGGAATGGACCACATTCCACCCTTCCATCCCCCCAAAAAAAGAAAAAGAATCATTCCTGCCTTCATGGACCATACATTCACACACACATATACATGCACGCACACACACATGCACGCACACACACACGCATTCTTGGCGCTACTACAAATAACAAAAGTTGAAGCTGATATTTATGTAACTTGATGTGCTTTAATTGCATTATTTCACTTGAGCCTTCTTGCAGCTCTGTGGAGTAGATCCTAGTCAGTCAGCGAACAATTTTTTAAATACCTCCTGTGTGCCATGAGACCCATTTTACAAATGGAGAAGTTAATTGGTCACACCACACCACCGGGAAGTATCAAGGATGAATTCAAACAGGTGGACGTGTTCTGTTGTCCAGAGTCAATTCCATCTGTCCAGAAAAATACCACAGTTTGGGCATAAAGCATTGAGAATAGAGAGTAGTGGTAGGTAGCTGGAAAAGCTGGCTGCAGTCCTGATTGGGCTTTGTGCTTGCATGGTGCTGTCTTAGAAAATTAGAAACAGTGGCTTTAGTCTCCTTATTTATCAGCTGCTTTTCCCCCACCCTTTGTTTTTTCTTTCTCTCTCTCTCAGGAGCATGGCCTGTTCTTATTGATGACTTTGTGGAATTTGCACGCCCTCAAATTGCTGGGACAAGAAGTACAACAGTGTAGCACTGAAGGAACCCTCTAGAGTGTACATAGTCTGTACAATAAACACAACAGAAAATTGCACAGTCAATTTCTGCTGGCTGGACTGAACTGAAGACCAATCCTCACACTAAGGGCGGAGGGTTGAGACAAAACATTAAGGATACATCTTGGACCATAGCATATTTCCTTCTTCTAATGGTGGTTTGGGCTTGTCTCCTAGTCTGGGCCGCTCTTGCCAGTTATAATTCCAACGTGATGGATTTCATCTTCTCTCTGTGGACCATCCTAGTTTATTCTCCCTTAAGTCTTAGGAGCTTCATGGTGATTATTTTGAGATTTCCATTGTTGCATAAAGCACAATGCTGTCTTCATCAGAAAACTGTTTGGCATAAGAATTAAACAGATCAACATCACAAACACTTTATAAAAACTCCTTAAATATATGCTTTGGGCTAGTTGCAAAGACTATGCTGATAGCACTTCCTAAGAGAATGATATGTGTAAGTGTACTCAATCTGAGATGGTGTTTTGGTTTTTTCCCTGGCAAATCACATGTATCATCCACGTTAGCTGATTATCTGATGAAAACAAATATAGAAACAACCAGTGTAAAAAAATTATTAGAATAACTAGGTGCCTACCTGTAAAAGGTTTGTTGTACTTCAACCCCTTAATTTTCAAACAGTTGAAGGTACCACAGAGCTATTCTGCACTTAATACCATGCCATGTATATGCATAGTTGGTCTGCAAGAGAGCTGTGTTGAGAAAAGCAGTCCGCGTAATGTAGGCCTTTATTACTCTCTACATTATGCATTATATAATTGGATTTCATTGCAATTTTGAAACGCTTATTTGCCTGTCTAATAAGTTAAAATATTGAATTTGTCTTTTGGATGTTTTAGATTGCCACACAATACATTATCCTAAATTTAGGCATGAGTTTGTCTGTCATCAAGCTTATAGATCAACAAAGAGATTCCCCTTATTTATACAGGAAGGTGGTGAGTCTAGTATGAATTTAATTTTTGGGAGTGGTTGTGATGAGCCCTTAAATCTTTACAACACAGGTACTGCTGCTTCAGAAAAAGTCCATTTTGATCACTTCTCATTTTGTTCAACTTTGCTTTAATGACAAATCACCCACGGTTGCCAAATATTGATTTCAGAAGCGCTTTCAAGCAAGCACAGATTAGATGCAAATTACCACACTAACTCTTTTTGTTTCCCTAAATTATTTCATTTATTCCACCATTATTTTTATTTGCCACAACTAAATTAGGACTGTTTTCACATCAAAGCAGGACTTTAGCTTGTTTGTTTTCACATTACAAGACCCCAACTGCTTTCATGCTGAAACTGATCATTTTGCTTTCATTCCTTGACTTATGGCGAAGAAGTTCTTATTGTCTTCTTAAAATAAACACTTCCATAAAGCAAGTTAAACCTGTCAGACTTTAGATGTTCAACACCCATTGTCTTTACGAGGGATAAATGTCTCTGCTGGGTGTACCTGAATACTTGCTTGGCAAGGTCAGAGTTTGTATTGTATTGAAATCAGTAAGTAGAGAGTGCTTTGGAACAGCAGCATGTTTTTATGCAGATGTAGAAATGATTTTAGGAAAAAAATGAAATATTAAACTGCTTATTTTTAACTTTATGCTTGGAAGTTGACTAAAAGACTTTTCCCATAAGCAATAGTACTGTTTTTAAAAATTGTTCAGTCACACTTTCATTTCAAGAATTCAGTCCTACCAACCAAATGAAAAAGTTAATGTTTCTATTCAAGTTATTGGAATTGGCCATTCAGAAAAAATGAAACTATATTTGCTGCTTTCAGTATTTCCTTTTTTTTTTTTTGTAACTTGAATTATGATAACTTTTAAAAGGTCTATGAGGCGTGCTGTTTTGTTAATTGTCTTAAAGGTTTTGAGTTTTGGTACCGTTCCATATCAATGGATTAATCCAAGTGTGCTGTGTGTGGAAATAAGATCTCCTTAGCTTTGACTCCAATATCAATTCTGTCTTTACTCAAAGTCTGATATTGGTCAGTGGCCTTGTGCCTTGCTATCTTAAAGATTATTCCTTTCTGAATGCAAGATCTTCTCAACAAAATAGTGTTTGTCATCAGTTTGGTACTAAACATTTATAATTACTGTGTAATTATAAACAAAAATACATAAAGCTTTGAATAATTATGTAGCATAAAAGTTAAGGCTGTTCACTTTGTGATGGCATCTCAGAATTTAACAAAACTATTACTAAGGTTGGAAAAAAAAAAGATTGATTTAACGTGGTGTGGTTATGCTATGGAGAAATGCTTGGTTACAGGGAATATTTTGTACTGAAAAGTGCTCACCCTTGTGGCCATGTGTTAACTCTGTGTGTGCGTGTGTGAATGTGTGTGTGTTAAAACTTGGATTGCTTTCATTCATAAGTGCTTCAGTCCTCAGTCTGATAATAAACTCCCCCATGATGAGTCTTGGTTTTTAAACTGTTCCACAGGTTCAGTTTTATTTTTTGCCAAATGTCAAGAAAAAGGTACACACTTTAAATTGTAATGCTGTTTAGTACTAAAATGTATAAAATTAGAAGTGCCCACATATAAAAAGAAACAAAAAACTTGAGATCAAGATTATCTTTAGTGAATATCATCATCTGCATATCTCTGTAAGTTCACTTGTGATTTCTTACAATCCCTGTCATATTACCAACAGAGGCAATAAAGCTTCAGTGGAATTGCCATGATGAAATCTCACATTAATTATTTTGGTGTATTATTTTTAAAAAAAATTAAAACTAAAAATTCTGGATGACTTTAAAATATGGAATGACTCCTCCTGGAAAATGCTCTTATGGCAAGTTTGGGGGAGAAAAGTTATACTCAGTCTTGTTTACTACATTTAAAGTGTTTACAACTATAATCTGGGCTGCTCTCATTTTTTATTAAACTATGCTGGAGTTGTATAATGTGGTGTCCTAATTATCTGCCATTGATTTAAATGAAATATTTTTTTAGAAAAGGGAAAATGATTGGTTATTCAATAAAATAACATATAATTGCTTTAAAATTATTTTATAATGAACTTCTTATTGGGAAATTCTGTTTAAATGAGGTGTGCTTTTTGGAAATAAATAAATGAGTCACTTATTTGGCTATCCAATTCAATACAACAGTCATTTGTTGAGAGCCTAGTATGTGCAAAGCACTGTGCCTGAGTGCTGCAGACTTAAAGATAAAATGAACAGTCTCTGCCCTCAAGGAGCTTTTGTTCTGCTTAAGTTGATGATAAGAAAATTACTTAAATTTCATAACTTAATTTGCACTCTTTTTAGACTTTTAAACATGCTATTTTTAGACAATTTTAAAAACTATTGTATCCCTAAAACAGAAGGGTAAATCTCTCAAAAAAAAATTAAAGAATTTTTATTAAAAACACCAAGTAGCAAGTGATTTATGACCCAATGCAGAAAGTATTTGTGAAACAAGTCCTCAAATTAATATAAATTTAAGTCATAACTTTTGTGTAGTTATTATAAAATATCCAACAACCCATCAGTTTTTGTGATTGTTATATATTTTAATGTTTTATAAGATGAATATGTATATGTTCTTAAATGAAATGTATCCAATATGGCAACTATACTGTGTAAAATAATAGACCCTGTAAGAAATCTCTTTATATTAGCTGAAGATAAAATGCCTGGGTTATGAATTTTCCTCCCAACAGGGAATTGTGAGAGATCAAGGTTCAAATTATGATTCATCACTATTTTAAATGTAAACTGGGCGGGGGGGGTGTGTTTTCTGAATTTCTCCTTGCCTCATATCTGTGGAAGAGGGAATGATTTCTTTCCTTTATAATGGGAACATTGTGGCATTCCTATAACAAAAAACATGACTTTATGCACAAGTTGTGATTTGTGTAGGTAACCGATGTGTATTTTTGTGACTTATTTAGTTTTCCCTTAAAGCAGTACAAGTCATTTTGGTTAAATACCAACATCATATATCTATATACATACATACACACACACACACATCTTTGTATACGTATGTACATGTGTATACTTTTAGTTAAGTTCAGGTTGTGGTTTCTATTTGTACCTGATTATGGAGGCAAGCTAGTCCTGTTTAAAACAAAAGATTCTCTGGCGCAAAACAGTTGTTTACTCTATATCTTCCTTATTTTTCACTTGGGCTGATCATAAATGGCATTTCCTGCTGGATCACTCATATTTTTCAAATTTTCTTTAAGCCATATAAGATGTCCTTGGACATTTTAGCAACTGAGTGTCCTCATACATTTTTTGAGTGTGATGTGCTATAAACTAGATTTTGGTTTGTGTAGTCGTTACGTTCTTGAAAAGCTAGCTACAAACCATATTTTTGCTACTTCAGTCCTGTCTCATTTAGGTGGGGAAGTAAGTCCCTTCACCCCATCTGGGCCTTTGTTTACTCATCTGTATGCCTGAGGAGGTTGGACTAGAAGATGGTGAAGCTCCCCTTTCAGTGCTAAATTATGATCCCAGGAACCTACACACATCGTATCTAAAGGCATCATTTGGCAAATCCTTTTATGTGCCTTACCATCCTGCAGTGTGTCTTTTGTTCTCAGTGTGGTTGTTTTATTTTTTAAATACTGGGTTTTCGTTAAAGGGAGGTACATTTAAACTTCCCTTTCCTGAAAACAGTTCCTCGGCCAGAGTGTTTCCTGCTTTATTTCTTTTGTTGCCCTGGAGATCATGATGAATCTCTTGGTTTGAAGGGTACTCTTTTTGCTGCTTTGCATGTACTATTGGTTTTTTAATGTGTCTCCAGTAGGATGGAGCAGCAGGCCAGACACAAAAGAGAAGATTCGACTTGTTGTCAGAGAAGGATCTTGATTAAGGAAAGACATTTAAAAGAAATAGAAAGTTGAAAATAAGACAAAAGTAAGTTGGCTGGGGACTATGGTAGTAGAGAAAACTCTTGCCCCCAGAGTGGGTAAGGATCTCATTTCTTTTTAAATCACAGAAGATAATAAGCAGAACTGAACCTGTTACAGTGTAATGGGGAGCTGAGTGTTCTCTTATTTCAGATAATAAAATGGTTTTGCTGAGAAAAGGAGTACTGTAAGGGAAGAGGTTCAGAAAAGGCACCTTAATAAATTTAATAAGTAATGATAAAAGAGGCAGGATATGCGCTAGATGATAGTTGCCCCTCCTGAGTCTACATGACATATGTTAGACTCTGTGGAAGAAAGTAATAGTGTCTTAATTATCTTTGTATTTCCCCCTTAGGATTCCAGAGGTCAGAAAAGCCAGGCTGAGTGAAAGAAGTGCTAGCTGACTGAGGTCATGGAAGGTAGGTGTTTTCATTGTGCGTGTCTGTTGGCTGTGATGGGTTAACTCCCCCAAAAACCCTTGGACTGTCGGTGAGGTGTAAAGGTCAGCTCCTGGCCAGGCAGAGTAAATGTGGAGGGGTTAGGGGGTACCTTTCTTATGCCAGGCATTGTGCTAATCAGTGTAGATGCAAGGGCAAAAACCCAGATAGTCTCTGCTCTAAAGGAACATGCATTTTGCCAGAGGTATAAAACATGCAAGGGGTAAGTATAGGGTATATAGAAAATAATATAGAAAACAATTCAGAGGGAGGCATTACCAGTGGGGAACCAGGACAGATCTCTTGAAGAAAGTAGAGGTCCAGGAGTTGGAGATGGGAGAAAAGTATTTCCACTGTGGGGCACAGTTTGGACAGAGGCATTCCTATCCAAGGAGCAGTGAGTAGGCCAGTTGGACTAAAGGATAGAATAAGGGGATAGAGGATTTGAATAATGTAATCAGACCTGAAAGATATGTTTGTAGTCAAATCATGAAAGGCTTCAAGTGCCAACCTGAGGAGATTGTTGGAGAAAAGGCCATTGGGTTTATCAATTATTAGATCATTGTGACATTGTAGGGAGCAATTTTACCTGAGTGGGGACGGAAGGCAGATTGTAGGGGATTGAGGAGTAAATGAAGAGGGGAAAAAATAGAGGCAAAGAATATAGATACTAATTTAAAAGAATGTGCCTGTGAAAAGGAGGAGAAATATAAGATGGTACCTGGAGGGGAGGATCAAGGATGGGAGAGATCTGTGTGGATCACAGGGAAAGACCAAGAGACAGTGATCCTGGGGACAAGGTGGAAGAGATGGGAGGGGAGGAGAAGGAGGGATCCTCATTGTCCGTACTCAGAACTGGAAAGCCTCCACCACCTGAAACTCAACGTGAGCTTTCATTCTCCTCTACACATGATCATCTTGTCTGCCATTTGTAGAAGAGTCACTGACTCCCCTTGTTGCCACATTCCCACCCTTTCCCAATCACTGTCTTAGGAAACAGTGTTTTATGTCTCTTGTATTACCACTCAGGGCTCAGAGAGGTGGGTGTGGTGCCACTGAAAAAGAAGGGCTGCTTGCATTACCGCTGAGACTCCTGCTTGTCCTTTCTCAGTCTCTTCCCTGTAAGATAAATGCACTGACCACCTTGTCCGTGCCTGAGTCCTCACAGTTTTGCTTCTGACTTTCTGGCCTTCAGCATTGCAGTCTCCTCTGGCACCTCCATTGACCCTTGGGATCACTTCACCCTGGAGCATCATTCTGCCATGCCAGCCTTCTCCTATTGAGGAGTTCTTCAGGCGGCCTCCATTTGGGGAAGGCCCAGGTGTCCTCAGGAGGATACTTGCCCCCTGGAGCAGCTAGGTGCCACAGTGTGGAGAGTGCTGCGCCTGCACTTGGGAAGTTCTGAGTTAAACTGCCTACCTGTGTAACTGGGCAAGTCCTTTGGCCTTGCTTTGCCTCATCTTCTTCAAATGTAAAATAGGGGTAATGATGGCACCTCCCTCCCTGGGTGGTTGTGAAGAGCCGATGACATATTTGTACAGCACAAAGTCTAATGCCTGGTACAGAGTATGTACTATATCATTGTTGGTTTCCTTTTTGTTTTTTCTGCCTCCACCCCCACCCATATTGTAATGCTTGAGAGCAGAGACTGCCTTTGTCTTACATTTTGTGTCCATGATGCTTAGCATCTATCGAATGCTTGGTGCTTGTTTGACCTTGATGATTGCCAGGGCCTTCTCTAGGGTTGGGATGGAGAATCACAGTGAACAAAGAGGGCATGTGTAACACCTGGAGTGAAAGTTGTGCTTTACTTGTCGTTGTCATCGTCATCATCATCATCATCATCAACTATCCAGGCCCTCTTACGGACTGGGAGGCAGGGGCAGAATTCTCACAACACTCGCTTCCTTCCCAGTCCTTGCAATTCCCTCTCATTCCAGTCTAGGCTAATGCTAGTACTGCCTCGCTCACCTCCTTGTGAAGTGACTTCTGATCCCACCCCTACACTGACACTTCTCTCACAGATGGTATCAGCAGACTCTGCATTTTATTTTGATGGCCTTTCCTCAATTCATTCCTGTCAGATCACTCTGCAGTTTTTTACACTACTGAGTTTACCTTTTTTATTATTTTTTCATGTGTTGTGGATACTACCTTCTCCCGGTTTTTACCTGTATTTTTTTCCATTTCATGCTTACTTTTTTTTTTAAACTATGTAATAATTACTCAACATTATTTTCAAAGCTATATAGCTTTTCTATGCTTTTTTCTAAGTTTTCTTTTTTTGTCCTGGGCACTTTATATTTTCTCCCCACTCTGCACTAGAGAAGGCTACCATTAGACGTGTGTGTGTGTGTGTGTGTGTGTGTGTGTGTGTGTGTGTGTGTAAAAACAATACATAGTTCTGGTCTTTATCTGGATGTGAATAGCATCTTCCTTCATAGGTCCTTTTTAGTTAATTTGAGTATAATTCTCAAAATAATAATCTTAGAACAATGTTGCTGTTACTGTGTACGACGTTTTCTTGGTTCTGCTGATTTCACTCATCGTTTCATGCAAGTCTTTCCATGTTTTTCTAAAATCATCTATCTCATCATTTCTTTTTTTTTCCCAGAAATCAAATGATTGTACAAAGGTTACAAATGGATTGCATACTGGCATAGCCTATTTATATTTCAGCAGCACTGAAGGTTGGACAGCACAAAAAAAACCAGATCTTGTGATAAGTAAAGAGGATGGTGTTCATATGCAAAGGAAATATTTCATACCTTAGACTGAGTCTGAGGTTTGAACAGTCCAATTTCATAGAAAAAGGCCAGTGAGACAATGAACCTGCCTTAGGGGCACAGACCATTTACATACCTTTATCCTGTAGCTCATCATTTCTTATAGAACAGTAGTATTCCATCACAATCATATATCACAATTTGCTTAGCCATTCCCCAAATGATGGACATTCCCTCAATTTCCAGTTCTTTGCCACTACAAAGAGAGCTGCTATAAATATTTTAGAACACTTAGGTTCTTTTCCTTTTTCCTTGATCACCTTGGAAAACATCTAGTAGTGGTATTGATGGGGCAGTTTTATAATTCTTTGGACATAATTCCAAATTGGTCTCCAAAATGGTTGGATCAGTTCACAGTTCCATCAACAGTGAACTAGTGTCCAAATTTTTCCACATCCCTTCCAATTTGTGACTTTCCCTTTTTAGTCCATCTGTTAGGTGTAAGAGGATATTTTGAAGTTGTTTTTAATTTGCCTTTCTAATCAATAGTGATTTAGAGCATTTTTTCATAAGACTACATATAGTTTAGATTTCTTTCTCAAACCGGTGTCTGTTTATATCCTTTGACCATGTATCAGTTGGGGAATGACTTGTATTCTTATAAATTTGACAAAATTCTTTGTTTATTTGAGAAAAGAAACCTTTATCTTAGGAACTGTCTAATTTTCTCTTTCTAATCTTGACTACATTGGTTTTATTTGTACAAAACCTTTCAATTTAATGTCATCAAAATTATCCATTTTATAACTCACGGTGTTCACTGTTTCATGTTTATTCATAAATTGTTCTATCCATAAATCTGATAGTTAAATATGTTCCATGATCTTCTGATTTTTTTTGTGATATCTCCCTTTATATCTAGGTCATGTATCTTGACTGTATCTTGATAAATGGTGTAACTTATTAGCCTATGCCCGATTTCTTCCAGACTGCTTTCTATCTTTCTCAACAATTTTTGCCAAATAATGAATTCTTATCCCAAAAGCTTCAATCTTTACATTTGTCAAATACAAGGTTATTGTAATCATTTGCTCCCTGTATCTTTACTCCTGCTCAGTGCCCTTCCTGTATCATTTATTGTTTTATCCCTTATAATTGCTGCCCTAAAGACACTGCCCTGGGCCTTTATATCTTTTGTCAATTTCATCTATTTTCATGCTATTCAAAAGTCTTCAGAATCTACATATCCTTCCTTAATTTCTTGCCAGAACTCAATTCTACATCATTAACTTTCTGGATGTTCTGTCAGCAATCAAATTCAACCCGTCTAAAATGGGATTCATCTTCTCCTCTGCCTTCTACCATCTCTTGCCCGTAAAACTGTTCATCATCTCAACTTATTTTTTTCAGGGAAATACCATTTTGGTTACTTGGGTTCATAACTAAAGGGTCATCTAATGTTTTTCTTTCTTCCTCCTGTCTAATCATGTTCCGTCCATAGCCAAGCTATACTGGTCCTACCTCTTTTCCTTGACTTTTTTTTTTTTTTTTACAGTGTAGAAACAGCTGAATTTCCTTACCTGTAAAACTTCATTTGTATTATTTGAACTTTAAGGTTCTCTTCTGACTTCAAGTCTATGGTTTTTTGAATTAAAAGGACAAGAACCAAAAATGTTTACTCAGGGTTTTACCAGGGCTCTCTAGAATCTTTTTACCTTTTAACTTTGTTTTCTGTATGCTCTTGTAGTTGGTGTATGTATGGTTCTGCTTAGGCTGGTCTCATATAATTTTGGTTAAGTCTTTACCTATTTCTATTTATTGATATCTATATCTATATATATATATATGTGTATATATATATATATATATATATATTTTATGGTCATAAGGTTTTACTACATTCATCTGTGATAATTTATTGGGCCATTAAGGTTAATAACTCACTTATGCAGAGGTCTAAAAGTTCCCCACATTCCAGTGGTGAAAACAGTAATGTTTGGCCTCATAGAAACAAGGCTAGAAGAGGTTGGGATTTGTTGAGGGTCACATGATTTGTTAAGCTTCCAAAGCAGATTTGAACCCAGGTTTCTGAGTACAGGTCCAATAGTTTTGTGATACTTATTGTATTTATTGTGTGTGTGTGTGTATATCTGTATAAATACTGTATTGGAATATTTGTTTCCCCTTAGCCTTATTAATTTTGAACTTTTTGAATTTTGACCATTCTAGTTTTCCTAGACCAAATAGCATCTTAATTGATATATCCCTGCTTTCAGTCTCTTCCTTCTTCAGTCAGTCCTCCTTGGAGTTGCCAAAATACTTCCACGAAATACAATGCCCAGTTACTTCTAGGGTAAAATACAGATTGTTCAACCTCGCATCTAGTCCCTGCATATTGCATCTCTAACCTTCATGGCCTGATAGTATTCTTTTATACCATGCCAGTTCCCTGCCAGTCACAGTTTTCTTAAAGTACAAGTCTTCCAAGTCTTCTGCCCTTTATGTTTGTGGCTCCGTATTACTTATAAAAATCAAATATAAACTTAACATATTTGACATTTAAAACTTTGTACAATCTGACCGTAACCTACCTTTTTCCCCCTTAGAGGACAAACTGGCTTTTTTCCTATTGTTCATCTATGCCCTAGGCCTCTTTGCACTGGCCTTCTCCTAGGCCTCCTACTCTACTTCCATCTCCAGAGCCCCTAGTTTCCTTCAAGTCTTAGTTTAAATGCCACTTTTTACTTGAAGCCTTTCCTGATTTCCTCCAATTGCTAGTGTTTTCCCCTAAAAATTACCTTTTAAAAATTTACGCATCCATTTACATCTTTTCATATCTCCTTATGAGACTGTGAGTTCTTAAGGGCAGAGGCTCTCACTTTTGCCTTTGCATCTCCATCCTGCAGCACTATCCCTGGCACACTGAGGATTTAATAAATGTTTGATTTGTATACTAAGTATAAGATTTCATGATAGTGATTAATTAATGGACAGTCGATTGAGTTGGGTATTTATTGATCCAGATGCTCAACCAGAACCTCCACCTACTGCCTTTGCCCAGTGGACAATCACTCGTTCCTGCTCATCCATCCTCCCCACACTCAGGACCAGGAAGAGGAATCTAGTATCTCTTTCTCTCTACTTTTATTTCTGGGCCCTCCTCTAACAATCACTCTGGGGTGTCTTTTTTAATATTCATTTTATTTCTTCACATCTCAGTTGCTTATGCTCACATCAGCCTTTCTCAAGGAGTTCAGATCAGAGTCAGGCTTTCCTGCCCCACCATCTTGTACCTTCTCCTTTTGTTCCTTTCCTCAAACTTGAGGACTCTAGGGTATCTGTTGGCATTTTGGGTACATTGTTGGATTCCAGTTGGTCAGACTTGTCAACACGACACCGCCTTCCTCATTGGTACTCCACTTAAGCCGTGCCGTGTAGGTTTCCTATCTTATCTCTCGCTATCACCTCAACTGCCACATTCACTTTGAACTCTGAAATTACCCTCCTTGATGGTCACTTTTTGTCCTTTCATCTCTTTCTTTGCCTTGTTCATCTGTTAATCTCACGATAAAGATGTTTCTCTGTGGAACTTTTGAACTGGGCCCTGAAGGATGGGTAAGATGTTCCCAGAAAGACTTGGGAGGGTGCATGACATGAAAGAAGGAATGCATTTAAACTGGTCCTAAGGACGCTTGCCAGGCACTTCCTCTGTGCCAGGCACTGTGCTTGGTGCTTTTACAAATGTTATTTGACTTTCACAACAGCCCTGAGAGGTAGACAGACAGACGCTTTTATTTTAATCATTGTTATTTACAGTTGAGGAAACTGAGCAGGCAAAAGTTAAGTACTTGACCAGGGTCATACAGCCAATCTAAGTGTCAAGCTGCCTTTGAACTCATGTCTTCTGGCTCCAAGGCTCAGTGTTTTATTTATTGGTCCAGCTAGCTTCCTCTGCATATACCAAGATCAGACAAGAATTTCTTGAAACTTTTAACCATAGAAATTTTGGTAAGTGATTCTCTGATTATCCACAAGGATATAAGATAAGAAGATAATTGAATAGGAGGATGAGAGTAGGCTGAGTCTCCTTTGGAAAATTGCTGTGTATCTTCAATAATCCTAAACTGTCCTCCACCATCAAAATACATCTTAATAGCAATATTTTCCTGGAACATCACAAATTTAGTGTACTCCTAATTATATCTGCTGTAAAGGGCAATGGAAAAAGTATCTAGAGTGGGTGGAATGCTTGACTTGGAGTTGGGAAGATGTTGATTCAGATCCAGCTTCTGACACTTAACAGCCTTAACACAGACCTCTGATCAACCTAACCTCTCAGAGCCCCAATTTTCTAACTAGAAAGTGAGGAATTTGGACTATCAGGCCTTTGAGGCTCTTTGAACTCAATATGAAGCTGTACTGACTTACCATTGATCAAGTATGTCCAGGAAGTGTCCATGGAGGACTCCATGTTGAGTTGAACCTTTCTGAAGGATTTATCAAA
Source organism: Potorous gilbertii (assembly GCA_028658325.1). Taxonomy (NCBI): domain Eukaryota; kingdom Metazoa; phylum Chordata; class Mammalia; order Diprotodontia; family Potoroidae; genus Potorous; species Potorous gilbertii. The sequence continues at coordinate 513,812,241 of CM053771.1, forward strand.
AACAGTACAAGAATCTTACAGTAAGGAGAAGTGTGAATGCATTGTAATGAATGACATTGTGTAGGAGAGTCGGCCCTAAGGCATCCCCATCACAGTTGCCAAAAGTCATCTTCCTGCAGCCCCAAACTAGCCCAGGCTTATGGGACACTCATGGAATGGTCTCCTCATTGCTGCTAGAACAAAACATGGACAGCTCTTTGGTCTGGATCCTTCCACAATCTCTCTATCCTACTTTTCTAGGCTTTCACATTTCTTTCCTTAGCCTAATATGCTTTTAAGCCAAACTGGCCTACTCCCTCCTTATTTCCACCTATTAGAATTTCTAGCTTCTTTCAAAGTTCAACTCACCTCTTGTGACCTCTTTGTAGCATCTGACACTTAGCAATCATCTCCTCTCAGATACTCTCCTCCTCTCTGGGTGTTTGTGATAGTCTCTCCTGCTTGTGCTATTTGTGTGGCCACTCAGTCTTCTTGGCTGTATCATCGTCATCGTGGTGTGTATCCTTGCACTTGGGCCCTCTTTTCTTTCCACAGTCCCTTGGTGATCTCATCATATGACGTGTGGAGATGCAATCCAGATCTACAGATTCGATCCCGTCACTCAAACTTTCCCCTCCTGCAGGCAGCTCAAACTCAGTAGGTCAAAAAACAGCTAAATTATCTCCATTCTCTCCCTCTCCTCTTCCTGTCTTCCTTTTTGTCAAAAGTACTGTCCTCCTTCTGGTTCACAGCCTCATTCACAGCTCTTCACTTTTTTTACCCCTAGCTCTTGAATTTTTTATGATTTTACTTCAAAACATCTTTCCCCCCCATCCCCTTCTCTAGACTTCAGACAGCCATCTCCCCTAGCTGAGGCCTACTTAGTGGTCTCCCCTTCAGTCTCCCCTCTCCAGTCTGTCCTCCATAAGGCTGCCACCGTGATTTTCCTGAAGCACAGATCACGCTAGATACATAGTCTGTATCTATCAGTTTGAATATGTGTTGTTTTCTGTGATAGAATGTAAGCTTTGTAAGTTTGAGAACTGCTTCATTTTGTCATATGCTTGGCACATGGAAGATTAGTAAATACTTCAATTGATCTCCCAGGGGAAGCCTTCCTTGACTTATTTCTTCCTGGTTGTGGTGTTTTCCCTCTTGTTGTAAGCCTAAACTATAGGCTTAGTTGACATTTTACATCCCTGCAGCAGAATAAGCTCCCCCCAGTGCCTTTTCCTGAATTAATGATTAGAGAATGTTTGGACTGGGTTGGATCAGATCTACTGCATTGAGCTTGCAGTTCACTGAAACTCATGAGCTTGTTTTGTTTTGTCTGGCCAAATCTGCCCTGTTCCACATTTGCCGAGCTGCTTGTTTAAAAGCTAAATTTATTTGTTCTTGCTTAGTTTTAACCCATCCCCGTATCTCCAGCTTGACAAGATATTTTTGGATTCTATTATGAGGACTGGATTAATTCTTCTTTGTCAAAGGTGACAGCTCCACAAAAATCAGAAAATCCTCTGTTTTATCAGTTGCCTTTTTTTCTCTTTATTTTTTGTCACAAGGGATGGGTTTGTTGGGTGCATGGGAAAGAAAAAGATATATTTGCAAATAAAGGTAATGTAAAAGCAAGAAATATAAATAAAAAGGTTTTTTTTTAAATTTTGACATTCTTCTCTGCTAGTTCTTCCTGAAGATCTTTTGAACCCACAGCAAAGTCAGTGCACAGGGTCCTATGGAGATTTCAAGGTGGAAGGTGACAGACTTGAGAATCAGTCCTAGGTTCAAATATTTGCTTTATTACTTAATAGTTGTGTGACCCTGAGCAAGTCCTTAAATCTTGAGCATTATTTCCCTTTGTAAACTATCTTTTGGGCTTCCAGTAACCCCCTCTAATACATGTTTAGCTTGTTATGTAATATAATAGTGTACAATATTCTGTGCAGCATGTTTTGTTACGTTCTGGCAATACAAATACAAAATTTTTGTTTCTATGATGTGCTCACCTATTTGGTGCTTCAGCACCTATCCCATAGACATCAAAGAGCAAATGGAAGACCCCGCGCATACCAAAATATAATAATTATTGCATTTTGTAGTGGCAAAGGACTGGACATAAAAGACCTGTCAATAGGGAATGAGCAAACGTGAAGAATACAGAGAAACTTGGGATTAAAGATTTCTGTAATTGGATGCAAAGTGAAGGGAGCTGAACCAGAACTAGGCACACCCTTGGTAGTAGCATGAAGCGAAAGAACAAAGAAGCCAGCTTCAAACTCTGTGTACGATGACAAAGCTTGTCCCAGGAGGAGAGGAGAAAATGCACCTTCTTTCTCCCTTCTGTTCTTTTAGAGGTGGTAGAACCACATTGTCTATACATACAGTCAGCCCACGTGGGGAAGGCAGAAGAGGATGTGTTGGGAGTAAAAGTGAGTGATGTAAAAACAATAAGCTAGCATTTAAAGTAAGTCTCTAAAGGAAAAGGATTCAACTCAGAGTGTACCTTGTGAGCCGCAACTGTTAGGCACCCCCTCGCCCCAGTTTATTCTGAGCGTATTTTAGCCACGTAGTTACTTGTACTTTGTCTCTCCTATTAACATTGGAGTGCCTAGAAGGCAGAGACAGTCCGTGGTTTCTTTTTTTATTTGTTTCATTTTATCGTTCTTTAATTGTATTACCAGCATTTGTCACCCAGTCTGGAACATAGTAGGTGTTTATCAATAAAGACTGACTGAAAGACCAAAAAAAAAAAAAATCTCCAAAATGGGCTTTAAAATGGAAGTTCACAAACATAAGCTAGGGCAGCAAGAATGGAGAACAGTTCATCTGAAAAAACTGGGTTCCTTTTTTTCCCCAGTGCATTGTAAATTCAACCTGATCACAGGTGCGATGTGGCAGCCAAGAAAGACAGTGTCATTTAGGCTGTGGTGAGAATGGCATCCAGGAATTAGGAGGTGGAAGTACTGCTGTGTTACTGCGATCAGACCACATCTAGGACGTTGTGTCCAGTTGTGGGTGGTACATTTTAGAAAACGGTCCAGACAAATGATGAAAGCGATTAATTACATGTCATGTTACTGGGGCAACTAGATGCCTCCGAGATATTTACTCATTGTACCACCTTGGGCTTCGTTAGCCTGTTTCCTCATCTACGTAATGGGGATGATGATAGCACTCTATCTCACAGAGTGGTTGTGTGGATCAAATGAGCTAGTAATTGTAAAGCATGGACCAAGCCCAGTGTCTGGGACGTAGTGAGTGCTACATAAATATTAGCTGGTACTATTAGCTACTAGGATCAGCTGAAGGACCTGGGAAGTTTAGCCTGAAGTGTAGTAAGACTCAGAGGAGTGCTTAGTAGCTGTCCTTGAGAGACTTAGTTGTGGAGGGCAGCACCACCAGCTGTGGGCGCACTACATCCATCTTTTTGTTTCTTTTTATTGGAAGGAGACAAACTGGCTCATTCTGAAGTAAAACTTCTTAACAAGCCTCGTCCAGAAACGGAATAGGCAGCCTTGTGAAGGAACAGTTCCCCAGATAACGACCCAGTTCCAATGATGACTTTTGAATGTTGATGCTAAAGCCTGCCTCTGGTCTCAATAGAGAGGGGCTAGACTACAGGTAACAAAAGAGGTCTGCTCTGACATATATGGCTGGCCAGTGGGTTAATGTGTTTTGCTTGACTATGCTTATTTCAAAGCAGGGTTCTTCTACTGGGTGAGAGAATCCTTGGTGGAGTGGACCAGGATACTGGTAGAGCCAGGAAAGCATGATTTGTTAAACTGTGTTAGCAGCAAGGAAGTTCACCTTCTTGAACTTCCATATTTGACAAGGACTATGGATTAAACACTCACTGGAGAAGGAAATGGCCAACCATTCCATTATCTTTGCCATGAGAACCCCAATGTCCACGGGGTCATGAAGAGTCAGATATGAACGAACAACTGAACACTGAAAAGCAGTTTGGTGGAAATCAGGTTCGGACCAATAGCTTGTACTATGTACCACAATAAATTCATGTGCTACCTGAGTATTTCAAGATGCCACCATTTAAAATTAGATTAAGAATAATCTAATTAGAAAATTAGAGATTAGATATCTTTGCCTAGGGGAGAAGTCCTTAACCATGGAGGAGGGCAGGGTGTTTCCAACCCTCTCAGAAGCCCCCTTGTTGAGTACTTTTAACTTCTTTGCTAGCAGCAAAATCTGTCTTCCTGAACTTTTTTTTAATGCCTTGGGAAATGTTTTAAATGAGTATCTGAATATATTTTTTATTAAATGAGTTGCTTGTTTAAATCCTTGGGCTCCGAGTGATCCTTTGCATCGGAAATGGAACCTCCACTGAGACATTTGTGAAGTGTAATAGTATAAAAAAGAGGAGCATTAATAGAACATTGAAAGGGGAAGAAATTACACAGTGCTGGTTTCCCTGGTGCTGGGGAAATCTCTGAGTGGAGAATTTGGGGCCACTTGTGTTCACTGTGGGTAGGATTCCTAGTCAAGTCCAGCTCTGTCTAAACTTTACCATACTCATTTCTAAGTTTTTAAATCCTCCAAGTACCAAACTTATCTTTGAGGTTCTGTGTAGGAATTCTGGCACCTCTGTTACAGTCATTTATAGGGGTGGGTGAAAAGAGACAGAGATCTTAGAAAAGCACAAGGCCAACCAGGGGCAGGTCCCCAGTTCCCATGGCTCATGGGCAGACTTCAGCTGTTCGAGGTAGTTGGGGGAAGACAAGCCTGGGAAGACAGGATCCCCAAAGACTCTCCCATACCACCTGGGGATACTACTTGCTCATATTTAAGCTTCTTCCCCTATGCTGCAGATGGAAGTGGTCTTAGTTTCTCCCCCCCTCCACCTGAGCTGCCAGGACAACCCCTTCTCCTCACAGGCTTGCCTTTTCTAGCTTCAGACTCAGATGTACAGGGAGCAGAAATCTTCAGAACATACCTACCTGGCTTATGCCCACCTCCCTGTCCAGGGAATGACTGGTAGGTATGTATTTCATTTGCTTACCTTTTTAAGGGGTTAACTGATGCACAACCTACAACTTAATAAAGTATATCAACTCACTTTTAAAATTCAAGCTAAATTCTTTTGACTTGGAGATTGAAGTAAATTCTCTTCCCGTGATCAGGATGAACTGGCAATCTACAGGCTAGCCTTAGGTGGGGTGCTGTGGTAGAATTGAGGGGAATGATTGCTGTAGATTTAAATACTAATGAGAATGGAACTTACCTCTTGAGAAGGAATGTATTATTTTCATATTAATCGATATAATATGTGTAATGAATATACTGTTTAGTTACAAATGCTGTTTTATTTGTTTTTTCCTTCAAGACTTTGGAATTTTTGATATAGAATGTGGCTAATAAGTTAAATGATGCATTATGACAAAGCATCTGGGTAATTCACAGGACACTGTTTTAGAGCTTAAAGGGACCTTGGAAGCCATGTCCCACCTCCTCATTTTACAGGTGAAGAAATTTAAGAACCAAAGAAACCAGCTGATTTACCACAGAGGGAATATATAACAGAGGCAAAATTTGGGCTCAGATCCTCCAATTTCAGAGCTAGCGCTTGCCCCTCTGCCCTATGCTACCTCCATTTCTCTAACTCATGTAAAAGTTGTCCAATTTGGGATTATTCTATCCAGTTCCAGGTGTGATATTTTACCAAACACTGTAGGGAATCCACGAGAGGGTAATTAACATGGGAAGGGGTCTGGAAACTGCTGTATGAGGAATTATTGAGAAGCGTGACAATGTTTAGCTTCCAAGAGTACTGGGGGGATGTGGGGCTACCTTCAACAACTTGAGGGGCTGTGGTTCTCGCATGAAAGAAAAGGCAGATTTGTTCTGAGTGACTCTGAAGGTCAGAAATAGGATTGATGGGTAGAGGGATTGGATGGAGAGGCAGATTTTTAACTCAACATTAGAGTTTTCCAGCAATTAAAGGTTGTCTAGTAATGGGATGTACTTCAGTACTTAGTTACTGAACATTGTGTGGTTCAGCTTTAGGTGCTGTGGTCTTGGTCACCATCTTTCTTTGCTTCCAGTCATTATCTTCCTTCATTCTCCTTTTTGGGTTTGTCACAGCTTGGATTTCACTGATTTGGAATTCCTGGGATCCTTAATATGGTTTAGTAGTATTATTCTTGAAGATTTTTGTTGTAACCAACCCAATGTATCTCTCCCTTCTCTCTCTTTATGTCCTAAAAATGGCAAGTCTTAAAATAACACATTCTGAACAAGAAACTGGTTGCATTTGAACTTAAACCAATCTCTTCTTGACCCTGCCTCTGGCTGGGCTGTCCTTTGACCTTTGAAGGAACTGTGTCTTTTAGCCTAGAAAAGAGAAGATTTGGGGAAACAAGGTGGTTGTTTTAAAGGTGTGATCTAAAGATTTAAAGCTGTCTTTAAAGAGGGATTAGATTTGTTCTACTTGGTCGCCCCATAGACATAATTAGGAGCAATGAGTGGAAGTTGAAGGTTTAGGTCTGACTTTCAGAAAGACTTCCTAACAAGAAGATTTGTGGGTCAGTCATTGAATGCTCTCTGGCATACGTTCCAACTGGCTACAAATTTACATCAGTAAAATCAACGCCCTACCCCCCAAAATTCCAATTTGTGAGAAGACTCACCCTCACTGCTCATTTCCCACTAATGGCTCACCCTTTGATGTGCCTTACCTCTACATCAGCTGCCAAACTATCTTGCAGTGATGATAACCAGCCTAGGCTCATTCCTCAATGGTCACCACACTCCCATCCCATCATATCCTCCCCATCCCAGTGATTCTGAATGTCACTGTCCGAACCCCATTTCCCAACTGTCGTTGCTCACCCCCTTGTTCCTTCACACCCACTCGCTTCCCATCTCCCTCAAGATCCACACAGCCCTTCCACTGTGTTCTCTAGAATGTCCATTCTTTAGGTATTTTGCTTAACCATTTTCTTTCTCATTTCTTCCATCTTCATGTAGTTACTGAGCACCTGGCTTGTTTCTTGTAACACCTTTTTTCTAACACACTAGTTGGACTTTTCACTCATAACATAACTCCTTGATCATGAAAGGGGTCAGAATTCCCCTTGCTCCCCCATCATCCCTTCCAGACTTTCCCCTCCTACCATTACTCAGTAAATTTTCCTCTTCTGAGGTTCATTCAGCCCCTATTTATCACCCAGTCAAAAAATCTGGGATTAGCTGACCTCTAGGACACTTTTCTTCCTCAGTGAATTTAATCCCTTCCTAACTCTTTGGGGGCCTTCCACATACATACTGATGCTTCTTCAAACATCCTAATTTCCCAGTGCCTCAGCAGATCCATTTCCTAAGACCTGCTCCTCCACCCTACTGTAGCTACACACACAGATGATCATACCCTCGGTCTTGCTCACCCGCAACATCATGTTCATAAAACTAATCTTTTGTTAGAATCTTTCCCTCTGCTTTACAGCCCGTAATCCTGTGCTGTATCCCCACTGTGACCTCCCATCCTTCCAAGCCTCTGTTGGTCCTTTGGCCATCATCCTACATCCTACACTGACATACTCTTCTCCCTTTCCCATATGATCCCTTGGTGAACCACCTCCTTGTTCCCAAACAGTGTCTCTTAATGCAGCCCAAGGTTGCTTGGGCTTGCTAGGCTGCTGTGCAACCCTGGCAACTCAGATTGAGTTTGTGGTGCACTGAAAGAGTTCACAAATTCTTTTTAAGATAAAACTACACATGCATCCTCCATCTTATACTTGGGAAGCTGATTTTTTTTTTTATTAGTTCAACTATCAGACATCATATAATATAACTCTCTCGCATTTCATCTGATTAGGTTCGGCCCAATGCCCTGACTCTCTTGTCAGGATCATTTTGTGTCCTGACCTTCATCCAATGTGTCAGCCAGACTTCCCAGTTTTATATCATTCCTAAGTTCAGGGACAATGCCATTTATGCCATTATCCAAATTATTGATAACAGCAGATCCCTAAATCTACGTTGGAGACTTTTGAAGTATTGTTCTGTTACCTAACTACTGTTTTTGTCAAGTGTTTTTCTAAAATCTAGGTAAACTGTATCAAATCTATATCAAATTACTATCTCTGGGACTTTAGGCAAATCAATTAACTTCTCTTTGCCTCACTTACTTCAACTATAAATTCCGGATAATAGTACCTGCCTCTTGGTGTTGTTGTGAAAATCAACTGAGATATTTTTTAAATTATTTTTAAATTTTTTTCCACAATTACATGTAAAAATAATTTTAACATTTTTTTTTAATTTTGAATTCCAAAACTCCCCTTCCTTCCCTCCATCCCTCCCTCCACCCCCATTGAGAAGGCAGTTTAACAGGTTATACATGTGTAGCCATGCAAAACGTATTTCTGTGTAAGTCATGCCGTGAAAAAGACAAACCTCACCCCCAAACCTCATCCCCCGAAAGACAAACCTCACCCCCAAAAAATAGAAAAGGAAAGGAAAGTACCTTAGATCTGCATTCAGCCTCCACCGGTTCTATAGCCTCTGGAGATGGACAGCACCTTTCATCATAAATCCTTCAGAACTGGATCCTTATGTTGCTGGGAACAGCTCAGTCATCCATGGTTGATCTCATACAGTATTGCTGCTACTATGTCTATGTCCTGGCTCTGCTCATTTCACTTGGCATCGGGTCGTGTAAGTCTCTCCAGGTTTTGCTGAGAACATCAGCCTCGTCATTCTTACAGCACAGCAGGGAAGAGGTGATCACAATCAATCCAACAACTTGTTCAGTCATTCCCTGGTTAATGGACATCCCCTCAATTTCCACTTCTTTGCCACCACAAGAACAGCTGCTGTCAGTATTTTTGTACATACTTTCATTTTCTATCTCTGGGATACAGACCTAGTAGTGACATTGCTGGATCAAAGGGGAGGCGGTTTTGTAGCCCTTTGGGCAGAGTTCTAAAGGAGAGAAACTTATTTATTTTGGGGGATTGGGGTGGGATCTGTCTGTTTTTTTCACAGCATCACTTACACAGAAATGCATTTTACAGGACTACACATATAACCTATGTCAAACGGCCTGTCTTCTCAACGTGGGGGAGGGAACGGAGAGCTTTTCAAAATTTGAAAAAAAAAATGTTAAAAACTCTTCCTATGGTACCGGGCGTAGAACATGCTCTCTATAAATGCTAGCTATACTATTGTTAATTAGCAGCAGTCGTTACCAGAGTCATAGAGTTTGAGGACCGGAAGGGACTTCATGAAGACCAGCCCACCCCAAAGGAATCCCCAAATCTACCATTCGATCCACAAAGCAGTTCACGCTACTCTGGCATAATCCAGGGCTATTTAAAAAATGTCTTACTGATGTCTTTTTAAAAAAACAACAAAATTCATTTCTGGAAAGATTGCCCTGTAGCCCCTTTCCCAAACCCCCAATGAACTTGCCCTTAGGACACAAACAAAAATTCTCTCCTAAAGCAGAGGCCAGACCATGTCAACTCCCCCTTAAGTGACTCAGTTCCCTATAGTATCCAATATCAACTCCTTTGTTTGGCGCTCCCCTCCACACACACTGGCCCAGCTGTCCTGGCCTCATGGCTCCTCTAAGGAGGGTTTGACGATGCTTGTGAAGGTCACTGACTGGTTGGTGGGGATTACAATGACTCACTGTTATGCACCAACTTTGATCTTCGCTTGGTGTGGCCAGCACCTAGCACGGTGCAAGGAACACAGTAAGTTTTAAATCAATATTTGTTCTTTGTCCTCCAGAGCAGTGGAAGAGAACCCCACTCCCCTCTGTCAAGGTAGTCCCGTTAAGTGCTCTATCTGTGCTTTAGGCTCTGGTGCTTGCAGAGCTGCTGTTCATTATGGAGGTTCTGGAAGCTGGCGGATCCTGGAGCTGAATTTTCTTTTCCACAGACTCCCAGAACTCAAGGGTTGCATTGGAAAGAGTCTCTTTCTTCCTTCATTTCTCACGACTCTGGGCATCCAGGCCTGTTCTGGCTTCCCTTTTTTCCCATCCCCTCCTCACGCCGCCTTGCTTTGGTCTTGGTCTGCGTGTCACTAATCCATCCTTGGATTCATCTCCCCCTCCTCCTGTGCTCACCAGCTGTGCCCTGTTGACTGAGGCCATCCTCCCCCTCCTCCCTGAAGCTCTTCTCCCCTGCCCTCAGAACCCACCTCTCCCTGCCCAGCAGTTTACGTTTGACCAAAAAAGCTGCTTGCTGGGAGCTCCTCCCTCTTCTTTGCTGCGTCTCAAATCCCCTGGAATGAGACTCTAACCTCTCCTTTACTCCAGTCTCTGATGCAGGCAGTGGCCATTTGTGCCAAGGTCATCTGGTTCCTTGTGCCCATGGCCTCATCTCCTCTGGTCTCCTCATTTCGAATTCCACCCCTCTCTCATTTGCTGTCTCATTTTCTGCTCCCAAGGACCCCAGTGGTTTACCCCTCTCCCCCTTCATTGCACAATCCTATGTGGCTTCCATTTCCTCTTCCCTTCTCAGGCTTCCGATGGCTCAGCAAGGTTTCCAAACTAATGTGACCTGGGACTGCATGAAAAGGGAGGGCAGAGGTTCAAGGAGTGGGGAGGTGATGGTCCTCATCATATACCTTTTGGGGTAGTGGGCTCAGTTCTGGGCACCGCAGCTTAGGAAGGACACTCAAACTGGAGAGAGTTGAGAGGATGGTGGGCAGGGAGAAGAAAGCCAGCATGAGGCTTGGATGAAGGACCTGGGCATGTTTGGCCTGGAGAAGGTTTGGGAATGGGCATGACACTATCTCAAGGGGCTCCCATGGAAAGAAGAGATTAGACTTGTTCTCTTCAGCCTCGAAGGGCAAAACAAGTGTCATCGGGTGGGAAGAGAGAAGAAACCAACTGATCTGACTCAGTGCAGAGGGCTGTTTTGGGAGAGGGTGGTGCCCCAACATTGGAGGTTCTCTGGCAGAGGCTGGAGGACTGGACCTCTGGCAGGCTGTTATGGGGAGAATTCCTTCGGTGCATAGGTATCGCTATGGCTGTGGAGGTCTAGCTCTCATGTACTCTGTTCTCAGCTCTCCATCACCAGATCTGATGATCTTTTCTCAGGCTGCATCCTTGACTTTTCTAGAATATTGGATCTACTTTTAAGCCCTGTTACCTCACTGTGAGGGTTCCCCAGGACTGTCCTGAGCCCTTTCTAGTCTCTCTCTGCACTTTCTTGGTGACTGTTCGGGGTTTAATTGTCATTAATTATCATTAGATGCACCAGAGAAAGATGTCACTGATTGCCTCTTGAACAACTTGACCTGGATGTCCCATGAGACATTTTGGATTTACTGTATACAAAATGACCCATACTGGGGGGGGGGGGGGAGTCAAGATGGCAGAGTGAGAGCACACACTCACCTAAACTCTACAACAAAATCCTTCAGATACCTCTAAAAAGAATCTGAACAAAGTTTAGAGTGGCAGAATCTACTAGGAGACAGTGTGGCAGATTTCCAGCCCAGGACAGCCTGGAAGGTCAACAGGAAGGATCTGTTACACGGGGCTGGGGAGCACAGAGTGCACAGGCTGCCTCAGTGCAGATGCCATAGCAGAGCTGAGTAGGAACCACTGAGGCAGACTGAAGCAGCAGCAGCAAAGCAGATTCTCAAACATATCAGCCCAGGACAGGAGTCCAGTGGAACCTAGTGAGAGAGAAGCACAGGACTCCTGGTAACAGCAGCAGCCAGGCCTGACACTATCAGCCTGCAGATTAAATGAAAGTCACCTACTTGAACTTCTGGGAGCCAAGATGGTGGAGTAAACTGTATGCTCTCACCCTCCCCTTATTGACCTTGAAAAACCCAGAGAATATTTCCCCAGGAAAAATCCTGGAATGGTGAGATCAGCTGAAGGGGTAAATAGTCTCAGCCTGAGAGGCCCAGGAAAATCATTAAGGAGAGACCCTCTTGCTGTGACTAATGAGAACCAGTGCAGGATCAGAGCTCTCCAAGACAGCCCCACCCCAGTGAACCAGAAAGAGATTCTGAGCCCTAGGGGGGCCCTGTAAAGTGCCAACACCAGGACCTCAGGTGTGCCTTATCAGAGCCAGGGTAATCAGGAAGACACTAATGCAGATAGGGGCTCACCAACCACTGAGCCTACCTGTGCTCTAGCTCAGGGAGGAGACCTCCTGTGGCCAGACCACCCTTCCCAACACCTCATGCAACAAGCTCCAGAGTAACTTTGGGGAAACTCAGAAAGACTTCACCTAGCCTCTGCTCTGGCACATCAGCTAGCTCAGCACCAGATAAGCTGCACTATTCTCGCTTGTAACTGAAAGAAGCAGAGACCACAACATATAAGGCCTCAAGTTCTCAACACAAGAACTGTGGGACAAAGCCTCCTGTGCCCCAGAAGCAGAAATCCACTTTAAAAGGCAGTCATCACGAGCAGGAAGCAAAACAGGAAAGACCATAGAATCTTACTGTGGGCACAAGGACCAAAACATGAATACCAAAGAGGTCAGCATTGAGACGGTGCTCCCATCTGAAACCTCTGGTCTCAAGCACAAAGTGCATTCTTGGAAGAGCTCAAGAAGGATTGTAAAAGTCAAATTGGAGATGCAGAAGATAAATTGGCCAACGATTTTAACAATATGAAAAAATTCATGGAAGAATTTAAAAGAAAAATGGGGCAAATGGATAAGGAAATACAAAACCTAACTGGAGAAAATAACTCCTTAAAAGGAACAATTGGACAAGTAGAAAAGGAGATGCAAAAATTAACTGAAGAAAACAATTTATTAAAAATCAAAGTTGAGCAAGTAAAAACTAATGACTCTATGAGACATCATGAATCAGTCAAACAGAATCTAAAGAATGAGAAAATGTAAAATATCTCATTGGTATAACAACCAAGCTGGAAAATAGATCCAGGAAAGAAAATCTAAGAATTATTGGACTACTGGAAAGCTATGATTAAAAAAAAAAAGAACCTGGATAATATCTTCCAAGAAATCATCAAGGAAAACTTCCCTGAGGTCCTAGATCCAGAGGGCAAAATGTCATCGAAAGAATCTACCCATCACCTCCTGAAAGAGATCCCAAACTGAAAATGCCAGGGAATATTGTTGCCAAATTCCAGAAATAGGATGGAGACAAAGACAGACAGTAATCATAACTGTGAACATGAATGGGATGGACTCTTCCATAAAACAGGTGGATAACAGAATGAATTAAAAACCATAATTCAACAGTATGTTGTTTACAAGAAACACATCTGAAATGGGGCTACAAATAAGATAAAGGTAAAAGGTTGGAGTAGAATATATTGTGCTTCAGCTGATGTAAAAAAAAAAAAAGCAGGGGTAGTTATCCTGATCTCAGACAAAGCAAAAGCAGAAATAGATCTAATCAAAAGAGATAAGGAAGGAAACTATGTCCTGCTAAAAGGCACCATAGACAATGAAGCACTATCATTACTAAATGTATATGCACCAAGTGGCATAACATCTAAATTGTTAGAGAAGTTACGGGAGTTACAGGAAGAAATAGACAGCAAAACTATATTGGTGGGGGCACCTCAACCTCCCCCTCTCTGAACTTGATAAATCTAACCTCAAAAGAAACAAAAAAAAAGTTAGAGGTGAATAGAATTCTGGATAAGGTAGATATGATAGATCTCTGGAGAAAAGTGAATGGGAATAGAAAGGAATATACCTTTTTTCTCTGTGGTACATGGCACATATACAAACACTGACCATGTATACTAAGGCATAAAAACTTCACAATCCAGTGCAGAAAGATAGTTAATGTATCCTCAGATTATAATGCAATAAAAATTTATATGTAATAAAAAGCCATGGAAAGGCAGGCCAAAAATTAATTGGAAACTAAATAATCAAATCTTAAAGACTGAGTGGGTTAAACCACAAATCATAGAAACAGTAACTTCATTCAAGAGAATGATGATAAGACAATGACAACCTACCAAAACTTATGGAATGCTGCAAAACCAGTTCTTAGGGGAAATCTTATATCACTGAATGCCTACATGAAAGAAACAGAGAAAGAGGAGATCAATGAATTGGGCATGCAGCTGAAAAAATCTAGAAAAAGAACAAATTGAAAACCCTTAAGTAAATATGAAATTAGAAATATTGAAAACCAAAGGAGAGATTAACAAAATTGAAATTAAGAGAACTACTGAACTAATAAATAAAACTAAGAGTTGGTTTTATGAAAAAACCAATAAAATTGACAAACCTTTGGTCAATTTGATTTTAAAAAAAGAGAAAACCAAATTACTAATATTAAAAATGAAAAGGGTGAACTCACCTCCAGCAAGGAGGAAATTGAAACAACAATTAGAAATTACTTTGCCCAACTGTACACTCATAAATATGACAATCTGAGATGAATAAATATTTTAAAAAATATAAATTGCCTGGATTAACAGAACAGGAAATTAATACTTAAATAACCCCAGCTCAGAAAAAGAAATTGAACAAGTCATCAGTGAACTCCCTAGGAAAAAATCTCCAGGGTCAGATGGATTTACAAGTGAATTCTATCAAACATTTAAAGAACAGTTAATTCTAATACTATAAAAACTATTTGGGAACATTGCTGAAGGAGTCCTACCAAATTCTTTTTATGATATAAATATGGTTCTGATACCTAAACCAGGAAGAGCCAAAGCAGAGAAAGAAAATTATAGACCAATTTCTCTAATGAATATGAATGCAAAAATTTTGAATATGATACTAACAAAAAGAATACAGCAACTTATCATGAGAATAATACATTAGGTTCAGGTAGAATTTATACCAGGAATGCAGGGCTGGTTCAATATTAGAAAAACTATCAGCATTGTTGATCATAATTAAACCAACAGAAACCATATGATTACCTCAATATATGCAAAAAAAGCTTTGGACAAAATACAACACCCATTCCTATTGAAAACACTGGGGAGCATGGGAATAAATGAAGCCTTCCTTAAAATAATAAGCATATCTACCTAAAACCATCAGCAATCATTACATGCAATGGGGAGAAGCTAGATGCATTTCCAATAAGAATCAGGGGTGGAAACAAGGATGTTCATTATCACTGCTATTCAATATGGTACTAGAAGTGCTAGCTTTACTTTAAGAAATGAAAACGAAATTGAAGGAATTAGAATAGGCAAATAGAAAAGGCAAAAGAACTAAGTTTTTTTTTAATCTCTTTGCAGATGATATGATGATATACTTAGAGAACCCTAGAGAATCAAGTGAAAAACTACTTGAAATAATAAACAACTTTGGCAAAATTGCAGGTTACAAAATAAACCCACATAAATCACCTGCATTTCTATATATTACTAACAAAGCCAAACAGCAAGAGATGGAAACAAAAATCTAATTTAAAGCGATGGTAGACACTATAAAATATCTGGGAGTCTACCTGCCAAAACAAACCCAGGGACTATATGAATACAACTACAAAACACTTTTTGCACAAATAAAGTAGAGTAATTGGAAAAATATCAGTTGCTTGTGAGTAGGCTGAGCTAATATAAAATGACAATTCTACCTAAGTTAATTTACTTGTTTTAGTGCCATACCAATCAAACTGCCAGAAAATTATTTTCTAGAGCTAGAAAAAAATATCAAAATTCATCTGGAAGAACAAAAGTTTCAGAATATCAAGGGAATTAATGAAAAGAAATGCTAGGGAAGGTGGCCTAGCCCTAGCAGATCTCAAATTGTATTATAAAGCAGCAGTCATCAAAACCACTTGGTACTGGCTAAGTGTTAGAGGAGTAGGCCAGTGGAATAGGTTAGGTATTCAAGACAACAATAGTTAATATAGCAGTCTACTCTTTGATAAAACCAAGGACCCCAGCTTCTAGGATAAGAACTGCTGGGAAAACTGGATAACAGTATGGCAGAAACTGGGCATAGCCTAACGCCTGACATTGTACACAAGAATAAAGGTCAAATGGATACATGATCTAGGTATAAAGGCTGATACTATAAACAGATTAGGGGAGCAAGGAATAGGGTATTTGTCAGGTTTATGAAGAAATTTATGACCAAACAAGAGACATTGAGAACATTATGAAGTACAAAATGGATAATTTTGATTACATTAAATTAAAAAGGTTTTGCACAAACAAACCCAATGCAACCAAGGAGGGAAGCAGAAAACTGGGAAAGAATTTTTGCTGCTAGTGTTTGTGATAAAGGCCTCATTTCTAAAATATGTAAAGGACTGAGTCAAATTTAGAAGAATACAAGTCATTCCCCAATTGAGAAATGGTCAAAGGATATGAACAGGTTTTCAGGGGAAGATATTAAAAGCTATCTATAGTCATATGAAAAAAGGCTCTAAGTCACTATTGATTAGAGAGATGCAAATCAAAACAACTGTGAGGTACCACATCACACTTATCCAGTTGGCTAACATGACAAAATAGGAAGATGATAAATGTTGGAGAAGATGCCGGAGAGGTGGAACACTAATTCATTGTTGATAGAGCTATGAGTTGATCCAACCATTCTGGAGAACAATTTGGAACTATGCCCAAAGGGCTACAAAAATGTGCATACCCTTTGACCCAGCAATATCACTTCTAAAGAGATCATAAAAATGGGAAAGCGTCCCACATGTACAAAAAAAAAATATTTATAGCAGCTCTCTTTGTGGTGTCCAAGAACTGGAAATCAAGGGGGTACCCATCCAGTGGGGAATGGCTGAAGAAGTTGTGGTATATGAATGTAATGGAATACTATTGTTATAAGAAATAATGAACAGAAAGACTTCAGAGAGGCCTGGAAGGATTTTTGTGAACTGATGCTGAGTGAAAGGTGCAGAACCAGGAGAACTTTGTACATAGCAGCAACCACAGTGTGTGAGGAATTTTTCTGGTAGACTTAGCCCTTCACAGCAATGCAAGGACCTAAAACATTCCCAATGGACTCCTGAAGTAAAATGCCTTCCGCATTCAGAGAAAGAACTGTGGAATTGGATAGCAGCATGAAGCTGACTATTTTCTGTTGTATTATGTTTGCTTTGATGGTTTCTCCCATTTTAATTCTTCTAGGCATTATGACTACAGTGAAAATGTATTTAATAAGAATATGTGTAGAACCTATATAAGATAGCACGCTGTCTCAGGAAGGGAGGGGGTAAGGTGGTGGAAGGAGAAAATCTATCTAAGGGGAGAGGGTGAGAAAATTTAAGACTTACAGGAGTGATTGTAGAAAATTGCAAACAATAAAAGAAAAAAAAAATGACCTTTTCTCCCATAACCACCCTCTTCTCACCTTCCCTTTTTCCTGGGCATTGGTTCTCCCAAATTTGGAACTTGGAAGTAGTCCTTGATTCTTCACATACACCACACCCCATCAAGACAGCTGCCACGTCATATCCCCGACACTTGCACTGGTACAAATTTTCTCCTCTGGGAGTAAACCAATGAAACCACAGGCCTCCTCGCTCTACCCACAGAAGTGGACGGGGTGCTTTTCCCAACGGAATGAAAGCTCTGGGGCAGATTACTTCCTTTGTACCCTTCTGTGTAGTGCCCAGCAGATATCTGTGGCTTTAATCACCATTATTAGTTCAGTGACTGATCTCAAGTTTCTCAATGCAGATTAAGTTGGTGGTCCACTGTCTTTGGGAAGGTAATTGTTTTCACCCAAGTTAATGGGTTAATGTAGCCTTGGTTATCTTATTATTCTCAGCTCTGGAAACCACCTAAGGCAGAGACCTCAAGTTGAGTAGCTCTAGCTGACAAAGTATCTGCCAATTTACCTGTACTCTCTGAACATCTTCTAGTGTGGTCCAATAGGAATTTCTTTATGGAACAAAGGATGTGGACTCAGAAAAATTGGGTTTTATTTCAGGTCTGCTACGTACTTATGTGACCTTGGGCAAGTCAAGTCCTTTGGTCTGAATAACTTTACCTGAGAAATGAATGGGTTCACCTTCACCTTTAAGAAATGCTCATTGTGTAAAAGGGGTGAACTTTCCAGTTGGAGCTCAGGGAAATGAGCACAGGGCCCCAAATGCTTCAGGCTTCTGTCCAAGCTTTGGATTTCTAGGCCCTTTCTTCCTCTGGTTGGACTACAATAGAAAGGAATCCTGGTTTTGGTTTTTGTGTCTCAGGAATGTCACGTTACAACTTGAATTCAGTCTTATTCCTTAGAACATACTGAATTGAGGTTCATCTGATGCCACTTCTTTGGTCTGGTTGCAAAGAAGTCCTCAAGAAATGGTGTCTGAAGAATATGTTTCTCAAAGTCTGTTTTAGCATTTGACCTCAGCCCAAATGGGAAAGCAGCAAGTGTGTATGTGGGATAGTGACACTCAAACTCAGAGCCTTCTCAAGGAAGAATTTATTACAATTTCATGAGAAAGGGCACTTCGTGTAAGACCATAGGCGGTGTCAGCAAGGGAGTGCACTTGAGCTGAGCAGAGTACCGCCTTACACAGTCCCTAACGCAGAAACACATTAGCCTCCCTTTCCAATGGCTGGGAATCCAGGCATACAGCCTAAGCGCGGGAATCTACCCCAGAGACAAAGAACACAGAAAGGATCATTGCTTACCAGTGAGGGCTTTTGTTACCAAATATGGGGTGGTCATGTGATCAGAACTTTGGGGGTTCTCCTCCATCTCAGAGCATTTTATTTGCCTAAGGGGGATACTCAGTTATTTTAGCTCTGGCAGAAGGGTTGGGGTTCTGGGGTCTTCACTTAACCTGATTTCACTCATGTGGAAGTGGGCACTAGCCATCTCCAGAGGTGCTGTGTCTCCCACTCACAAGTTTTTCTGCCAGTTTACACTGTCTGCACTCTCTTTCCTTTTCATTGAAAAGCAATCAGTGTCTTTAAAATACAATTTTCATTTTTTTCTATTGTAGTAAGTATGAAAACTTGGGGAACGTAACAACTCCTGTTGCATCTTGTGCTTTTCTTCAGGAAATGCTGACTTCCGCTTCCCTCATCCTGGCCACCTTGTTCATCCTCCTCTTCTTCTTGCCACTGCCTGCACCGGCCCAGCAGAGCACATCCCCCCCCCCCCCCAAGGCTTTATTCAGTCCCATTTCTCAATGTCCATAACAGAAATATTTCTATCAACGTATGTGCCATTGTTCTGCTAGCCAGCTGAACGGAGCATTTCTACCTATCAATCAGGCTCTTCCTGAGGGGGACAGCAGAACTGTAATATTATAAGAGGAAAAAGGGCATTCCAGAAATTACAGCATGTTAGTCGAAGGCATATTCAATTGTATGTTGCAAATGGAGGCTCCAGAAACTAAATGGAAAAGATCCAGGTACAAATCCTAGCACTAATTCCCACAGCATGATCCCAGGCAAGTTAAAGTCTCTGAGGTCCTTGTCCTCATTCTTAAAATGGGATTAAGAATAACCTCACCAAGTTACTGGAAGAAGAGGAAGGTGCTTCATTAACCAAAAGTACCACATCAACAGGGACTTCGGTTATTATGATAAACTCGGTGGTTTTAGGTGTGTCAAGAGCACAGGATTCCTGCTAGATTCACTGCCACCCACAAAACTTCTTTCTGCAGCCTGAACCAGATTAAAATGTAATTGGGAAATGGTTATTTTTTTTTTTGGTTTTCCAAGTCAATATAGGGCCAGCAAGGAATCCATTGTTTGATTTTAACACCACTGATTCAGCAGACAAAGTGAGTCAGGAAGATTGGCCTTTGAACTCTGCCTCAAGCTCACTAGCCTGGTGACCCTGGGTGTCACTGACTCCCTCAGCCTCTGAATAAGAGCACCCCCTCACAGGAAAAACAGGTAAGATCCTTTGTAAATCTTACTAGAATTATAGATCTCAGAAATGTTATCTAATATTTAAAGCTTTGAAAAAAGCATTGGAAAAAATGAAAAGAAACATTTTAGTTAAATGGGATAGTTTTATTATTCAATAAATATAATCTGGCAAACTTCTAAAAAACATTTACTGACAGCTGTACAGTAAGCAAGCTGCATTAACTGACAATGTACAGAAAATTTTAAAAAGGATTTCATTACATAACCACAGTGTCTGAGGTCCAACATTTGAACTACGTATTGCTACAATGTCCAGCTGCTAATGCCCCTTAAAAGCAAACATTCATCATTGTAATAAACATGTCATTTAGATAGCATTTTTATAGGATTATCCTTTCAAGTTTTCTCAAAATAAAACCATACTCTGCTAATGTTTTTTCTCTTATGAAAATAGAGGATCACCTCATTTCAAGACGTAAATAAAATATGTACAAATGGGACCCAAACTCAACATGGCTCCAATCTCTTTGGTGTCTATTTCATGGACGCCTTACTCTTGAAATTGACCTGCACTCACTTTCTCTCTGGCTGCTTGAATTTTCATTAACAACATCATAAGCTTTAGGGAAAACCATCTCCAGCTGATGTTGGAGCTTTTAGTATTTTTTAATCAATTATCTTGTCTTACTATCACTTAATTCCCAATATATCCCTCTCCAACTTAGAGGAACTTTCCCTAACAATGATTTTAAAAAAGAAAAAAAAAAGTAGTTTAACAAAACCCAAACCACCCAGCACATTAATCATCTTCAACAGCTCGTGTGACATTTTAAATGGTGCCCGCCCCCCCCAATCCCTGCAAAGAGGGAGGAGCTTGTAAGATTCTTTCATCTGTGCAATGCTTCCTACGAGCTCGGACGAGTTCATGGCAGAGTACATGGTCACTGTAGCAGGGGCAAGTCAGTGAGCTCGAGTTCAGCCTTCCTATGTAGCACACAGTAACACGCCCTGGTGAGCTGCAGACACCTGCAGGTCTCCAGGATGACCGTAAGCAGTCAGGGAGGCTCATCAATTTCAAAAAAAGGGAACTTCTGGGAGACTATCTCCTTTTTTTTGGCCCAAATTTCATTTTCCGCCCTGTCCCATCAGAGCTGAGGCCATATTCTGCACCTAAAAGCAGCTGCTGGAATTCTTTCATAAAGTGCAGCAAACTGATTTGTTCACTAGTTGATGGTGGGCATGCCATCACCGTAAACAAGGTAATACCAAGTAAAAAACTGAAGTTCAAGACGGACACTATATATTTTACTTTGTTGGCAGAAACAATTGGGTTAATTATTTGCAGTACCCTATTTTCAAAAGAGTACACATAGAGTTAATGGAAATATTTCCATAAATTATCCTGGTCATGTTAAGTTCTGAATTGAAATTTCAGCACTAGAAAACAGATTTTTCTAAAGATAAGTCATGTCATTTCATGCTCAGTAGACTGTTCATACTACATTATCCTAAATTTTAAAACTTTATTTTCAACTTAATCTAGCTTCAGTTTATTGGTGGGCTGTTAAAAACAACACATGGAACAACAAGAAGACCGTAACGGGGTTTTACAAAGTCCACCAGTTGATACCAAGATTTGTTTCACTTATGTTTCAAAAAGTACATCCATAAAATTCTATTTTTTTCGTTTCAACTGTGAGCATCAAATCTACCGAGGATATCACTGCAGGGAGCCCCGAGGGGGTTATCATCCTGGTGACTTGTCTCTGGCAGGGCAGCTTCCACTCCAAGGCAGATGTCCTTTTGCTATGTCAGATTTTACTGGATAAAAAACCAAACTCTAACTTATTTAAGTGTGCCTCACCCCCTCTGGGAAACACAGGTGCTCAAATTTCTGTTTGTATGTTGTCTATCCTTCCTAACACCTCATTTCCTCTTCTAAAAGAGGTCTACTACGTCTGGAGACTTGACAGGAAAAATTTCCAAAGTTAAGGTAAAATTCAGAATGCAATTATCCTTATTACTGAAATACAAAAATGTTCCATTAATCAGAAAATTTCACCAGGGCATAAAGTTCTTGTTTGTACTTCCTCCCTCCAAATCTCTACAGTCTAACAAAAATGAAACTGCTTATTGGCTCAAATGGGAAAGTTATTAAGATTCTGAAATTAGATTTTTGGATGGTCTCATTGCTGGGCCAACACAGTCATATGAAGGGGTTACTGTTACATACTTAATAAGGTTGGGTTTTTTCCTTAATCTTCATAAGGCAATGAACACTTTCACATCTTGAAAATATGAATTCAATTCAAAGAAATTAAACCACAATCAAATTGATTAAAACAATTACAAACTAGAACATTTAGACTAAAAAAATCACTTTTGAGGACCGAAACTAAGTTAATTATAATACCCAATTAACACCTTCAATCCAGAAAAATCTAGCATTCTCATCAGGCAACAGAGTTCATTTAATGTCTACTACAATATCTCGGGTACTATTTCATTTGAAGAGGAAACAAAGCCAAGACTGAATGTTTATTTCGAAAGAAACAAAGGTCAGATTTCACTTCCTCATGCAGCTTCTTGAATCTGGTGGCAGTCCAGTGGAGTCAAGAAAGGCCCTGGTGAAAGAGTTTTCCCAGAGGAACCACAGAGATGAGCCTGAGGACAGGCTTTGTGCTGGAGGGCCAGCTCATGTAAAAGGCAAAGACAAGCTCCAGCCGGCCACAGCAAAGCCCCTCCTCTCGAACCCCAGCCACACAAGCTACACAAGCTTAGAGGCCCTTGCCTACAATACTTGAAAAGTACCTAAAAGTATTTATAATACTGTCCAAACTTCTTTGTGTTCTTTTATTTCATACGTCTGTATGTACAACATTGTCACAAAATGGATGATCAATAGTCTTTAGATTAATGTAGGGTAGAGAAAAGGCTTAAGTTCTTAACGTACAGCAAGACCAAATTGAAATACATTAACTGGATTAAAACATGCAAAAAATTCACTGATGATAGTTATAAAATAATGCCTATGCTAATGAAATGGTACATTTCTTCACATTCTGTCATAAAAGCTCCTTAGTAAATGGTCAAAAACAAAAGAAATGGCTCTGATTTTTTTTAATTAGAACAAGAATTACACCTCTCTGGTCCGAGACATGACCTTTCCTGGTTCTGTTGCTCCCAGTTTCTGGGCCGTGTGGGTGCACAAGTGCTGTCTGCCCTCTGTCCCATGAACGTGATAACATGGGGCATGGGGACGAGAAGGGGGGCAGGCCTTGACTCAAATGCAGCTAAAACGTCTGCCACAACAAGCTTCAATAGAATAAAAAATATAGAATAAAAAAATAGAATTTTGAAGGCAAACTTGTCAGCACAATTTACAGAAGCAGCTTTAAACAGCGCCGGGCACTGCTAGTTACTCTTTTGACATGCAAACAGAAGCTCTCTTTCTTTTCCACCTTGTTAGCCAAACTGTGTCCTCAGCAACAGCTAAAGACCATTTGGTTCTTGAGATTCCAATTAACCTGTGAGGCAGCAACCTAAACTAGGATAGGGATCTTTTCAATTTATGTACAGAGTTGAATTTGTTTGGGGATGGAATAGGGGAGAAACTGTCAATGGAAAGAACTTACTCCTCTAAAAGGTTTTTCTACTCTTGAACTTCAGTAAATATGCCCTATTCCATTGGTTTCAGAAATAAACTGGCTAAACTAATGGTCACTAACCGAAGAATCCCACTGAACTTTCAGGAAAAGACTGACATGGCTGCCCACAAGTGCTACTGTTCCTTTAACAAGCAGATGCGTCCATTGTGGAGAGGGTCAGGATGCTCCTGTCGTTGTCCGATGGGCTCCATGATCTACAGTAACAATAAGAGACAAGTTTGGCTGACTGGAAACCTCAGTTTTGAAAAGAAAAAAAACGATTAAAGCCCAAGCTTATGTTGCTAGCAAACTGAATTTTGGCTCCCTCTCAAAGTTTTCAGCTTACCCTGCAAGTGCCTGCTGGAAGGAACAAGGGCTCAAGAAGGGGAACCTCAGCTGGTACAAGCAGGAGCTGTCAGCAGGTGGGGCTCAGGGATGCCTGGAATGAACCAAGGACCTCCTCTCCCCCTAGGCCACTGGCCTCCCCAGATGTCCCAGGACAGAAAGTGACTTACACATGGTTTGTCACTCTAAATACAACTCTAAAAACACAGCTGGTTACTTCCTTTTCATTAATAGGATCTAGCCCTAAAGAGCAGGTTGGAATATTTGTGGCTATCAGCAGATGCACAACTTAAACTTTTTTTTTTAAATCCAGACAAACAATTTCTATTTTTCCTTTTAAAACAACTTCTAAGGCAAATGGAGACAAAGTGACATGGTGGGCAGAGAGTCTAGTTTTAAGTCAGAAAGACCTGAGTTTCTAGTCTTGCCTCTGAGAACCATGGCTGTGTGACTGCTCAGTGATGCAGAGAAATGTCTAAGACTCTGCTCGGCAGTCCAAAGACAGACCGACACAAACAGGACAGGAAATCTTCCAGGCTCAGATGAGGAGCTTCTCAAGTTTCCAACCAGGATGAGGACGCCCAATGGAAATGAAAGCTGTTTTCCCTTTACGTAGAACAGCATTTTGTACTCACTACAGGTGAGCATCAGACTATTCTGTGACATCTGTCTTTATTACATTTATCCTCTAACAAAGACAGACAGGACACACCATCTGACACAAGATGAAGACAGACACCAGCATGGTTTGCTCAATAGCCTGTCATGGCTGCACACCCCCCTCACCCACAGCACCAGGACACGGGGAAGCAGCCCTTTCACTCTGGCATAGTCCTTGGAGAACCAGGGACTGAATCAAGCACCAAGAGAACCTTTAGGTTACAGTGGCAAGCTCTGATCCAGAATGGATTTGGGAAATCTAAGAGCCTCTGCACTCCCTGTTCTACTGGATACATTCAAGAAACAGAGGCCTCCCTCCACCTCTCGACCACCAAGTTCTACAGGAATTAAATGTACTGAACAGAGGAGTCTGGAATCAGATGGAAAAGCCAAGTCTAGATTTTAACTGTCATTATTTTACTCTAATTGTGCAAATTAAACTGTTCAGCTAAACTGAGGAAAATCTAAGTGTCTTGTAAACTGACCAATGGCGATCTCCATGTAGCCCTTTGAATAGCACCAGGAAGGTTTGCATATTGTTTTTCTTGACCAACTCATCAAAATCCACAGTTCCAACAGATCTCAAGATTTTACATTATTCAGCGGGTTTTGGCTCCGATAGGGAAGGATAAGGAAAGGGGGCTATGGCAGCAATAATTTGCAAGTAACCTGAGAAACTGGACAAAATTGGGAAAGTGCTTAAATGTTCTGCCAAATATTATTTTAGTTACCCAATACTGGATCCGAGACTTAGGAAAATGTAGAACAAGATGCTCCACAGAGGAAAAAAAAGAGCCTGCAATAAAATTCTGATTGCCTAAGAGTCAAGTAGGATGGGACCACCTTCCCTTTGGAGCCTGTTCACAACGAAAACCAGTATTTTCCCCTGACACTGTATCAAACACTTATCCAGATACAAAATGTACAAAGCAACATAAAAAATAAATATCTAAAGGTTCCTTTTTCTATATCCATGAAAAACCGCTTAAGTGTTAGAAAGGATATCAAGAAAAATGGAAATTTTATCACAATACAAACTCTAGAAATGTTCATTTCTGGCTCAGTCAATGTTCACTCCAGATTTAAAGTTTACTAAGAACATGTATTTTCATAGTTTTCCGAGGAGCCAAAACTTGGGGGAAAATGTAACCCAGGGGTTCCACTAAAGTGCCAACTTTGAGGTCCACACTGCAGGGCACATGTGAATTCAATCCTTCATGCCAGGGGCCAAGGTGGCACTACTGTCCTCAGCAGAGGATGCCATGAAAAAGCCTTCTCCATGTGTGCACAGCTCACTTCAACACCTTGTGGAGGGTGTGAAATCACCATTTACATAACCATATCCTAGCACTATGAAAATGTTATCAATCACCCTGTACAAGCAGGCATGAATACGATGATTGGAAGCACAGTCGTGTTTAACCCCAAGAAGAGTTTTCCAAAGCACTTGTACTGCATCCCAAAGCAATGTCTAAAAGGTCAAGCCCAAATCGAGGAAAGTGTGTTAGGGAAAGTCGACCAGATCTCATGAGGTGTAAATGATGTCACACCCACTGTCCTTCAAGACAGAAAATTAGCCAGAATATTAAATAAATGCTAAATTCATTTAGCAGTCTAACAGAAGTCTAACAAAGCTGTTCCCTTCTGCCCTGAGGTTCAGAAAAGCTTAGGGAATTATGACATCATTCACATAAAGAGAATCACAACGTACAAAAGGTTATTTCAATTCCCCCAATCAACAGACATGACTTTTAGTGAAATGTATGAATTTTTTTAAAAAACTACCAAAAACATATCTTAAATTCATTTCACTCAAATATTTTTAAAGGCCTTATTTTGTTGAATATTTCCTCCACAAGTAAGCACTCTATAGGAAATTATCAGGTATTTTAATAATTTAGCCATGGCACAAGCACCTTGAGAGTTCTAATACAGATTTTTAAACTTAGTAAAATGAATTATAAGTGCTAAATTCAAAAAACAAATTTAAATGTTATATAACTTAGGGAAAAGAAATACTGCCTTTTGTATTATAAAAGAATAATTCAAGGTCCAGTCCCCAATAACACACCTAAAAAAATACATTAAGAATAGAAAAGTGAGGCTTTCTGACTTGACAAATTAGATTACTATTTTGTCAAGTCAAAAAGCTAAAACTGGGAAACAAAAGATTACAGCAGATGCAAATGAAAAGGAGAGACATACAAATCGAGACTATTAGATCTATACAAGATCCCATACACAGTCTATTAATTAGAAAAACTGCCAAACCAAGTTCAATACATAGAAGTCTTTCCAAAGTTACATTCTCTTCCTTTAGAGCAAAAGATGCCCTCGTGGTGGCCTCCGGCCCCCGCCCCAGCCAGCCCATGCAGCCCGAGCGCTCACTGGAGCGCTAGTGTAGCAGCTCGGCCCGGTTTATAGGAGACTCCTCTGCAGCAAAGGCTACCATGAGACGTTTCACACCTGTTAACCTGGGCCGGGCTACAGCTCCCCATCAGTCGGTCCAGCATCCTTCCAAAAGATGCACACGCTGCTTGCCCCTCTGAGAAACAGCATATGGAGTCCAAGCATTTGACCCCGGGATTTGTTTCAGTAAGCTGCAAGTTGAAATAGAAAGAAAAAGAAGGTTAACATTCCTTGATCTTGGCTGTCAAATGCTTTCCTACATCACAACAACCACAAGTGTACTTTAAAAAGGAAAATATAATTGAAAAGTTTTTCATTTAATGAGATTGGCATGATAGTCTGAGTATGTTGTTATGAATGAGATATGAAATAAACAATGTACACCTGGGAAGTATGTAATTTTGCCAAGTCATTTCTATGAACTGGTTACCCTGATTAAAAAAAAAAGGTCATTTCCTAACTGCTGCCGAGTTTCAGGTGAAAGACACTTGGGATCTTGAACAAAATCCAGTTAACAAAATAGACCAGACAAGCTTTACATGATCATACATGATAATGCAGAGTTTTAACCATTTCAAAGAACTGTCTGACTGATAGGACTGTGGAGTTAATCCAAAGTTCATTTAAAGAATTTTATTCAGTACCTAGAAAATAAGTGTAGTAATATCTTTAACTAGGTGATTAAACTATTCTCAGCCAATTGGGGAGAGTTTCATTACAGCATGAAATACCACCTGTCTTCTGGACATGACTTTTTTAAATCAATCACATGAAAATAGAATCAAAATTGGAGTAACTTGCTAAGAACTAAACCAACAGAGCTCTATTAAAATAATAACACCCAAGATTTTTATCGGCTCATGGTAATATTACAGAGGGTGCTTTCAACAATCATTACTGGGTTAGGCCCGATTCTTGTTCTACCAAAGACAGTGCATGATCTTAAGAAAGTGTCATCCTCAGAAATTTTTTAAAAAATTGCAATTCACTTTAAAAGGTATTAGTTATATGCCCATCGATACATAGTATAATTACATCTACATAGGTATACAATTAAATTCTTTTCACGAATTCTTTTGAAATTAAAAGGAGGAAAAAGGAAAAAATACATGTATAGGGAGGGAGGGGAGAAAACAGTTTTAAAAACATTATGCTGTTGTAAATGTCTAAAAAGTAGGGGACTGCAGATGGTACTGGTAGGAAAAGAATCAGAAAACCAAGATTTATTGCTGGGAATCTGCGGGCCTGGCAACACTCAAATAGGACCCAAGTCCGATGGAGAGCCACCAGGCACTCCTTGATCCATGAATGTTCTGTTGTGCCCTGCCCTTCTGGCCTGAGAAGAGACTGGTCAAGAGCTTCATGTTGACATCATGGATCATCCCCAGTCCTCTGCTTTCTGCTGTTTTCACTGCTGAGACACAAGAACAGCTCCTAGATCCTGGAAAACTCTCAAACTTAATCCAGGTCTTTGGCAATCTGCACCGGGTTTGAAGATCTCAGGACAACAGTCATGGCTTTCTGCTCTCCCTGTAAGTCTCTGCTAACCCATCTTACAGACTGATGCCGGATTAATCTTCCTAAAACAATGTTTTCATTGCATGCCTTCCCTATTCATAACACCCCTTTCTCATCCAATTTTTAAAGACTAATGAACAACACCCCACTCTTCAGCCTGGCAGGGGCACCAGCCTCTCCTACACTGCCTTACAGCCACCTCTTTGGGTGCCTGGGGCCATGACCAGCAACTCTGGCACTTTGGTAAATGGCACAAAGCCAACACTTAATCCAACTTCTGAGAAACTTTGGAAAACTGCCCCTCTTGGGAAACAAGACAATGGGGTGGAAAGACCTAGGCTGATTAGAAAGCAGGGGAGGGATTCACATCATCTGGTCACCTGGGAGGGTCATATGCCAACTGGCAGCTTTTCATTTTGACTATTTATTCTTGCTAACTAGGAGCTTAAGTTCAGCTGTTTTTCCTAAAGGAGTAAAAATGCTGCCAGTGCCTCAAAATCTGTGTCTGTAGACAAGCCCTGTTGGTCTGCTCTCGCTGTGGCTTGGATGCTTTTCTATCTTTGCTTGTGACCTTTCCCTTCGAGTCCTCCCCCACCAGCTTCAGTTCCATCTTCCCTGTAAAGGTTGCCTGACCATCTACTCCAGTCTGGTCACCTCTCCCTTTTCTGAACTGCTACAGTTCTTGCTGTCTCTGTCACTCAATTCACCCTTAGTACAGAGCCCTGCTCTCTTTTGAGATCCGCACCCCCAACACCTTTATCCCCTGCTCATAACTGTTTTTCCTTAGACATTTCTCTATCAGTCATAAGTGTTCTCTAGAATAGGTACTGAAGAAAGGCTATGAGCGTTAACAGGCCTAAAAATTATGAAAGTTCTTTGCATGTAAGAAAATGTTCCTCCTGACATGCTCCTCCCCTTACCCCTTTCTGCCTCTGCCCTACCAATTCATCACTCTCATGAACTCTAAAACCACTGAGGTGTTCACCCCATGCATCATAACCTCATCCTGTAGTTCTGAATTAGAGAATTTTCAGCTTTGAGATGGGAGCAGGAGGCTCATCACATCTCATCAGGCCACATTTCTCAGCAGGCCAATTTCGTTAGAGGTTATTTTAAAATAAAAAGTTAAATAGGAGCAGTAGGCATAGGTGTAGCCTAAGCAGCCTGGCCATGGTGCTGCTGCTGCGAGAGCCCAAAAAGGACAACCTGACCTTTCTCCAACTTCTGCTCTTAAAACAACTGTATGTATTGAATGACATTCTTATTTTAGTTCGGTGCTAATAAATTTACTACTTCACATAATTAACGGGTGCCCTTGTTCATCTTTGGTGGTTATGAAGTCAAGAAGGTCCATGAAGAGGCTGGGGCTGGGGGGCATGTGCAGTGGAGAGCTCGTGAAAGCTGAACATCTCAAGTCTCCTGGAGTTTTGAAATTACAAGACAAATCCTCATGGATGGAG
Organism: Potorous gilbertii; assembly: GCA_028658325.1. NCBI lineage: Eukaryota > Metazoa > Chordata > Mammalia > Diprotodontia > Potoroidae > Potorous > Potorous gilbertii. The sequence goes on from CM053771.1 coordinate 513,842,000, forward strand.
AAAATGCTAGCATGCCAGGGATTAGAGCCGAGGTGGTTGTACAGCTGCTGACTCTGGAGTCTTGCTTTGATAAAAACCAAACCAAAACAAAGTAAGTCCCTCTACCAGGGTTTTTTTTTTTCTTTTGCTGGCAGCAAAAGTAGTAGGAAGGAAAGCAGAAATGATACCACAAACCCCTTCTTTCCTTGCTTTTTTTTCTTAATATGTGCTAAGGGATGACTATATATATAAAATACCCAAGTAAATATGAGAAACAGATGAGAATACCATAAAAAAGTCAAACACTATGCCATGGGACTCAGTCAGACATCTACACGCCTGGTCTGTGGCATAGGTGAGGAACCCACCTGCTTATTCCAGGCCTACAGAACGGATCAGTCACAATCATAATGAGAAATGAGAGAGCAAAGTCACCACCTTCTCCTGAATACAAGTCATACTAAAGCTATGGTGATTTCACAGGCACACTCGGAGGCCCTGGTCGTAAATGCAGAGTTCTAATAAAGGACAGATGCAAAAACCAGTACTAGGCCTTACAAAATATACTGCTGGGGTCAGGCTTTTCTGAGATTGCATGAAGAGGCCACAATTTTGTAAGCAGCCAACTACATAAAAAGCTATGTGGGAACTCTTGGCTTTGTAGACTGAACACAACATCACTTTCATTTTGAAGCCAGCCTCTTTCCAGTGGCTGCTGTGATCCTCGGCAACCTTAGTCCAATTGACTCGTGTATATGAATGCTTGGAATATAAACTAACACTCACATTAATCTAGATCAACACAAGGTAAGTCAACTATAAAATTAATTACACAACAAGAATTCTAAGGCTTAACAATTGCAAAGGAAGTAGATGTATGATAAAACAAAGAGGTCCCATTTTGTGCGATCTGATTTTGAAGGTGCCTGGTTTCAAGGAGGCAGCCTGAAGAGTAACAAGGGCACCAAGAGGGGTCAGCCTACACAAAGGATGGGTGCTGGTTAAAGTATGGCTGTGAAACTTAACTTGTCTTCAGTTAATTTTAGCATAAATCATTTCATTCCTTAATGAAACTTACGAGTCTGTAATATTTTAAAACAATAATAAACATTAAAAAAGAAAATATACTTGTGATTGGCCAGAATAGTAACTTTCCCTTCCATAAGATTATTTCTGCTTATAATCAAGTCAATACTTTCCCACAGTTCAATAACGCTTATTCAATGGGGTGGATTTGGCATCCATTATGTTACAGAACTTTTAAAGAGTCAAGGTTTGTTTCTCCTTACAAAGGCAGAATTAGAATTGCCTCAAAAATGAAAGATTTCAATGGCAGGTAATGACAATATTGGGGGATCAGAGAATTGACTGGTTCCATGCACAAACCATGCATTCATTCATGAGAATTTACCTTATATGCCATTTTTGAAAAAGTACATTACCCTCTTAATAAACTGTTAAAATGTATCACAGCTAACATTCTAAGAGAAAACAAAACCTTCAAAAGTATTAGAAATTATTCAACAGATTATCTGTAACTAATAAGTGTCATTTCATGAATACAATAAATCCAGGTCATAAGGGTATTTTTCTGCCTTAAATTTATTTGAAGTCACTGTGATGCAAGTTGGGTTTTTCTTGAACATAAATAAGATAGAGAAATAAGAATATTACCAAAAAAAAAATAACAAACCAAACCACAAAACCCTAAATCAGAACGATGAATTAACAAGAACAATGAGATTATAAATGAAATGTGAGTTTCAACCAAGACACATGGTAATGAGCAGATGACTCCATGACTGACTACACACAGTGAGGTCCAGCAGGAGAAGATACTACCTAGTGTGTGCAAGCTCTGCTCTGCTGCTACCTGGATCAGCTAGCAGCTGCCTACTGTCCTCCCCTCTGTGCTTGCTTTCAGCAAATTCATATGCTGAGCTGACTGAGCCCTTATCTTCTTCCATCTAGAAGGACAGAAAAGCAACAGGTCTCATATTACAGAGAGCAACACTTTCACCATTACACAGGTAAATCAGAGCAGCAGGCTGCTTTTAAACAATCTTAAGATGCAGTCATGATCATCACAGAACATGGCAGTTACTTTCACAAAGGAGGGCTGATGATAAGCTTTTCTGTGTAGACAAATCACACCAAATAAAACTTACGATTTACAACTACACAAAAATGTCATAATATACACAAAGCAACTGACAGAGAAACATTGGTTTCTCCTAATGCTAAATTTTCTTTACTACACAAGGGTTCTATTACTAATGTTACTTTCAGGTTTTCCTCTTGCCCTCCTTTGTCATTAAAAGGATTTTTTTTCTGGCCTAAATCAATTTTCCATCCCTTTTTATAGTGGCCAGAGCAGAAAGAGTTCAATGGCCCCCCAACACCATTCTCAACTAAATTTGGCTCTCTATCTCCAATTATTAGAAAACCTTTATCTTGAAATAATTCACTTTTTAAAAAAGTCTCCTCTGTACTTGTACACAAATTAGGTTTCCTAAAAAAAATACTTTATTATAGGAAAGAATACTAGTATCTTTTAAAAAATTATCTATTTAAGGGGAAGGTCTTTTAAAGTAAAAAGCAACCACCACCACCAACAAAGCATACCAAAACGTATGTTAGCCTCATTATTCTATGGCTTGCCCCTCTTGTAGGTATGAACACTACTAACAAAAAAGTGTTCATGAAAATAGTGCTTTTTTAGTAAGTGTCTCACATTAAAAATAAAGAGAATCAAGTGGCTGAACTGCCCAGCTTGAAGATATATGCCTGTCGAGCAGTCAGGGTGCAAGAATCCTCAAGATGAATTCTAGGTTCCAATGAAAATGGACATGGTTATTTTACATTAAAAATTCTTGAAGACAACACATAACTGAACAAGATCAATTTGGAAATGCTTTCTGGGATGTCTGAACTTTATAAATATTTTCTGTGATACTACACTCTCAGAAAAATGTCTACAAATATTCAAATACCACTACATACATCACTTTAGAAACTAGGGGTGGTTTTCCCTTTATTCGCCTACCAGTACATTATAAGGAGAGCTTTGGGAGGCAAGCAGGCCAGTGTGTCCTTACTCCCTTCCCACGGGGGTCAGGGTGGTGCTCTTTTTACTGGCTTGGATGATGGATATTGGTAAAGCCTCCTTTCTTCCTATCTGCCTTCATTGGTGGCGACAAGGAAAGGGGTGGTGGCTCATTCTTCTGCTAAAGTAAAAACTGACCACTGAAGAAGGTGGGCAGTAGGGAAGCAATGGGAAAAAGGAAGTTGAGGCAGTAAGGAGAAGGTGAGGAAGCCTCCGCTCACCCAGCATCTCCCCTTGCTGGCCAACCTGCAGGGATCTACTACCTAGGTGATAATGAGAGAGAATTCGGCCCTGGGGAGTCTGGGCTTCCTCTGCCAGAGGCTGCTGCGGCTGGGTACTATTTGCACATGCAAATGTGCTTTGATTTAAGCAAATCTAATTTGTAAAAGGGTGATTTTATAAAATTAACACAGCAATTTGTTATAAAAGGAACTTCTGGTTTACTAAAATTCTTGTCATAGGCTTCTTTTAAATAGTAAATATGTTCAGTATGTATAAAATGTATCAATTTACAAAAAATGTAAGGGACATGGTTTTGAGTCATTCTTCTTGAAGGAAAGACAAATCTTCAAGTACTTTTTTTGTGACAGAATACATATTTGCTTATCATCAATAATTTAACTTCATTAACTTCAAGGTATTTAAAAACACAATCAATTGTCAAAGAAAGCTTATTAAAGATTTCCTTCTACTGCTATTCAAATTCTAGAAATGCTTCCAAATCCTACACTCAGAGGCAAGCCAGAGTCATCCTTTGCCCACAGGACACCAAGAATGACTTGACAAAAATGGTGTAGACAGGTTAGTGAAAAGTCACTAAATTCCACTGTGTTGAAAATTCAGAATCCCTAATTGGATTACTTTTGCTTCCAAACCACAGAAGCTTCAATTTATGATTCAACAGCATGTTAATCTCAAAAATTTCCTGATTTATGCTTTTTTCCTTTTCAGCACATATTTCTACATCATTGATATGTGTGTGTGTGTGTGTGTGTATGTTATATGCACGGGTGTGTATAAAAAGCAGGTAGTGGGCTATCTGTGGAGATAAAATTCCATGACACATTAAAGACATAATGTTCAGGTCATAGATGCGCTTACACAACAGTAGCAAGGACTGTCTGTCTCAGCAGCCACAGACAGGACACACACGCACACACATGCATATGGATTTGCAACACAGATGAAGGCAAGGAAAAACAATTGAGTAACTCTCATGTCCAAATAACTGCATTAAGTTTAAGTGCGGTTTTTCTGTAATGACTTCTTGCAGGCTTTAACATGCAGAAGCACTAGGGAACTTGGTAGCGCCACAAACAACAGCCTTGGAATTGTGGGAGAAAATGATGCTGAAGTGGAAGAGGGTGCAATGGGGCCCTCAGGGCTGCTGCTGCCCACATGCACTCGCTCATGCCTCTTCCGCCCTCTCTCTGGGCTGTACATGGACATTCAGCGTGCAAAGGGGAGAGGCTGGGCTGCCTACTCTACCTAAGTCTGCTCAGCTGAGTCCTGGCCCTGGGCAATGGCTGCAGAGCGATGAATTCGTCACTTAAAGCAACTGGGCTGGCGTACATCTATAAGGGACAAAGAAGGGGGGACAGACAAGTCAGTAAGGAGTCAGGATCACCTCAGAGACAGACACAGGACACGCGATCAGGTGAGAGGAGAATATACACATGGCACACATACACGACTCATAGGACAGGCCTAACTGTTCAAAGGATATCAGTGCTATTTATTCTTCACACTTGGATTGAAAGTTCAGAAAACAATCTCAGAATAAATGTCAACTTTCCATTCTGAACAATGTTTCTTGTTACTTTTGCTTAAACAACAAATTTCGCTGATATTCTCATTTGGGCTGGACTGTTTTATTTAGTGCATTTTCTACTTCTTTTGATGATACTGAACTAGAAGTCATTCATGTCTATGGCAAAGAAATAAGGTCCCACAAAGGACTATCATTTCATTACAGGATTTTGTTAAAAAAACAGAAAACCAGAAAACAAGGTAACCCAAGAATGAAATATTTAGTAGATCTATCTAGAGTATACCAAACAAACGTGGTCAATTTAGTGTTTTTAAACAAATACTAAAGAACCAATCTACTGAAGTAAATATTCCTACTTCTGAATTAGCAATCTGGGGATCATACAGAGATGGGGTCAAAATTCTGTCTGACTTTCTCAAGAAACTTAAGCTCAGGTAACACTATTCTAAAGTACAGACACCGACTCATTCCAGCTAAATGGACATAAGACACCACATATTTTCTGAGCCAACTCTTCAACATCTGCCTAATAATTAATGTCACCAGTCTTCCCTCCACTGTGTGACCTCTACAGAAACACTTTCTGTGGTGCTTTCCCTCATGCACAACTTCTAACTGTAGCAATAAATAACCAAATCTAGTCCTAATCATGTCTCATAGAGGATTTTTTTAATAATAACTATGTATGTAGGATATATCTAATAATCTAGCACTTCAGAGGAAGAAAAATTAGTTTCTGAAGACTTGTATGACAGCTTACAAGGCACTATGAAACTACCTGACGCTTACATATTTATCACTATATATGTTTTACAATTAGCTGAAGACCCAAACATTTCCCCTATCTATTTTTAGACCTGAATGCCTATATAATGTATATTGGAAAGGCTTGTCAACATTACTACAACACATAGTGGAAAGATCTGTGTGGTCAATTTGGATTGTACAACTTTTTTATTCCTATCTGGAAATATTTTATCAGCATCACATCACAATACAGCCAGACCATGGGCTAAAGTTTAAGCATCACTTCTCTAGGGTTAATGAACCAACATCTATACCTAAAACAGTGTTTGTCAAAGTGCCATGTCTATTAACAAAAACAAAAGAACTGTGGGAAGCCTAGTGCTTTCTTTGCATGAGACACTTCTGTCTGCAATCTGAAAACTCAGCATTTAGATGAGAGGACTGGTCTCCCAGAAATGCGACCTACTGGCACATCTCCTGCAGTCACCATTTCAGCTTCACTGGTACACAGTGGTTAGTAAGAAGTCACTCTATCTAGTCAGTAGTATTGTAAATAAATGTTCACTACTAGCATAGTACACACAATTAGAAATGAGTGTTGGTTATTACCAAGCACATGGGACACACTCCCCTAAGACTCTGCTATGAGACACAGTGTTCTAGCAAGATGGACAGTTTTCCAATTTTATGAGTAAGTCACAACCACATACATAGCACAGAATCCAATTCCTGTGTTACGTGCTACCAAACCTCTACTCCTGTAATGAATATCTATCTAAAGTGTCCAAGAGAATAAAGATTTTCCATAAAAACACAGCTAAGTAAAAGCTGTGCAGCCCAAAGAGCTTTTTATCCTACATGCCATCAGAAAAAGTGTCAGGCACTCAAATTAATGAAGATACTGAAAATATACCATAGATTATAGAATTATCTAAAAATATTATTCTTAAAATGTATTTATTACTATCTGGTAAACCAGTGTTTTAATATCTAGAACCCTAATGGGCACAAATTATTTTAATTTCTAAAAGAATATTATTCAATTTACCAAAAAGACTAATTGGAACATTAAACTAAAATGTCATTTTAAAATCACGTTTTAAATGCATATATAGCAATAGTAAACATAAGCATTTCACACTGAAAAGGATAGTATCATATATTTTGATAAAAAAAATACATGTGATTCAGCCATTTCCCTATGAACTCTAAGAGTTCATAGATGCCTTTTGAAACATGAAAGGCTGGCTGTGCAAACATGTTACCTGGGCCTTCTCAGTACTCGTTGGATGTAGCTGTCGATCAAACACTTTCTTCACAACATCAAGAAATAGGCAAGTAACCACTATAAGGATTATGGCAAACCAAGCAGAACCGCTTGACAGAAGTTGAATGAATACAAAGTATATATCCAGAAATGGCCTGTGAAATTAAAAAACAGAGTGTCCTTAAGGTGCAACATGAAAAGCTTACATCAAATCACAAAGCAAAAAGAATGTTCCCCAGCAAGGTGACTTGATTGGAGAGACCACTCCATTAAAGTGACATGGATTTGAAATCAATACCATCTAACAAACTGAATGACAAGTGAAACAAAAGATAACTTAGTTGTTAAGATGAAATCAAATTAACGGGCTCCTCAGTGAAACTGCCCGATGCTTTCATGGTCTTGATTAGAACTGTCATAGTAAAAGACCTTGGAGAACAACAATCCTAACTCTCATTGGTCTAGGCCTTTCTTCCTACTGATTCACTGAAGTTGTCAATATATATTTGTCCATGTACTGTAGGCCTCTGTTCCTAGCAGATGATCAAATATACCACCTTGGTACATCAAAGCACCAAGTTCTATTTGACAGATGTTTCTAAGTAGTGACTGAGGTCACTTGCCACAATTTCTAGAGGGATGAAACCATGTTCATGTTTTACTCTAAAAACATTCTTCATGACAAACTTCATGATAAATAAAATATTGGTTTTGCACAACAAGAGGCTATTTTCTATTTTGCTGAGTAAATAACTGAGCTTTAGAGAAGCAATTAATCTACTGGTTACTTGAATTACATTAGACTCAGCCTTATCCAAGGAGCTGGACATCTACAAAAGAAATATCTACAAAAAGGTATTTGCTGGCACCATTTAGAAAGAAGGTGGGGAAGGAAACATGTACAAAAGCACTGTAGAAACAAAAGGGCTATTCTAAAAACTGCTTTGTGAAAAACAGCAGCTCTACAGAGTGGATCTGAAGGTTGGAGTTTATTTAGATGGTACCTCCCTGCCAAGGCTCACCCTCACAAGATCAACTCTGCTGGTTCTGTCAGTGTCAAATTAACATGACCAGTCTAAGAGGTTTAGGTTGCCTGTTACTTTAAAGGTCAGTCACTCCAGGACTCATATTCATTGTTCTCTACCAGAATTAGAGAGAAAAATGAATGTACCTGTCATAAATAAGTGGCCCTCTATGCTACTGAAGAATAGGCACTCAAATTTCTTTAGACAAATGTATTGTAAAATAAGACCTATACCATAACTTAGGACTTAAGTAATTAGAGTATAACTTGGCATCCCCTATAGTAAGCTGAAACAGACTTTGTGGTCTATTCAACAGTAGAACGAAGTTCAAAGACCATGAAAAGAATGGAATTTAAGTATAACACAGTATTAAATATGTACTTAGTGTTTAATGGTTATGACACATGATCTAGATACAATCACTCACCAGAAAATTCCTCCATAAAACAAAGAGAATGCAAAATAAAATACAATGGATCCCCAGGTAACAACATGATTTATCCAGGTCCAGAAATGGGTCTCCAAAGCCATCTAAACATCAAACATAAAATACTGAGATTCATATTCACATAAAAAATATTTGCCAAATTTAATACAAAAAAATTAGTCAAAACTACTGTTAGGGTTACTTGGAATTTAATGTATTTTACGCACAGTTTGAAACACATGGCCAACCTTTAGGTGATCATCTGTGCAGGGAAGTTTAACCTCAATAAATGTTCTTCTGGACTCTGTATATCTTACCATTAACTCTGTATCAATATAATCTATTATTAATGTAAAAACAGAAACTAGAGATCTATAATTACAGCTCCTAGGAAAGGATGTATCAAAATGTAAAAGAGTGAAAAGGACAGAAGGAAGGACTTAGAGAGAAAGTGAAGAGGGGAAGAAGGGAAGGAGAGAAGAGAGAGAAGAAACAGAGGGAGAAATGGGGGACTAAGAAGAGGAAAGTGGGCACAAAATATAAGTCTCATATAATTGGCGCTTAACCAATTAGCGCTCTCTAACACAAACGGGAAGATGATGCTTCCTTAGTCAGATATTCAGAAGTGGACTCCATCACTGCAGATGTGGATCTTCCCAGACCAGGCACATGCCTGTATAGCTAAGCACAAAGCCTCCCTCTAAGATGAAACCCCCACCTCAGCAATGTGTTGATTTGTGGCCTCTGAGGGTGATGGGACTGTGGTCCCCTCAGTCTGTGTTACTAAGAGCCAGGAGCTGGCTTCCACAACAGTGTTTGCTGTCAACAGGCAATCATAACTTCATGAAAACTAGGCTTATATAACAGAAATGAACATGCACCTGAAGCCCAAAGAGTACACCATTCACACAGAAGTCTGCATATTTATGACAGCACAACAAAAGAAGGAGAAAACACAAATTTCTACCTAAAGGGATGTAGCATGGGAAGGGGAAAGGTGCAGTAAAGGTAAGAAAAGGACAAAACCCCTCTCAAAGGGGAGGAGCAAAGTGATGGCAAATGCCACCTTCTTTTCCCTTCAGAGCTGCTACTAGACCATGAAGATAGGAGGGTCTGCTTATCTACAAGGGTCCCAGCTGCACAAGCAGTTTCCTAGGCTAGTGCAGACTGACTGGTACCTGTCCTGACTCTCAAAGATTTTTAGGAAGTCCAGTTTGGGGTGCAAACAACAAACTACATTGGCTCAGGGGGAAACTTTGTCCTCTACATGAGGGCCTCCTGCATACTCGGGGTTCAGTGTTTCTGGAAAATACAGCAACTCCAAAAGACAAGTTCAGTGGACCCTTTAACGTCAGTTGAGATGGCTCCTGAGGACAGAGACACGCAGCCATGTTTTGGGGTAAAACTGAGGCTCCTAGCTATTACTATTCAACACCATTAAATGACTTAATTATTGTTTTCTACAAGGGACTCATAGCTGCCAACATTCTGACTCATTCCACTTTGTTTCTGAAGCCCCACTTTCTCGAAAAAGCAATGGAACTTTACGAAAGCCAGACATTCTGCGATGCCCTGTCTTGCCACCTCAGTCTTAATGCTGTGCCCTAAGCACACCCTCCCAGGGCCATCCTCTGACTATGCAATGGCTTTGCTCTGCCAGAGACACTGACTGACTGAGGCTTATGGGGCTAATGAGCTTACAGAAGATGCTTGAATAAGGGAAGCATTTATAACAAAAATGTAGACTAAAAAGATCCAAGTTCAAACATTTAGTGCTGGATTTTGCTGGAGAAACCAAAAATACTGATATTAGCTGCACTGGACTACAAATACATATAAATTTCTACACATTTCTAGGTGTAGGGTGCTTACCTTTACTGTGACTGTAATAACCATTACTGTGAAAACTAATGTACCAAATGTCCAATTTCCAAACATCTAAACAGAAAGGATGAGTTACTGCATTACTATTAATCAAAACAAGAGTGTTATCAACTGTAAGTTAATAAATTTCCCAAATAATTTTATGAATCCTATATACTCTTTCAGACTGTTTCCATATGTGTGTGTGTTTATAAATACAGATACAGATATGTAGCTAACAGTAGTGTAGACTCATATCCTTTTTGTAAAATGGATGAAGGGGAGAGGGAAGGGCAAATAACCAAGGTTATATCATCTGCCTTTTACTTCTGACTGGGTTTAAGGGCTGGAGCCCTTAAACAACAAATAACCCTTACTAAGAATGTTGCATAGGTGCCTTTTACTTTGAAGCCAGATACTGACAACTTACATTTCTTACTGTGATTCCATTTCATTATAAAGTGAAACATTTAAAACTGTAACAAAAATACTAAAAATATTTTAAGAAAACCATTATTTGGGGTATTTCTTTTACCTGGCCATTTCCAAGTAGAGATATGTCTTCCCATATTAGAAAATAGCATCCAAAAAAGAAAATGAAGGCATGACTGAAACCAAGGATTGTCCAATAGAGAAATTTTTTAATGCTTAAGTGACTATTTTTACTTATGTCCCTGTAAATCAACAAAGAAAAAGCAGGTTTAGAAACCATATTCACTCTGCTATGAAATAACATTTGTAAAGCATTGAGCAAGTGCTTGGCACATAGTAGGTGCTTAATAAATGCTCCATTCCCTCCCACCTTTTCTTATTAAACAGCTACTGAAATAAAAGAAATGAAAAACAACTTATTTTCATTGATAATGACTAAATGATTAGAGCTTTCAAAGAAAAGCCAGACTACTAAGGAAGAAAACTTTACTTCAATTCAGATGATTAGTTTTATTTGCATTTCATTCCAAGTATGACTCAAGGATGCCTTTGGTGGACGTAAGCACCCACGCTCAACCTGAGGAGCAGCAGAGGCTCCTCCATAATCACAGCCTCTTCAGAGCAGAACCCTTTGTCTCAGCCCATCAGAGTTGGTCCTCCACTTCTGGGGCTCATTGGTTTTCATCAGGAGTTGTTATCAAGAGCAAAGTCTAGCCAAACTCTATTTTTAAAAATAATTCAATTTTAAGTTCTAAATTCTCTCTTTCCTTCTTTCCTCTCCCCCAACCTATTGAAAAGGCAAGGAAAAAAACCCATTACAAGTATGTCTAGTTATGCAAAGCATTGTCACATGAGACCTATCCAAAACAAGAAAAGACAAAGAAAGAAGAAAATATGCTTGGCTATGTCCTCTGAGTGCATGACTTCCCCACGTGGAAGTGGGTGTAGCATGCTTCATCACGAATCCTTCTGAGTCGTGGCTGGTTGTGGCATTGATCAGAGTTCTACGTATTTCAAGGTCACCTTTGCTACACCTGTTGCTATTGTATAAATTGTTCTCCTGGTTCCATTCATTTTGCTTTGCCTCAGTTCACATAAATTTTCCCTGGTTTGTATAAAACTAACTTCATTTCTTACAGCAAAATAATATTCCATCACATTCATATACCATGACTTGATGGGCATATCCTCAGTTTCTAAATCTTTGCCACTACAAAAAAGAGTTGCTATAAATATTTCCGTAAACATGGGTCCTTCTTTCTTTCATTTTGGGGTACATTGTTAGGTCAAAGGGTATGCACAGTTTAACAGGTTTTTGAGCACAGCTGAACTCTAATTTTGAGGGTTCTGAGAACGCGATGCCAGTCATGAACATCCTCAAAGAGTTTGGGTAGTTCTGGTGGAAACAGGGGTCTGGTAAAACCCTAAGACTCACACCCTGGGCCTGAAAAAAAGTGGCCCAAATTCATGATTTGCTATTCCTAGCAGAAGGGAAGAAAAGCAGTCCATTCTCCTCAGGACAAGGGAGAAGCCAGGCCAACTTAAACCTAAGAACCATGTCCTTGTCCTCAGGCAGCAGACACTGCAGTAAGAAGGTGAGATGCTGCAGTTTAACTTAGAACATTTCAGACAAATCCCATCTGTGAGACCATGGAGAGGAGAAGGCAGGTTTTCAAAAAAAGAAATGCAAGTTGTTAACAACCCCATGAAATAATGCTCAAAAACTCATCAAAAAACGAAAAAAAGATGCAAATTAAAACAACTCTAGGGTAACCTCATGCGCATCATAGTAGAGAAGAGGACAAAATATTAAAATGTTAAATTATGGATGGAAAAACAATTTAGAATGAAATTAAAACAGTACCTGTACATACCCTCTGATCTAGCAATACCCCAATTAGACCTTCTCTCCCTAAGAGGTCAAAGACAGAAGGAAAAGTCCCAAAAATACTTACAGCAGCACTCCTTGCAGTAGCAAAGAACTGAATGGAAAATAGTGAGTCCACTGATTAGGGAATGACAGAAAAAATTGAGGTATATTAGTGTAATACAATATTGTACTATAAAGAAAAGAAAGAGAGACTTGGGATAATAAATATTTGACTAATGACTTCTAGGAAATAATGAAGTAAGCAGAAATAGAAAAGTAATTTGCGAGATTACAATAACCTAAAAGAGGACAACTCTCAAGAACATCTCACTGATCAATGCCATAAAGAATCATGATTTCAGAGGAAAGAGGGTAAAATATCTCTCACTCCTTGACAGAAAATGATGAGGTGTAAAATGTGACATATTTTCAGACATGGAAAACTAATCTGTTTTGCCTGTCTATACTTATTTGTTACAAAGGAAGTTTCTAACAAGATGGAGGATGGAGGACAAAGTGACTGGCAAGTGATAGCAATGGTAAAAAGTGTCATTAGAACTTTAAAAAATTTTGTTATCAAATTGCGGGCAGATCTTTTCTATTTTTGTCCATTTACTCTCTCCCTACTAATTTCATCGTTAAATATTCTTGGGATTAATTAGTTGAACTAGGTCTCATGACAAGATTCCTGAAAACCGATTTTTCCCTCTACTGCTTTTCCTAGTTTTATGAGGCAATTCTGTTCATAATCTTCTACTATACCCTCTACAAAATTCTGCATTTGAGTTTACATTTTATATTTGTGTCTTTTGCTACTATATATCTCACCAAAGCAAAGGAGACGAAGTGTTTGCTGTAGTAGGCAGTTTCTAAAGTGTTCAAGCCTGCTCATTGGAGTGACGACCTTTCAGCAGGTAAAGAGCCTTAGAATATGTTGACAGTCCGTGTTGATATCTATTCCTTTATCCATTTCCCTTTATTTTTGTCATTAAAATAACTCCTAAGTCAGACCTAAGCTATCTCATTTGCACATCAAATCTCCCTTTCAACTTTACCTACGCTAAAACTCTTTTTACTTTTTTAATCCAAAACAGATACAGCAAAATCTCACCAGCTAACACAAATCAAAATTGGTGATAATTGAAGCTGAACCCTTCATTTACTAGATAAATTCAGGTTGTAACAATTCTAATGAGAACCCTGTTTAATCTATTAGGGCTGAGATGTTTTGTTTTTTAAAGGATGGTATCTGACTGTAACTGTTATTAATTCACTAGAGCTGGCCTAGTAAGGGGAAAAAAGATGAGAAAACTTCATATTTTCTCTGATGGCATTCCTAGCACCTTTCAACTCTCCTTGAATACAGTCATGTATGGACAAGTGGTTTCTGTGTAGTTTATAATCTTGTTTGGTTACCCTGGGTTATATTTCCCAACATCCATTTCCTCTGTAAATGGAGTAATAAACAAAATACTAAAAGTACATGGTGCTTTAATAGAGAATCTCATAAAATTTTTTGTTGATCATCTTGTGAAATCGATGGAGTTAGAGCTCTTTCTTGGCAGTAGAGCAGTGAGACTGACAGACAAGGCCATGGTATACCAGGACTCATGATGAGTATTCGCTAAAGGGTCACTGGCACCTATATTCCTAGTTTCATCCCCAAAGGTCTCAACTTAGGATACTCTCACCATCATGCAGCTGAGTTGTGCATCTTGTGCCTCTTTTTTTGTTTATTGCTATTTTGGACCATCATTTAAAACATGGAATGATTTAGTATCCATGGCCTTGAGCAAGATGATAATCTGTGCAATTCTTTATCATCTGGGTAAAGATAAATCCTCTAGATGTTAAAGTGCCCCTTAATATAAAGACTGCTTTGACTCATTTGTTTTGAGACCAGTGAGTTAAAACATTTATACTATACTTGAATTTTCATCTTCTTCTTGTTTTTTCTTTTTAAATGAAGAGCTATAGTTTCATTAATCACTAGCAGATCATGTTCAGGGGAAAAAAGCTTTCCCTAATGGTGTCGGAGCTATACCATGATGTCTTTTCCATAGAGTTTAAAACTAAATTTCTATCTCTTACTGGAATAAAATATTTTTCTGCTATCTGTGGGGAAAAAAACCCAGGAAGTGGTACATAAGCTACAATTATCTTCATAAAATACTGGAAATGCAAGTGTGGACACACACACACACACACACACACACACACACACACACATACACACACACACACACACACACACACACGCTAGTCATTTGTTTCTATCACTTCCACATTTAAGAAAGGGAATATACTTACCGATATAGAGTAGGTTTGCTCTGTAAGACGTGAGGATGTACATGCTGTTCCAAAAGACTATATATCAGAATAGGTAAGGAAGTGAAACAAATATTGTATAAAGTCAGGTAAACGCTGTCATACAGTGTCTAGAAACGAAAATATGTGGATATTTTTGAGGTGTTAAATTACAGAGGTGACATCACATTCATTCATATGTAATAACTGATGATTATAGAGACAGTAAAAGGATTTTTAATCTTTCATGTGTCATAGACTCCTTGGGTAGTTAAGGTTCAAATACAGTAAATAAAACACATAAGAGTATAAAGAAAAAAACTGTAAAGACTCCAACGTAAGAACCTCTGATACAGTATTTTCAGTTCTATAAAGTACTTTATATACATTATTTCATTTTAGCTTTACAATGGTCCTACAATTGTTGGATCATACATTCTGAGACAAAAGGATCAATGGAGGTCAGTTAGTCCATTCTCTTAGGCTAGACTGTCTTTGGTAAATTGCAAATCAACTTCAATGACCCCAAGAATTACACAGAAACAAAGATCCATCTTTTAAACACCACTGTCCTGCTAGCATTGCTGGTGACATGGAGTACAAGCGTCTCAGAAGAATTAAAGAATGACTCTCACACAGAGAGCAACAGAAAGGTATATAATGGTTCTGTGCAAGCTGTACTATGGAGTCAATGAGGAACTATGAAAAACAGGAATAAAAGATGTATTCAAGAAAATGTCTGATAGGAAGAGAAGATGAACTGGTGAAGGGGGCACAGCAAGGCATGGGAGACAGACACTCCCACAGATACTTTTACAATAGCTACAGTAGACTCTGCCCAAAGGATACCACAGAGAGTATGAATCCAGTATAGAGTCTAGCATATTGGGCAGATTCTTGTAGCAAATGTACAGGAGCATGTGAATGAGAATCCCACGGTATGGGCAGGTATGGATGGGTCACAATGTATATCACTGGAGGGAATGTCTAGACTAGGGAGATCATAGCTGCTTCACTGGTTTTCCGTCAGAATTAAATGAGATAAAGGCATATGCAGTGTTTTGGAAATCTTGATGCTCTATATAAATGTCAATTATTATTAAGGACAAAACACAACTTATATCTATTTACTTACTTGTTGTGAAAACAAACAATAGAACTGATACAAAAATTGGGGTGTGATAAAACACACATTCTGGAAAACAAGATGAAAAGAGAATTTTCCATTAGAATATTTAGTACAAAAACAGAATTTAAAGAATACTAGTTACATTTAACAACAATCTCTGTATTTTAGTATATGGAACAGCCTTCTAAAACAAAAAAAATGAAAGCTTCTTAGAACTGGACAGTTGAAGAGTGAAACTGTGTAAACATGACTGGTTGGGAAGGCAGAGACATTGGCCTAAGTAATATTGTATAGTGCTATTTCCATTTTATAGGAGGACAAAACTTAAGAGCCAGCACAAAGACAGGAATGCAAATCTCCTTGATTCTTTTATTTTGGCTAGGTGATATCAGAAATTTTGACTTCCTAACTAGTATTCTTAATCTTGTGACTACAGAAAATATTTTTTACATAATACAGTCTTAAGATTGCATGTCTTAACTTAAAAAATGCAAAAAAAGTTCAGTTATACATCTCACAGAAGACTTATTCTCAAGAAGCTCCCATCACCTCTTTGTAGATATATGCATACACTTCTCACCTTGAGCCCCGACCCCCCCAAAGGAAGCTCCTCCTGGACGGCACCTAAGTCAGGGGTGTCCCTTTTAGTATTCCTTGCCCTGAAATGATACTCTACATACAGCAGGCATTTAATATTTGTTGTGCTTCAGTGTATTATCAAATGTGAATTTTCTTCTCTAGCAGAATGAAGCATTCTCTCTTTTCCCCTTTTACCTTTATTGCTTTTTCACCTTTGCAGGGGTTTCTCACCTGGACGAGGACTAGGGCACAGTCCACATTGGTATGAAGTACTAGGAGAAAATCACAGAACTTACAGGACTTGACTCTCCTTTTCTGTCTTGCAGAGTCCCTACAGTCCAGAACCCTCTTGACTCTTCCCCAGTTCCCTTACAACTTGCGCTTTACCTCGCAAAGGGCAAAATGGCCAGGCAATCTGAAGGAAGCCCGACAGAGGAAGATTGTGCCCTCACAGTTCCATGACAATCTTCCTTCTCATTCTCTCAAGCCTGGCTGGGGCCCTCCTTCCAAGCTAGAAAGTGACTTAAGTCAAAGGCACTGGCCTGGAGCTGGCAACCCCTATCCTTGCTGTCCCCTACATAGGGATGATGACAAAAGAGAGAATCCTCTCAAACTACAAGAATGGTGGAGATACACTTCCAACCTATGGAAATGCAATCATGAACATGCAATTAAAATAATTACAACCGGCTCATTACAGGTTAACTGGTTTTTCTGCAATGGCCTAAGAGACTAATCACCAAATCTTATAATATTGTTATGGAAAAATGGACTTTAAGTTCCAAAAGACCAACTTATAAACAAACATTTAGGGAGAAAAACAAACAAATGTTAAAAATTGTTTTTACATGTAATTGAGGAGAAAATTATTAAAAAACGATTAAGTGTAGTAAATTGGGAAAGAATTTTTACAGCTTATCTTGGGGATAAAGGCCTCATTTCTAGAACATACAGAGAACTGAGTCAAATGTACAACTATACACAACCTGCACATATGCTGGGAGCTGCCTATTATTAATAAAAAATCATAAGGTCATGCTGTTTGCTATCAAATAAAATCCCGCTGCTCATTCAGGACAGAATCATGTGTCCTGGATATGTATCTTTATAACAGAAATGGTTCACGCTGCAATTTGGCTCTTTCTTTGTAACTGGGCTCTCTATGCATAACTGTGATCCACCCAAATTTCATGAATCACCAACTGCCTCTCTGCTTACCTTATAAAAAAAGTATTGTACAAGGGTTGCTATTCTAATATAATAAAAATGGCCATGGACAAAAAGCAATTTGGAGAGGAATTTAAATCTTGCAATTGCATAGTCGCTGTTTCGAGCAGCCTGTCTTCCTTCTTTTCCCATAATACCTGTAATAGAGGCAAAAATAAAAAAGGGGAAAGAATCAGTACAGGCCATCCTTCATGGGAGTAACAAATGCTCTTTAAGGGTAGAACAGCTTGAGGCTGGTATGTACAACAAAGTCAGAAAGCCCCACAGCTTTGATTCCTGGAAGAAATTCCTCCAGCCCTCACTGAATACCCCACCCTCCTATACCCCTAGGCTACCATTTTGTTTAAAGGACAGGATTATTTCTCTCAAAACAAAATGGCTGCTAGAGACAATTTATGAGGCTGCTGTCTTATGGAAAAAAGCTTTAAAAAGGAGCAAAAGAGGATAATGTTATTACTACTACATTTCATTACAGGATTAAAATGCTAGTTTACATCAAACATCTATCAATGAAAAGCCTCTACTAAGTTCCTGCTTTGTGCCAGGCATGGAAGATATAGGGACAAAAATGAAAGTCTTACACTTCAATAATATAATATCAAGGTAACCTCAATTCATACAACCTGCACATAGAGGGTCCTTTAAAAAAAAAAAAAGGGAGAGAAGGACTGGATCTGTGTTTTCAAAGGTAGAGGGAACATTGATGAGGGAGTTCCCTCTCCATGGTTCACTCAGTAATTAGAAGAGTCTTACAGAGTAAGACTGGAGTAGAGGGGTCAAACTCAGATCAGACTTAAGATGCATTTGGGAAATGGGAAAATACAACTCAGAAAATATTCATGTGTGGCACAGGGATACCTTCCTTCTTGAGTCTGACTGCCGGCCTGGAGTAGAGGGAGGGGGCCACACTGCCAGCTGTCATTTTCTACCTCCCTGACTGACTCCCTCTCCCTTTGCATCACCCCTATGACAACTCTCAGCACCCCCTTCCTAATTCTCTCAGCAGAGAACCTGGTTCACATTCACCAAGGGCTTCCTTCTGACCTTCACTCTCATCTCACACCCCTCAGGACCTCCTAGCACCATCTCCTCTTGCCAGTCTGCCTCCCATGACGATGCAGTCCTTCTCCTTGCCCAGGGAAACCTCTTTACCTGTTCAACTAATCTCATGACCTCCCATCTCCTCTAGCAGATTGTGACCTCTTCGTCATTTATCTTCAATCTCTCCCTAACAGTCCTTCCCTTCATCCTTAAAAACCCCACACTTGATCCATCCATCATGGCATATCTCTCTTCCCTTTCATGACTCAACAACTTGAGATGGCCATCTATAACTGACTCCATATTCTCTGCCTCTCTTTGTTCTTACCAAAGTTACCAATGATCTGTTAATAACCCAGTCCCATACTTTCTCTAACCTCATACTTCCTGACCTCTCTGCAACCACTGGCACTTAAATCACCCCCTTCTCCTTAATCTGACTCTTTTCTTTCTTTTTTGTACCTTAATGTTAATGCTACCTCTCTACTGATTATCTCCACTTAATTCTGCATATGTTCTCTGTACATGGTTAATAATACTAATACTAGCTAACCATTTACTAAGAGTCTACTATGAAGGTACTCTGCTGAACACTTGGCAAACATCACATCATTCGATCCTCACAACCACTCTGGGAGGTAGGAATTATTTTTATTATTTTCATTTTATAGACGAGGAAACTGAGGCAGAGTTGAAGTGACTTGCCTAGGATCACACAACTAGTAAGTGTCTGAGGCTGGATTTCAACTCAAGTCTTCCTGGCTCCTGCCTAGTGCTCTTTATATTCTGGCACCAACTAGCTGTGCCCGAATCCTACCATCAACCCAATCCAGGACCTCATCATCTCATGGCTGCCTCAAGTCCTGCTCTGCTTGGCTCTTGCCCCTTTAATAAACTCTGGTGTCTCTTGACTGATTTCAGGAAAGCCCTTCATTACCTCCTTCCCACATTCCAATCTTCCGTGCTGTCTCTCACACCAGACATTGCATTTCCCAGCTCAATAAACATTCACTGACATCACTGGAATTCTCTCCCTCTTCATCTCCATTGCCTGGCTTCCAGTCACAGCTACCCTTCCATCATTTGCTCTCCCTTGAAGAAGATGACCACCACTAGTACTCCCCTTTGATGTACTCTGCAGGCACCCTGTGTATACCCATTTTCTCCCATCAGATTAAGAGGGCCTGGAGGGCAAGGTCTGGCCTTCGCCTTTCTGGTTGGAGTGTTGCTTGACCAGAGGTAGGTGATGAGTTCTTGACTACAAAGACAGTTCGGCCCAATACACTAAGCTGCCTCTCACATAAAACAGAATAATTTGGTGGGAAGAGGGGTGGCATTGGTAACTGGGAGGTAAGGAAGGTCCTAGGAAGGTGGCCACCAAGAATGAAGGTAGAAAGTGCTGGAAATGGGTGGCACTGTGTGGGAAGTCTGTATACTGACTAAATCATTGGGGCTTATTGTGGTACATTGGAGTCAGGGGACTTGGATACCAATCCCACCTCTAATGTTTAATTATGTGTCCCTTCCATGAGCCTATGACCATTTGAAAGATTAGGCAGACTGGGGGGTTGTTTTTAGATGGGAGAATTGTTTTTACACTTCATATATATATATATATATATATATATATATGTATATATATATATGTATATATATATATGTATATATATATGTATACATGTTAAAAAAAAGTATGATAATGAGTGTAATTATTGTAGGTAGCAGTACCGGATCTAAAATGGATGATTTTTAAGTAAAAAAAAGTATTAAGAACAAAGGTTATTCTCTTCAAGTTAAAGGGCTGTGTGGTTCTCTTTATCTATACTAAAGTCCCAAACCACTTTCTTTCACCGTAAAGCTTTGTGAAACAGACTGCAAACCTCAAAATTCTGAGAGGATTAATTTATAGCTAATAGTAACTTTTTAAAAGACAGCACTGAAGAATTCTAAAACATGTCAAACACCTTCCCCATGGGAAAGGTGTAACTGTTATTTTAGAGGTCGTATGGCACAGCGGATAGAGCCAGAAGAACCCCTGCTGTTGGTGCGTCACCTGAGCTAGGGGATTCCTCCTAAAGGTGCTCTCTGTGCTAACAAAATCACAGATTCAGTCCACATCTCTATTACCACTATCATGAATCACCAACTTCATGCATTGTGGAGGCTGGCGGTGCTCCATAATTTGGAACAGAAATTCTTTAAAAAATAGTGACTATTCAAGGAATATTCAAAATGAGTATTTTAGCTACAATGTACTTAGGAAAATAAAGCTTTGATGTGCATGGTTTCAGAGCCAATCTGCATGTATGGCATTGCGGTCTAAGAGACAAATGGAAAGTTCATAATATCGACTACATATTGACTTAGAAAGTTAAGAAAAAAGTCAGTCACCTATGCCAACATGAGCTTCCTGTATCATGCTCACGTCGTTAGCACCATCACCGACAGCCAGCGTTATAGGTTTTTCTGGAGAGATTTTTATCAGTCTTATTACCTGAAAAGATAATTTTAATTAGTTCTCATAAAATCAGCTCTTAGTAAATGCTTGTTGACTTACTACTAAGGCAAGACATGAATCATTTTCTAGAGAAATACACATTAAAATACCGCTCTTTCACAGGATCAGCTTTGGCCTGATGGCCAATGTCAAATATTCTTAATTCTATAAACCATTAGATGACTCAAGGATGAATCAAAGATGAAACATTTATATGAAAACAGCAGGGCTTGGGAGAAGCAGCATTAGGAAAATTCTGGATACTCAGGCTAGAATAAATTTGAGAGAGAACTATTACATTCCTTTTCAAACACAAACTTAGGTTAATTCAACATCATAAAAATGTAGAAATGAAGAGTGGAGTATAAAGACTGATACTATAAACAAATTAAGGGAGCCAGGAATAGTGTATTTGTCAGATTTATGGAGAATGGAGAAATTTTTGACTAAACAAGAGATAGAGAACATTATGAAGTGCAAAATGGATAATTTTGATTACATTAATTTGAAAAGTTTTGCATAAACAAACCCAATGCAACCAAGATCAAGAGGGAAGCAGAAAACTGGGAAATAATTTTTGCAACTAGTGTCTATGATAAAGGCCTCATTTCTAAAATATATAAGAGAACTGAGTCAAATTTATAAGAATACAAATCATTCCTCATAGTCAAAGGATATGAACAGGGAGTTTTCAGAGGAAGAAATTAAAGCTATCTATAGTCAAATGAAAAAATGCTCTACATCACTATTGATTAGAGAGATGCAAATCAAAACAACTCTGAGGTACCATATCACACCTATCAGACTGGTTAACATGAAAAAACAGGAAAAGGACACATGTTGGAGAAGATGTGGGAGACTTGAAATACTAATTCCTTGTTGGTGGAGCTGTGAGCTGATCCAACCATTCTGGAGAGCAATTTGGAACTATGCCCATACCCTTTGACCCAGCAATATTGCTTCTAGGACTGTATCTCAAAGAGATCATAAAAATGGGAAAGGGTCCCACAAGAACTGGAAATCAAGGGGATACCCATCAATTGGGGAACGAATGAACAAGCTGTGGTATATGAATGTCATGGAATACTGTTGAACTATAAGAAATGATAAATAGGAAGACTTCAGAGAGGCCTGGAAGGACTTTTATGAACTGATGCTGAGTGAAAGGAACAGAATGAGGAGAACTTTGTACAAAGCAACAACCACAAGTGTGTGAGGAATTTTTCTGGTAGACTTAGCTCTTCACAGCAGTGCAAGGACCTAAAAAATTCCCAGTGGACTCAAGGCAAAATGAATTCCACATAAAGAGAGAGAACTATGGAACTGGATAGCAGAATGAAGCAGACCTTTTTCTCTTGTGTTATGTTTTGTATTGTATTCATGATTTCTCACATTCATTTTAATTCTTTTAGGCAACACGACTAAAGTGAAAATGTATTTAATAAGAATGTATTGTAGAACCAAATAAGAAGAAGGGAGAAGGTGGGAAAAAATCTAAGATATATGGAAGCGAATGTAGAAAACTGAAAATAAATAAATTAATTTAAAAAAAGAGCAGAGGCTAATATGGAATGAAAAAAAAGAAATTAAGAGTAGAGGCAGAACTCATTTGCTCTCACTTCTGCATAGCTGGGTGAGATTTAATTTATGGAAAATAAAGGAAAAGCTGAAGAATCAAAGTCTTTCAAAAAAATGTGGAGAAAAAAGTACCTTTGTGAAAAACTCTAAAGTTGATTTTATCTTGGAAAGTTTCTCCTTACAGCCTATCTCAAGTTTTCTTATCATCTCACAGTTGAATTTATGTCAATTCCAGAATACAGACAAACTCTAATCCTTTCTTAGGTTAAAAATTTATCCTTAGAGGCAGTTGGTGGTACTGTAGGGAGGTAAGTTCAAATCCTGTTTCAGACATCTACTAGCTGTGTGACTCTGGACAAGTCACTGTCTACCTCAGTTTCCTCATCTGTAAAAATGGGCAAGATAATAGCACCTGCCTCCCAGGTTTGCTGTGAAAATAAAATGAGGCAATATTTACGAAACCCTTTGTGAATCTAGATTTTATTATTTATTATTATTATATATTTATATGTGCCATAAATTTATAATAGTTTTAAGAATCCTCTCTTAACTCTTCAGCTCAGTCTCACTCTTCTTCCAGTTTTATCTGTCCACTAAGAAAGTGAACTTCAGGAAGGCCTGGAAGACTTATACGATCTGATGCTGAGTGAAAGGAGCAGAACCAGGAAAACTTTGTGAATAGCAACAACCACAGTGTGCGAGTTTTTTCTGGTAGACTTGGAACTTCATAATAATGCAAGGACTTAAAAAAAAAATCCCAGTGGTTTTCTAAGGCAAAATGCCTTCTACACTCAGAGAAAGAACTATGGAATTCATTCGCAGAATGTAGCAGATCATGTTTGTGTGTGTGTATTATGTTTTGATTTATTATATGATTTCTTCCATTTATTTTAGTTCATCTACATAGTATGATTATAGTGAAAATGTATTCAATAGGAAATTATATGTAGATCCTATATGGAATTGTACGCTGTCTTGGGGAGGGAGGGGATAGGGTCTAAATTTTCCAGTAGTGATTGTAGAACATTTAAAAAAAAATTAAATTAAATTTAAAAAAAAGGATGTTACCAAATTAATGTATGATCAGGGGGAAAAACGGCAAGCAATTATTTCAGTGAGAGACATGGAAAGTCTTTTATGCTCTATTAGAATCTACATAATATCAAGAAAATCCAAGGAAGACAATGGTTAGATGTCCCTGTAGAAAGTTTGTTGAGAAAGACATTAATAAGAATTGTGCAGCATGGGTAGACATGAATGGGTTTCATCAATAGAAGGTTTACCCACATAGAGATGATGATGGTGATGAGGATGATATAAGGGCAATGAGGGTGATGATGACGGTAGTAGCTAGAATTATACCAGTGTCTACTATGTATCAAGTGCTGTAGTATTTTATAGTAAATCAATAAATGTATTAAGCACCAAAAAAATTAAAAAATAAATGAACAAAGAAGTGAACTACAGATGGCTGTAGTTTACGGGATGTTTCTTAAACAAACCTCCATTACCTTTAGTTTAACATTTAGAAGGAAGAACTTAACGGTATTTAAAATCACACACAATAAAATATGAATGCTGTCAAATTCTAAACATAGACTACATATGAAAAGGACAGCTCCTGCATGATGCTCCTGGGGACTTCTGGAGGTGCTACTAGGATTCTCTCAATCAGTGTGGACAGGAAGTTGTGTGTAGTCCCTCAGTGCGACAGAGCACTGAAGGCAGGCACAAGTACCAAATCCAGGCTCTGGAGCCAAGGAGATAGGAGCTCTAAGCCTCCTCTTTCCTCCAAGACCCACGTGTCCCCTGGAGCTCGACCTCTTTTCAGGGCCTCCCAGGCACCATGCACCAGGGCAGTCCCCAGAAAGCCTGTCTTTTCCTATGGATGTCACCAACTCACCTTCTTTCTGAATCTGCTCAAGTCACGGCAGGAAACATGATGAAGCCAACTGACATCATGCATTTCTCACATGGGTGAGGGCCTTGGGTGGCCCTCAATTCTTATTCAGTCAGTCAGTCAACAAGCATTTATTAAGCACTTACGTGCAGGAAGGCAGTGTTCGATATACCAAGAATACAAGGCAACTCAGTGGCTCAGGAGCTCAAGCTCCAGATCTGAAGTCAGGACTTCCTGAGTTCAAATCTGGCCACAGATACTTTGTGGCTGTGTGACCCTGGGCAACTTCCCTAACTTCAGCTTATCTCAAGTTTCCCCAACTGTGAACGAAGGTAATAGCACCTGCCTCAAAGAGATGTTGATTTCAGATAAGATCACTGCAAAGTGATGAGCACAGTGACCAGCATGAAGTAGGTCCTATATCAGTGCTTATCCCCACCCTCCAAAAGAAGTACTGGTTCTTACAGAGCTCATGTGCATGTATAAGATGTGCACAGTGTAAACAGAAGGTAATCTCCAAGGAAAGAAAGGCATGAGCAGCAGGGAGAGACTGGGATGTTCCATCACTGGCAGTGACAGGGTCTCGCAGGGGCTGGCTTAGAATTACTAAAGGGGCTGGATCATTTCGCAGCTGAAGCACCCATACATGAAGATGAGCAAAGCCAGTGATTTGCCCACCTGGCTGAATGACTGTCATTCATTGGACTTGTTCCTTGATAGGCAGGGAGGCTAGGATCCTGCTGGGTTTTAGAACCCCAGTATCATCAAAAAATGAGATCACTTGGAGAACCTCCACCTACAAGTAACACCTCTTCCATGCAGACACAGTCTGGGACACTCTATGCCCCCTCTGGTGACCTGGCTCTCCTACTTGCTGCTGGGACAAACACTCTCCTTTGAATCTCGAGTTGTTACAACCTGTGCCAAAGGGTTGTGATGAGGAAAGCATTTTGTAAATCTCTAGGTGCTATCCAAAGGTAAGTTTTTATTATTACTATATTATCTTGTAATTCTTTTTTGTAATTTTAATCATTTCTTTCTAAGCTTTTTAGGGCAGTGACATGAGCTCATATCAATTAACATAATTTCTGTCTCCAGGAGGCCAGTTTAAACACAGAGTAAAGCACAGATCTAAAGTACGCAGGAAAGGCTACAGAGGTCCATGCCCTCCCAGCATCCTCCTGGGATCCTGGTGCCCTCTCCTCCTTCCCTTGAACACCAAGCACTTCTTGGGTGGCTGCTACACTCCAAGCACTAAGAGACACCAAGACAAGTGAAACAGTTCCTGTCTTCAGGGAGCTTATACTCAGGTTCTCTCTGTCTTCTCTCATTTGGTGACTTCATCAGGAGGCAGTCTTGCAAACTGGAAAAGGGGTTGGGTCTGCATCTGGGCTCAAGTCCCTACTCCACTGCTGACTGGTTGTGTGTCTCTGATCAAGTCCCCACCCTCTTTGGAGCCTGGAGGAGAAGGAGGCTGGACACTAATCTCTCTGCTTGCCCTTTGATGCTCTCCATAACCTTGCTCTCCCCTCCCCACCACCCAGTGTCCTTACACCTTATTCCCCAAAACACATAGTCTTCTACCTAGTAACAGTGGCCTCCTGGCTATTCCATGAAGAAGACCCTCTATCTCTGGGCTCCAGGCATTTTTCTCTGGCTGTCCCCAGACCTGAAACGCCCTCTGTCCTTCACTCCAACTACTGACCTTCCTGGCTCCCTTCAAGTCCCAACTAACATCTCATCTTCTACAAGAAGCCTTCCCCAAACCCTCCTAAAGCCAATGCCTTCTCTCAGTTCACTTTTCCTATTTATTCTGTAAATAACTTGTTGGTCCAAACTGTTGCTAGTTGCCTCCCCCCATCAGACTGTGAGCTCCTTGAGGGCAGGGAGTGTCTTTTGCCTCCTTTTGTATCCCAGGTTCTTAGTACTAGGCCTGGTACACAGTGATACTTAATAAAAGTTTATTGTCTGACTGGCCTGAGGCCCCTGACTCCAGTTCTAGACCTATGGCCCTAAATGCGCTTTGGTCATCTCAATGATAACCTGATATCAGAAGGGAAGCCCAGGCTCAAAACTGCATAAATATTGGGGTAAATTTTTATAAGCAAGTTCAAAAGTTTTAGGATTAGGAAAAAAAACAGAAATGAAAGACCTGCTAGCCATGCTGCTATTTCAAACAGTTTTTCACAATCGCATAAACACATACAGCTTTACGTGTCCATAACTGATTTTAATCTTTAGTGAAAGTTTCCAAGCCAAATGGAAATATATGCATACAAAAATTTCATAGTGTGGAATTTCACCACAATTATAATTTTTTCAATGAAATTATTTTTTTAAATTAAAAAAAAACAAACACTAAAATATAAGACTAAAAGAAGAGCTGCTTTCCCCAAGTTCTTCAGCTTTCCGCTACTGACACCTCCCCTCTCCCATGGACACTCAAGGGAGGTTCAAATTTCTGCTCTCCACGATGGGATCCCCCCGACCCGCCTGAGACCCCACACTTGAGTATGGGGTACTCCTCTAGTTCAGCTGAACTATTTTTGTCTCTTCAAACATTTCTCCTACATGGCCCTGTTGAGGCTCTGGCTCACAATGAATGTCTAAGGCTGTAGAGACAGACTCCCAGTGATCCTAGTAGAGGCTACAGGAGCTTCAGAAGAAGCTGGAGGCTAGTCACCTGAACTTGGCCAGGCTTCTAAATGAGGTTCAGGCCAGCCAAGGGAGCAAAGCTCGGGACCCTGAGGTCTCCTGAGAACTTGGTGCCCACCCTCTACTGGCTTTGCCCGGTTGGACACATGGCTTCTGACTCTCTCATCCTTCCTTGTCCTTGCTGTGATGGCTGGTTCTGATCCTTCCTACTCTTGCACATCTTGACCATCTGCTCCCTCACCTCCCTCCATCCCCATTGAAACCTTTGCTCTGGGACTATAGCACTTGGGTGCTGCTGGCAATTACCAAGTATTACAGCCACCTGGGGGTGCGTGGTATCTCCCCGCTACACTATCGGCTCCATAGCAGCAGGAATCAAGCTGTCTTACCTAATCTCTGTTATCTAACCTCGTACAATGCTGGGTATAAAAGTACTAAATGTCTGCTGAATTAAATTGAGTTTACATATGCCTTCCTTGGGACCAAGAAATAAGAACCTCTTTAGTGAAAATAGACTGGTTCAAGTTTTTACTCTCTACTATTTAAAATTTATAGAACCTGAGACAAGTAAAATGTATATGTAATAAAAAATGTGACCACACTGCTGCTGTTACAAAAGGTACAAAGGGTAAGCAAAACCAGGGAAAACAGGAGGGTCTGATGTTTTGTGAATCCATCTCCCATAAGCCCATCACTCTATCTATGAAACAAGTCACGGGGAAGATGAAGCTTCCATCAAGTGTTCTGTGAATTAAAGATATCAAGGACTACCCCCAGCAGGAGGCACAGCCTGGCCCTTAGGTCCAAGGGTGGCACATACTTTTGCTTTCTGCAGTGGGGCCATTCGGCAGCAGAGGACAGCACAGCAGCTTTTACACACATCCATGAAAATCTTCTCGTGCTCCCTCAGGGCCAGAGAAAGGCTACTCCCGTCCACCACGAGCCCATGCTGGATCACATGGTCATCGGCAATTCTGGAAAACAAAACATTTTGATTTTCAACCAAATGCTATGGCCCCACTTACTACACCTAAATAACAGTAACAGACTTCACTGCCTGGGTGACCCAGGCCCATTCTGGGCCCCCATTTCTACATCAGCAAACTAAGAGGATTGCACTCAATGGCCTCTGGGCAAGGCCCTTTGATGCTCTGGATCCAAGAAACTATGAATGTTAACCCCTGCTTCTTTATTAAACTCCAGGACCAGATACAAGATGTAGCTTTTAAAGTCCTTCATCAGCTGACTTGTTCCTGCCTTCCCAGTTTCTTGCCCCTTTCTTCCCCCACATACTTTGGCAATCTAGTGACCTCATCCCTGAGGTTTGGCCTTAAGTCTCAGCTAAATTATTGCCTTCTGCAAGAAGGCTTTCCTGAACTCCCTCTAATAGGATCTCCAATTTATCCTGGATATCTCGTTTGTACAGAGTCAGTGCCTTGAGAGCAAGGACCGTCTTTTACATTAGTACACAACACACTGCCTGGCACACAGTTTGTTGACTGAACTTGAATGAACACAAAGGTGTGTGTGCATAAATGTGTAACACAAGATTATTTTCACCTCTCATGTTTTGGACACTATGTCTAAGGATCTAAAACCTTACCAACTTCTTTGTTCATATCACTGATGGTTCAATCCAAATAATCTGTGCTTAAAAGCACCAACCTATTAAAATATACAGTCATGAATGAAATCTATTTTCCTTGGAGTTTTAAAAGGCCCCAGTGGATGCTAGCATTTAAATAGCCAATACTTATTATAACTCAATGCAAAGAGCCCCTTTTCCAGAAAGTAAATCACCCCAACAGTGACACTCCAATAGCCAAGGCCCTCTGTTTCAAAAAGCCAACACATTTATCAGTTTCCCTCTGAAGAATTTAAATTAATCAATCAACATCTAAGTACCTGCCACAGAGGCCTGCTGGGACCCAGGGATTTGCAGGAGACCAGAAAGGTCAATGGCTCTAGTGGAGTCACTAAGAGGTGACTACACCCATTACCCAGATTAGATTGTGAGGCTGCCCAAATCACAAAGTGTAAAATTGGATGGGTTGAGCTTGAAAAAGTCAATATGTGGCTCATGGCCTCTGAGCATTCATTCCTGGGCCCAGGGTGACCCTTCTTTGGGGATCCCACAGAACTCCCTGGAACCCAAAATACCTTCTGGCCAGTCGCCTCAGCTGCTCTGCACACTCGCTGTCTGATTTCTGGTTGACCAGTTCAAGGATATTCATGGTTCTATGAAAATGTCCACACGATAAACTCACGCTAATGGCAGTTTCATGTTTGTCTCCAGTAAGTACCCAGATTTTGATGCCGGCCATGCGCAAAGCTTCAATGGTTTCTCTCACTTTATCTTGAAGCCTGAAATGAGAAGCAAAACCATTTGCCACAGGCCCTGGTAGGTTGGTGTTTTAAAAATAGCAGAATAATGCACCAAATAAACAGAATGTTTTGTTACATCAATGTGGTTATACCAGAGTTATGAAGCATTAGCGATGCCCTGTTTAAGTGAAAATCTCTATATTAGAATTCTTATATGTGAGAGACAACTCTTCAAAGTCTTTTTTCACAGTCAGATGAGCCACCTTGACTCAATAAGGTACCATTTTTACCAGGAAACTTTCAATTTCAAGTTGTAAATAAGTATTTACAGAAAGGAATATGCTTTTCTCACCCGTAACTCGATACTTAGAGATCAAGGACCAAAGGCAAGAGAATCTGTTGAGAAGACAAATATCTAAAGCACCTGAGGAATCCATTAAATAGAAATGTAGAGAAAAAGTACATATAATATGTATGGATCCCTAAACCAAAGAAAAGTAAGAATAATCACTTAATTTTGCTATAAATCTGAGGTGAAAAGCAAAGCTTCAGCCAGGCATTTAATTTAAATTGTATAACAGATCCTGAGCTTTCCTCTCCTCTTCTTTTAATCCTTGAGGCTTGATACTTTGCAATAGACTTTCCGTGTACAGTAAGTACAGTGTTTTGGTGGGAGAGTCCTTGCCTTCAGGAAACTTTTATTCTCCTGGGGATCAGAAGATGGCAAGGGGAGATGACACATCTGTTTTGGTCCAGACCTGTTATGTCACTTAGTGTAAAGCAAGTCCCGGTGAGGAAATTTCTTCAGTCAATGCAAATCGGTAATTGTTTTCTAACTTCTGGTCTGAAGGAGCTGCTTACAGCAGAGATATCAAACATGCAGAACCTTGACCCCAGTGCCCAGAACCAAATTAGATGTGACTGGGAAATAATTAACAAAGTAAATAGTAAAACATGGATCGCAGTGTATTTTAAAATGCAACGTATGCCGGGCCAGTAGGGATTCTCACGTATGGATTACTGACCCCTTCCAACACCTCTGCGCCAGATTGCTGAGAGATCAGGCGACCGCCCAGAGACCCACAGTTAAAGATGAGACCTGAGGCAGGCTCTAGCTAAGAGGTAGCTGGTGTTCCACAGAGTGCCGGAGCTCAAGTCTAGACTCAGAACTCTTACGAGCTGTGTGACACTGGGTGAGCTGGTGTTCCGTAGAGTGCCGGAGCTCAAGTCTAGACTCAGAACTCTTACGAGCTGTGTGACACTGGGCGAGTCACTACACTCCCGTCTGACTCAGTCTCCTCAACTGTAAAACAGGAATAACAACCGCAGCTACCCCCACAGAGCTGCTGCGATGACCGAATGAGATAATTATTATAAAGCTTTCAGCACAGGGCCCAGCATACAGCTGTCGCACTGTAACTTTCACCCTTCATTCACTTTGCCAACTGGTCTCACAACACACACAAACACAGAAAGTAATACAAGGTAGGAAGGAGGACAAGAACCCTTGAAGCTGGGGCTCTGAAAAGGTCGCTCCACAGAAGAAGAGGCAGTCTGGAAGGAAGATTGGGATTTTTGTGGGAGGGTGGTGGGTAGGGCTGAGAAATTCAGTCTCTGAAAGGCAAAGACAAAGGAGCAGCGTTCTCAAGGCTTGGCCGTGGGATGAGACATGCCCTGCTAAGCCTGAGGAGCAGCTGTCCTCTGTGCATGATTTCTGAAATCAAATGGAAAGCTGACCTGCAGAGCCACGGAGAAGCCTGAGCAACTCAGAGTGCTAAGTAAACTCTTTCCTCAGTTCATTTTGGTTAGAGCATGAATATGTTTTCCCAAATACCAAGTAAAATGCCACTCTCAGGCTCCTGGTGCTGTGTGACCCAGTTCAGCACAAGCAGACAGAGCCCGTGGCCATCCCGACTTACCTGTCTTCCACGCCCGTTGCCCCAAGTAACAGCAGCTCTCTCTCTATGAAGTCGAATGTCTCTGCTAACTTCTCTTCTCGCTGCTGCAAGGCAGTTCTGGCACCAAAAAGGCGTCTATCCACTTCCTCAAACTCTTCAGGCGTGAACTGTCTATATGCTATACACAGAGTTCTTAGCCCTTTCTAGGGCAAAAATAAAGGACAAAAACAGAGGGACTGAGAAACTGGTTTTAACATCATCACCTAATAATGTAAGATATATCATGTAACAATATCGTTTTGGTAAGCAAAATCTAATTCTCACCTTAGCACACCAACATCAACCCAAGCCACCATTTTTAACAAAGAACATCTACTAAACACCCCCTCACATGGGTATGATCTGCTGACAGCATTCAGTAAGCACGAACTCTGGCAGACTCTCCATCTAAAATCGGCAGGGGCTGTAGGCGTTAGAGGCTCATTATCCGACAAGAGACTACCGCAATGCCGGCAGGCCCTTTCTTAGGGTGAGTGAGATACATCCCTGACACACTGAAAACAAGCCTTGAAGGCCTGTCACCCCAAAGGGGGTGAACTCAGAAGAGAAGCATTTGAGACAAGAGCATTTGAGACATGCAAAGGCATGACCCAGAAATGTAATGTCAAACACAAGGAACAGGAAGGTTAGTTGGAGAGCAACGTGTAATCGGTGTGGAAAGGTGGGCTGTAGTCAGACTGAGAAGTGACTGAAATGCCCAAAGAAGGAATCTGCATTTTATTGTAGATGCACAGGGTGCTGCAAAGACCCCTTGAGCAAGGGGGTGACCAGAGCAAAGCTCTACTTTAGGAATATTAATCTGACTGTGATTTGAAGGTTAGACTTGAAATAAATGTAGAAACAAGAAAGCTGAGAGGCAATGATACCCTGGAGAAGGGGACAGTTAAGAGACTGAAACTGACAAAACTCAAGTGACATGAATATGGGACATGGGATTGACAGAGAAGGAAAATCACGAATACTTCTGATGCTACAAAGCTGTGTGACAGGAAACAGTGACATCTGAAAGAGTAATGAATATGTAGGCACAAACACTGAGTTCTTTTGGGAATATGCTGAGCCTGACATCCAGGTACAGAGGCGGGAAAAGAACTCGGGTAACAAATAAGGATCAGACGTGAAGTTGTAAGAGTATTCTATGCAGAGGTGACAGCTGGACCCAGGGGATCTGTGAGGTGGCAGAGGGAAGTAAAGAAAGAGGAGGAGAAGAAAAAAGAGGCTGAGGAAGAAGAACAGAGGAGGCGAGGGGAAGGGGAGAGAGCAGAGGAGAAAGAAGAGAGCCCAGGGAAAAGATCTTTGGAAGAGACATGGAGGATGGTCCTGCAAAGTAAACCGAGAAGGATCAGGAGATAAGTGGCACAAAAACTCAAAGAAAAGCATGCTCAAGAGGAGGGAGAGGTTCTAGTGTGAAACCCTACAGAGAGGTCAAGAAAGATGCGGAAAGTGAAGAGACCATTGGATTGATGACCTTAGAGCTCTCTCAGTTGAGCGGTAGGGTTGGAAGTCAGACTGCAAGGGAAGGAAGTAGAGTCAATGAGTTTAGGCAATTTTTTCTTGAAGAAAAAGAATGATAAATTGAGGGGATAGTGGGGTCAAGTTTTTATATGGAGAGGGAACATAAAACATCTCTGAAGGCAGCAGCGAAGGACCCAGATGATATGAAGAGACTAAAACTTAGAGAGTGGGACTGACTGAAGGGCAAAAACTGAAAAGAGACTGGTTGGTGCTTTGGCCCTGGCAAGAAAAAAGGGGATGTGGTTGCTTCAACACAATAGCACACACAAAAGCAGAAGTGTACTTCATCAGCCTAGCTTAATTCACTATCAGAGAGTTGGGCCTGGAGTCAAGAAGAGTCAAATCCTGCCTCACACACTCTAGAGTTGTGCAATGATGAACAAGTCACTTAACCTTTTAGCCTTGATTTCATCAACTATAAAATGGGGACAATAGCACTTCCTTCCTAGGATTCTTAAGAGGATCAAATGAGATGGCACGTTTAAAGCACCATACAAACTTTAAAGTGCCATAAATGTTAATTATCTTTAATCTGAGCTACAATTTCATGAGGCAGATTCCTCTCCAGGGGTCTTAACACACACACACTACTCACTTCTCTGTAAGTCCCGTTCGGGACACTCTATGTGGAACTGTAATTTTGTCTTCCATTCAGTCTCCACAGATTCAGTGAAATCTGAATGTCTTTAACAGACTCCATTCTCAGCTGCCCTTAGGTTGATTTTCTCTGAACACTTTCTACCTGGAAGACCTCACTTCTCTCTTTATCATTCACAGTCTTTGACTGAGGGTCAGCTTTGTGATCAGATATCTCCATTAGGATGTCTTTTTATTATCAATAGCTTTTATCTACAAGGTATTGACTTCTTACTTTGTTCTCTAATTTTACTTTACCTCTCTATCTACTCTGATCTCTTCTGCAAAAACTCCTCCATTTCTGAGTTTCCTGTTAAGTTTATCTTCTTTCCTTATGTTTCCTTATGCCAAGACAGTGCTGCAGTAAGGGACCTCAGAAGATCCCATAGCCTGTCCTCTGCTGTTCTGTGGACAGGGATGCTAAAGGCCACATGGGTTCTCCCAAGGTCACCCAGGTGTACATGACCTAAGAGTCAGCTTCTTAGGGTAACTTTCTAGATCCGAGTCTCTCCAGAGCACTTCCTGTTCATCCAAGCTGCCTTCCTCTCCCTTTGGTGAAGGTCCGCATTGCCTTGTTTAGGACTGCCAATGATCCCAGAGACCATCTAGTCCAATCTCCTATGATCCCTCATTTTACAGTTGAGGAAACTAAAATGCAGAAATGAAAGTCAAGTGACCTGTGCATGCACATGCTCACACAATGGAAAAACTGGGCCTTGACCACAGGTTCTCTGCCTTCAAATCCAGTACCACATGTCTTAACAAAGGGCTTCAAGATAATTGAGGATGTTTAGCTTGGAGAGGAAAATGCCTAAGGGACCTACTAGCCAGTCATGCTCAACAGATCTGAAGATCTTTCAAGTAGAAGAAACATTAGAGTTGTCCTACAGCATTCAATTGAAAATGGAAGAGGTAAGATGGGGGGGCCGTGTGGGGGTGTGTGTGGCAATGGTTGAATTTGGTAGAAGAAAAAACTTCCTAACAGTTGGAGTCATTTCAAAGTGAAATGGCGCTGCCTGAGGAGCTGACAAGTTCCCTTTGCCAGAGGTCTTTCGAACAAAGGTCAGGAGACAGCTTAGGTAAAGAGTTTGGACTGGGCACACTGAATAGTCAAGGCAGCTCTCCCTTGGTGTCTTCCCTGGAAGTCACCTTCTGTCAGTTGATTACAGTTATGGAATCTGAAAGGCCACCTCTTTCCTGTACAAGAATCCCTCAGCAACACTATTCTTCTGCCTCTAAATCAAAATTCTCTAAAAGTCTGTTTGGTTTTTTTCACAGTTTCCAAGCAAGCAAGGGGATACAGAAGTGTACACAGTCCTTGGAAGACTTTGTAGGTCATGAACTTCCTGTAGTTTACAAACTTATGGGAATTGGTATGTTTCTAAATCTGTATTTCTCAAATTCTAATTTTTGGGAAAAAAGGACATTGGTGGATTCTCTTGGGAAGACAGAGATAGGTAACTCTTTTCATGCTCTCATTTCGGACCAACACATTCCGTCAAAAATCATAGCCCCCAGAATCCAGTTATCAATTCACAACTTCCTAAAATATTAAATGAAGCTATTCAATATAAAAACATTAAGAATAATTATGTCTAACAACAGGTAATATGACTGTAGCACGTCAGTGGCTGTGCTCTATATATATTATCCACTAGAGCCTCACAAGGAAGGGAGCAGCGATTACTACCCTCGTTTGACAGATAAGGAAACTGAGGGTAACAGAGATTAAGTGTTCTGTCCAGCATTACACAGCTAAGTAAGAGTCTGAGGCAAGATCTGAATTCAGGTCTTCCTGACTCCAAACCCAGAGCTCTATCTACTGTGCCACCCAGCTAAAATGTGGTTGTTTTTCATTATTCAGTTCCATACCAGAGATGTGCTAGGTGCTGTACTGAAAACTGAATTAATTTTACAGTAATGCTTTTGAAAGCCTTCATAAAATTTGGGAGGTAAAAATGTAATCTTTCACAATATACTTAGGGGCAAGGTTACTGACACATGGCATTTAAGAATCTAAACTGGAGTAAACTCTGTGGCTCCACCTCAAGCTTTCTGAAATGTGGCACCACATCTCAAACTGATGGTCAATTAACTTTCAAATACTTTCAAATCCTAAATTACAGACAACCTCTTCTTTAAACAAACAATTCACACAGAAAACCCTCCAAAACCCTAAGTAAAAACGATGTTATAAAAGCATTTGTTTTAAGTAGTGGTGAAGCAAAAGAACTATGTAATTTCTCTACTTTTTGATAAAGTACTAATGCAAGGGAAAAACCCCCAAGGTATAACATGTACATTACTGATATAGTTTGTTATTGAAATTTATACTCACCAAAGCAAATTCATCTACATGAATTCTTGTTTTTTCTATTTCACCACCAATACAGTTAGGAAGAA
Source organism: Potorous gilbertii (assembly GCA_028658325.1). Taxonomy (NCBI): domain Eukaryota; kingdom Metazoa; phylum Chordata; class Mammalia; order Diprotodontia; family Potoroidae; genus Potorous; species Potorous gilbertii. The sequence goes on from CM053771.1 coordinate 513,878,237, forward strand.
TGGAAGATTCTGCTCCTTTAGAAAACAAAAGTTTCTCACCTGGGAGGGGAGAGGAAATCAATATTTCCTTTGAATAGCTGCTGAGAATGTTTTAAGTATTGAAAGAGCTAAAGGTCATAATACATGGAGGTTAGTGAGGAAAACAGAGGACAAGAAGAATAATTTTTAAAGCTTTATCATAGCAAAAAAGGAGACTCACAGAAGGGACATTAACTCCTAAATCACAGGTTGGGATAATCCTCTACTCTTGTCTGTTCGTTTTGTTCAAGAAAAACCATCTAAGGAACCTGGATCTAGACTTGGGAGAGAACCTCAGAGATCACCCAGTTTGGGGTCCGGGGAAGTCAGAAACCATGCGTGACACCAGAGCAGGGTCTGAACCCAGCTCTCCGAAGTCCCACAGTGCCATGTGAACAGGAAAAGGGCAGAACAAATAGGGTCCTAAGATCCAAGATAAGTAAAGTTATAGACACTAAGAAAGTGAGTCACTCATTGCCTGTGACAAAGGCAAGTCAACAGGTCCAGGCAGATTCTATGCAAAGAAACACAAAGCACTAGTGGATGTGTCTGCTGAAGCCCTGGGAATGATCTCTGAAAGACTACAGAAAACAGGATAAATGCCGTACTGAAAAGGTCAGAAAGTAATATCAGTAAACTATGTCCAATGAACTCATATTTTATTCATAGGAAAAGATGAGACCATTAGCAAATATGTCACATAGGAAGCAATTATCACAAGGAGTTACCATGTTCCGTTTTTTCCCTCTCAGAGCTACTAACTGGCAGATCAAAAAAGGATTGTAGATACCATTTATTTAGATTTTAGCAAAGTATCAATCAAAAAGCATCTATTGCGCATCTACTCTAATTGTGCTAGGAGCTAAGGATGAAAAGATAAAGATGAGAGTTTGGAAGTCAGCAAACAAGCACTTGTTACTCCATGCCAGGCACTATGCTAAGTACAGGGGACAAAAAGAAAGGCTAAACCACTCCTTACCCTCTGATTGGGGCAAACTGAGGTAAAAAACGCTGTCCATACAAGATATAGACAAGAATATATGAAAAGTCATCTAAGAAGGAAAGTGCTCACTCCTGGGGAGTGGGTAGAAAAATCTGAAAGGCCTTCTGCAGAAGGAGGGATCTGAGCTGAAGCCCTCCAGGAGTGCTGGGAGGTGGAATGTCTTAAGGGAGGGGCTGCTTGTGGCAATGAAGTGAATTGTAGTGGGGAGAAACCTGTGGCAGGAAGACCAGTCAGACTCGTGAAATAGTCCAAGAGAAAGAGTCTGGCATATAGAAGGTGCTTCCTAAATGCTTGATGACCTGCAAGGGGGTGAGACCTATCCTGGGGGGGCAATTGTGTGAAGGGAGGCAGAAGACATATGGTGAGGTTTAAAATGACAACAGACTGGGAGGATTACAGTAGCCTAGAGAGAAACAAAGATGTTTGGAACAAGGCTAGGATATGAAAAGAAAGATAATGACTTTTCTAATGGACATTTTAATTTTGAAATGGCTGTAGGACATGAACTTGGAAATGTCCAAGAGAGAGCTGGCAATACAGGAGCGGGGAGATGCATCTTGGTGGCCAAGATGAAGAGACTGAAGCCTAGGCTGTAAACCCAGCTGGATGCACTCAGAACTCCTTTAAGGGAGAGCCCCAGAGACTAGTTACTCATGGTTCAAAGCCGCCTTACAAAAGGGCCTCTGCTCAAGGACCCCAGGAGACTAGTACAAGGAGGTCTTGTGCTCACCTTTTCAAATTTGCAGATTAAAAACAAATCTGAGGATAGTTAGGACGTTGGATGACAACCAAAATACAAAGATCTTGTTGCATCAAATCTAATAAGATCAAATTTAATACATGTAAATGGAGGATCATACACTTGGATTCAAAAAAATAAACTTCACTAGTATAAGATATGTATGTACTGGAAAAATAGCAGTTCATCTGAAAAATGTTTTAGAGGACTTTAGTGGGATACAAGTTTGAGGAGTTAACAGTGTGTGATGATATCCAAAAAAGCTAATGGAATATGGAACTATATTAAGGGAGGCACGGTATCCAGAACTAGGGAGGTGGCAACACCATCACTGCTCTGTCACTCAAAACAGATCTAAAGCATATTGTCCTCGGTGCCATGTAACTGGAAAAGTTGGACAGTACTCATGAAGAGAGCGAACAAGATGGTAAAAGATCTAAGGATCAGCTCAAAGAACTGGAGACGTTTATGGCAAGGGCCATGATAAAAATGTATTTTGCTTATTAGGTCCATGATGCAGAATAAGGAGTGAGAGGTAGAAGCTGTAAAAAGAGAAATTTAGATTTGATGAAAGCAAGCACATCCCAGTCAGGTTATCCAAAAGTAGAGTAAGCTGCTTGAAGACGTGGTCAATTCCTAAGTCAAAGCTGGATGACATGATTGTCTGCATGTCTGCAAAGGGTTCTAAATCAGGAATGGGAGAAATTCTGAGATTTCTTCTAATTCTCAGATTCTGTCTCTTCTGATCCTGAGAGTCTCTTATTCTAAATATTCCACAAGTAAAAAACTGCAAGTTATTTGATTACATACCTGAAGGAGATTGTACAATTACACTCATTCGCCTACGATCTGAATCAAATTCCAGGACATGAAGTAATTTGTACCTGGAAAAACAGAAAGAAAACAGGCAAATTAAGGAACTATTCTTTTAAAATACAGAAAGCCTGACTGTAGCAAGAATACTGGGATATTATGTCAACTGTATGGCTCTGACGATGGGCTCTGAGGTATTAATTATGATTCCAAAAAGAGATCTTGAAGTTACTGCAGAATTCCACGAGCCCAAAGAAAGCAAGACAAACGAAATATTGGGCATTATCAAGAGTACTAGGGACAAAAAAAAACCTCCCTCAAACTACCCTGATGTCATTTCAAACTAAAGTGAAAATCTGGAAGACTTCAAAGATTTAACAACTGGAGAAAGTCTAGGGAAGAAAAACTAAAATGACCGAAAGCAAGGGGGTCTTTTACAAGAATGATTAAAAAAAACAAGGATGTTCTAATAAAAAGCAAGTGATCCCATATTATAACTTGCTGTGTCAAAAATCTTGTCACGGATATCATGAAAAATGCCCTGCTGCCTCCACAAACGAAAGCCAAAGCTCCTCCATGACTCGGGAAAAGGCATTAATCTAGTTTTTATTGCTGAAAATGGTGTCCCTGTCACACTGCTTCATGGGTTGGCAACAGACACACAGACCATCGCAAGGGCTGGTGACACCTGTCACAGCTTCCAAACTCTGAGGAATTCACATGCACCTTCATACAAGGAGACGTCCGTCAGAGAAGGGATCATTATAGTTTGAGAAATTTTATTCTAGAACCGGGATTAACACTGATGTTCACCAAATGCTAGAAACTATAACTAGGAAAGTTCTTCAAAAGTGAATAAGATACTTTTACAATAACAAAAGCAGGGTGTTAGGAAGGGGAATGGAATAAGCATTTATATAGAGCCTACTTTGTATCAGGAACTGTGCTAAGCACTTTTACAAATGCTACCTCATTTGATCTCACACCTGAGAGATGGGTGCTGTGATCTCCATTTTACAACTGAAGAGTCTAAAGCAGACACAAGTGAATTGATTTGCCCAGAGTCACACAACTAGTCAGTGTCTTAGAGTGCATCTGAACACTAGTCTTCCTAACTCCAAGCCCTTTTCTTCTATCCCCTGTAACGCCCCTCAGTTGCCTAGACAACTCTTTTATCGCCTCAGGAAAACTCCCAACACTTCATGCTGGGCTTGGGAACCCTCAGGTCCTGAAAACTGTGTCAGGGGACCTGAGGAGCAAAGTAGTTAAGGGTTGTTGTCGAAAGCCTGGCTAAGAGCAACCTATGAAACCATCTGTGGTAGGATCTGTGTCTGTAGGATATACCCATACAGATAAAAGCCACAGATCCCTCAAGCCCCAAAGCATATTTACAATGAGGTTTCATTATCTTAGCAAAAGGTAAGATAAAAACAGAAACTGGTTCAATAGCCACTTCAGCTGAATGTACATTAGATTCATGGTAGGGTAAACTACTTCAGTGATTCCATGTAGGCAGACCTTCACCCCAAGCAGAATCTAACTCCTCCAGACATTCTCATTCTAGTCAGCTTGCAATAAGCCTTTCTCAAGGTCTTGTAACACTGCATTAAAACTGTTCCCATGTCCTCGTGTAAGAACCTTCATGTATCTCTCCAATGTTCCCCGATCACCCTTAGTTCTGACTCTTGGGAAAGTGTGCATATGGCAAATGTTTAGAAGGTCATTTATGACATTACAAGAATATTGGTATAAGAAAAGGGGTCTCTGTGTGAGGGAGCAATGGAGGCTTATCAAAAGCACAGTGCAACTGATCCAATGAAATGCAATCCTTCTTCTTCCTGTTCATATCAGGGCTTTTCTCATGAGACACAATGTATATGTTCTTCATCCAAATGTTTTGCTTCCTGGAGGATTACTAGACTAATATTTTCTGAGTGACTTTGCTGTAACATTTCTTGATGTTTCATGGAGTCAACAGCTTTGTTCAGTGAACTCAACAGGGAGTTATTTTCTTGGTTAAGGTCTTTTGTTTCTCATAACTGTCTGTTTCTTTCTGTCCCTATGTACTGGAATGCTCCCTGATGCATGTGCTCCTGGCCAGACCCCATTCTCAGGGCCTACAGGCCGCTTAGTCTGTTTCCTTAAACTGACCTGGGCTGGAAAGATGTGACTTTTTTCCCCTTAGATTTCCTGATTAGGATTTGATATAGTGCATTCTCTAGGTCTTTGTGGATGAGGTATGGTAGCAGAACTAGGCTGTATTTCCTCCTGGGACCTCCCATCTTGACTCTGCCTCTTCTGAATAACTTTGGATATCACGAAGAAAGCCCTGGACATTGTATTCTAAGGCCTGTTTAAATCAGAATAGTAGTTATAGTCTGGTCAAAGTGGTATTTGGAGGATCACACCATTTTTGAAGTATCTTCCTTGTATATGGATTCTATGTAGGACAAAACTTCACAATTGCTGGGGACACATTTGGCAAGCATGTTTCACAGTTGATAACCCACTAGAAATTAATAATCAGAGAGTTGAAGAAAATTATCTCTGTGGTTGCAGCTACATAGGAAGACATATAGGGCACCTGACTTCATTCTACATGATGAATAATATGCAATTAATAATTAGAAAATTAGAATGGTTAGACAGTATTACCTTTCAAGTTTTCCAAGAGTTTTAATTTCCATAGTTTCTTCAGTACTGCCCATAAACACAACACCAATTCTAAAGTTAAAGGGTGAGAAAATTACATACAATTTTATGGGGTAATGTTTAATGTTTTATAATGACATATCATTGTAGTTTCAGTTTAATAAAATACTTGAAATATAATCTAAAGTATATTTAAGTCTCTTCTTTGTGTGTCTGGTTACTAATAACCTGGTTATTTTCAGAACTTGAAAAATTAAATTCTGAAAAGAATTTTGCATCAAAATGATTGGCTAAAAACTACTACATTTTTTCTTGAGCTGTGATTTTTAAAAATGGCATCATATAAGGTTTTCCCAGAAATGAATTTACTCAGATTTCACCCTAATTGGATTCAAACACAAACACCTGTACAATACAATAAATTCTAAACCTTAATATAAATCAGTAACAGTTTTCAGACTTCGTGAAGCTCAGTTTAAATTCTAAATCCACTACTACCTTGAAAAACTAGGACTTTTTATGTTAATAAATATTATGTGAATATATGAAGCACCAATGACTTTGCCAGCATGGGAGAATTCCCAGTACAAGACCTTTTGGACTCCATACATTCTAGATGGCCAAATCTGGAACATAAACAGCTGAGCTCATTTGCCCAATCAGTGTAAAAGGTGAGCTCTGAACCAAGCTTTTCCTGCCCCTCAGGCCAGCTACTCAATCACTATTCCCCACTGTCTCATCATGCATGTTATACTTTAAATATATTTAATATTTTTAATGGGCACACATCACAGGCAAAAAATCTGGCTCAGTAAATTAACTAAAAAAAGATTAATGAAGATATGTGATAAAATATGCTTTGTCTGCAGGGACCAAAGGGAGACACGTAGTTAAGAGGCAGGGTTGTGCAGTGAGAGCTTTAGGTGCTCACTTCACTTTGGGGCCTAGCCCTCTGAACCTCACTTACCTCATATACAGAAACAGAAAGGACTGGCAAGAGAGGATGGTGGAGGATCTATAATTCCAAGCCACCAATTCATTAGACGTACCTAAGAACTTGCCCCTTTGGCTGAAGACTCTGTATAATGAAGTATACCCTCTCTCTACTTACCTTGCAGCAGCTTCAACTAAGGCCTTTTCATCTGGGGAAGCAGCATAGTACTCCAATTGTGAGGATGCGGCACTGGGGTGCCAGGGGCCATCCCCAAGGCCATCAGATTGGCCTCTACTGATCTGCACAGTATGACAGAGACCAACTGCTTTGAAGAAGAGATCTTGTTCTTTGATCTGGAGAAACATAATTCACATTTCTGAGTCAAACAGCACTCCCAGACTACAGTCCAAAAAGTAAAGATTTACAGAAATGCTATTTAACACAAAGTTGTCAAAATGGATTCAGAACAAAATTTCAGAACATCTGGTATTGATCGCAGTATCTGGCTGTCAAACAACCTGTTAGATTCTGATCATACTAGTAAAAAAAATATCAACCCTTGCTTAAAGACCCTTCTATCTAAGACTCAGGATGCTTAACAATTTTACTGTTCTCCTTCTGGCGACTGCTCTTTGGGACCCCATTCGCCAGCCTCTGCAGCATACTCTACAGCTGATGAAAACACACAGCAAACTGCCAGGGTGGGCAGAGGGTCAGTTGTGGTGATAGAGAAGGCTCCAACATGAAAAGTAGCAGAACAAGGATTGTAAGGCAGGCTAATTAGCCCAGTGGCTCACAGAGAGCAGGTGCTGTGCTAAAAACAAACACATGAAACTGATGGTCATCTCCAGGCAAGGCCTGCTCTGATCCCTAAGCACGGCCTGCAGTCACGGTATAGATTGTAGCAGATCCCAGCAAGATGGAAAAAGGAAGCCCATCCTGAAGGACTTGTAAGGCTGGGGAACTCAGCAGGGCATTTTTTCCAGACACAGCAATTTATTGAAATCCTCTATTACGAATTTAAACGTGGTGGTGGTGGTGGTGGTGGTGGGTGGGTGGGTGGCTCTATGTCTGTGTCTTTTTCCAGGGGAGAGGAAGAGGCAACATTACACAAAGGAGGACCCAGACCAAATAATCACAGGCCCTTGAGTTAACGAAATGAGTACATGTTAGTTAGCCTTGCATGAAAGGATAGGAGTTTAAAAAGCATCATTCCTTCTCACCACGCCCCCCAAATAAAGTTATTTCCATTTCAAGATGCAAATAAGAATTAACTTATATGCAACAAGGAAAATCATTGCTTACCAGTTCAGTTTCATTTTCAGAACTGATTGTGAGATGGGCCGAGGTGCTGAGATGGGCTAAGCTTCTAAAGTATGCTAGACCTTCGGAAGATTCCGGTGTTGGTCCCTCTGGTACCAGTCTGCCATTGATTTCTTGGTATTTTATGCCATTAATTGAACACTCTCGAAACTGCATCTCATTTTCAGTAAGAGTTCCAGTTTTATCTGTAAACACATATTCCACCTAGAAAAATGTGAAATATGCAACAAAAAATTTTCATTAAACAACTTTGTTTTCATGGTGGTAAGATCAGTTTTGTAACAGTGAAATAAATCAAGCTTCAAGAGCTCCTTACTAAGTTGCTGCTGACACTGGTATTTTATTGTAACAAAAAAATTAAACGATGAAAATGGTAAAAGGGACAACACAGCAAAACAAAACAAAAAATTTCCATCATGCATATTTCAAAAAAATGTAGCTTCCTAAAGTATGAAGTAACATGGTTCACTTCTGGAGCTGGTTGGGATGTAGCATTTTTACCTCATTTCCAACCAGAGTAGACTTCTGCTATACTACAGGACTTCCAGCAATCTCTGAAGCAAAAGGACGACTAGGGACCTTTGAGAGCATCTAGTATGTGAAAAATTGAGAAGTATCAGAAGCATGAAAGTGAAGGGAAGAAGGATACAGTAAAAGAGAAATTAAAATGTGAGGTGGTGAGACAGAGTTCATTTTTATTGAAAAAGAAAAGTGTTACTGCAAAGGTCAAGGAGGAGTCACTGCAAAATGTTAAAGAGAAGGGTTAAAAAAGTGGCTAAGAAAGATGATTTTGGTACCCATATCAAAGACTAATTCTAAGAAAGAAACGAAGGAAGAGAATTCCTGAGAATTTTGTGACAGTTCAGCTGAGTCACAAAGCCAGAGTTGGGATGGATAATGTCATTGTGAAAATGGTTATCTAAGAAATAAAGAGAGGTCAGGATTTGCAAATGCTCAAGAAAGAAGCAGAAATCAGTAGGAAACTGAAGGTAACATATTCCTTTCTTGGAGAATATTAGAGATAATAGCGAAGTCCAAGGACAAGGGAAAGATGAGTTAGCTCAAAAGAAGCAGATGTGTGAAACTGAAGGTTCTGAGTACAATTGAAAATGTGTGTGTGCACGCACGTGTGAGCATGTGTGTGTCCTGAAACAGAGAATTGAGGGAAGGCTATCACTCAGCAGACAGAATAACTACAGATCTGGAAACAGATTAGACCACAAGGGATGAGGTCCAAAAGGAAAGACATGAACCAAGTATCATGAACCATGATCAGTGACATGAGGGTTGATACTAAAGAAGAAAGCACATCAAATATGGTGAGACAAATATAGACTCATGGTAAGAAGGCTGTGAAACACCCACCCTAAAGATAAATGAATAGAAAACAAAGGAGGACTAAACTAACAGATACTGTGTGTAACTAGGGAAAGACCAAGGTGACATGGCATGGCATGGGGGCTTGGCCAAAGTGCAGATCCCAATGAAGTGATGGTCAGAGAAAACCACCACTGCTTAGGCACTCCACAGGGATGAGAGACAGGGGGAAGCTTGTACAGAATGAGAAAATCCTCCAGAGAACAGTCATGATCTCAAGAAGGATAAACTCAGACAGCAGTGAAGGGACATAAGCAAAGAGAAAAAATGCTGTCCTGGGTTCTGTTTTTTTGTTCTTGATTGCATTATGCATTTTCTATCACGCAAAACACTTAACAGCAATTGTATATGCCATGAACTATGGAATAAAAATACTGTTCAAAATGTAAGGATCATCTTCACCTGTCCCAGCTCTTCATTCAGATCTGAAGTATTGACTTGTGCTTTCTGATCTGTTTCTTCATGATAGAGATCAAGATCCCAGCCAATAAAAAACGAGCCAAGGAATTTCTGCATCTCGACTGTCACATAAAGTGAAATTGGAATGATGAAATTGTAGAGCACCAAAAAAGCAAGAAAGTCGGAAATAAACCTCAGAATCTGTGGGGAAAAAAAGGTTCATATAAGACAAAATGCACAAGAATAAACAACCTCAGAGAAACATAAGTCAATGTCAGCTCCTGCCCATTTGGATGATGCTTCTCGTCTATGACTCATCTTTTCACATCTCCATCTCTGGGCCCACCTGATGAATCCTATGAGGGTAGGGGTTTGTGGCCTCCTGTGGATGGTTCTTAAAATGGCTAAGACTAAAACTACTCTCAAAACATGGTTTTATATATCATCTCTGAATTTCAAAGGTTTGCTCATATCTTCCACTCTCAAAGTTGAAAGTTGACAAGAATTTTTTTCAAAAAATAATTAATTTCTACCTTTCATAATGACATTCAGAATTTAAATATTATAGCAGTATTCTATTTTAAACTGTATGAAAGACTAATTCAGTATCTATTAGTGGGAAATGGAAAATCTACATTATGAAATACAACCTGAAAAATACATGTACCTTATTATCTGACTAGGTTGTGCTTTTTTTTCCTGATCACTGGGTTCAATTACTTAAAACTATCTCATAATATTAATGTTTTGATCTGAGAAGAAGTCTATAATAGCAGATTTCAGAGTTAAAGAGTATGCCTTTATAGTAAAGAGACATAAAAAGAAAGAAACACTTAAATATTTGCTTGTTTTTTAAAAGGAAAATTCCTTCCCTTTTCTGGCCTGTCAGGTCATCTGTAAAATGAGGTGAATGTACTAAAGAAACTCCAAAACTCCCCCTAACTCTCTTATTCCCTCATGGGATGAATATTTTGAAATAACAATTATTATGAGATGCTTAAGGATTAAAAAAGACAACAGATATATTTGTTTTCATTTAATTTTTGAAAACAATACATTTAATAGTAAAGAAATAATCTATTTGTACTTTATCAAAGTGTGCTGCTCTCAAAGCTCTGTAGAAAGTCAAGTCACCATTAGCACCTCCATGGTGAGATGAATTATGGCACCATTCCTATAGCCCTCACCAAATGAACACCTACATAACATAGGTAGTTACTGTTCTTTTGCAGTAACTTTTCAGTGCCAGACCTTGTGGTGGTATCACAGGGGCCATTATATTCCTAGCTTCTCTCTACCAGAGGGAGAATATCTCCTCATTCCTGAAGGGCAGGGATGATAGTACCTTACTGCTATTTCGCTGATGCTCCGTTTTTTGGTTATACCAAGGTTCATCCCATTTTTCTTCTGCTTGCCATGTATACTTCAAGATTGTACTGATGATGGCTTCAGAAATAAGGATTATAAGATATATTATCAAAAAGGTATTCATTGACCTAGAGTGAATGAAAGAGCATATGAAATATTAAGGGATTTGATATTGATTTGTTCAGTAAAAGTTATTGATACATAAACATACTAAAAAAGTTTTTAAAAACTGAATTTAAACATTTATCAAATCTCTTATATTCTCCCTTCTCCAAAGGTCAGAGCAAAGTGGAAATGACTGTAGAGCTGACTTGAAGACCCTGTGACCAGGGTGACCCACCACCTTTCCATCCTGAAAGGTCCTTGTCTCCTGTTATATATAAAAATGGGCAGTTACAGGGCACAGTAGATAAAGAGTGTTAGGTCAGGAGTCAGGAAGACTCATCTTTCTGAGTTTAAATCTGGCCTTAAATATTTACTAGCTATGTGACTCTGGGCAAATCACTTCACCCTTTTTGCCTCAGTTTCTTCATTTATAAAGTGAGCTGGAGAAGGAAACGGCAAACCACTGCAGTATTTCTGCCAAGAAAACCCCAAATAGGATCGTGAGGAGTTCGACATACTGAAGCAACTGAACAACACCAAGCCACTTATACAAAGTTGAGAGACTGCCATCTACAGGCTTGGTCTTGAGAAGATCATTTGCCTTCTTTGATCCTTAGCTTTTCATCAGCAAAATGAGGGCCATAACACGTGCATTAGCTCATTCATAAGGTTGTTAAGAGAAATCAATGGAATAATATATATAAAATTTTGTAAAGCACAAAATGTGACACAGATAAATGGTAGCTCTTTTTATTACTAATATTACCATTAAGACAGGAAAGAATGGTTTTACAGGGAGTCAGTCTCAAAGCCTGGAAGAACTGGGTTCAAGTATGCCCTCAACACATACTAGTTGTGTATCCTTTTGCAAATCACGTGGCCTCTCTGTTCTTCCAGGCAACTCTCTCAGGAATTCACACTGGAGAGAAGCCAAATTGCCCTGTGAGGAGGTTCCTCATCTGGGAGTTCTCTATGCTAATGAAATCATAGATTCAGTCCCTATTCCATCATCAAGAAATGGTTTAAACAGGCAAAGGATTGTGTAAAATAACATTTTTAAAAAGTTTCAGTAAAAATTCTGCATTTAAAATATGTTATGTCTTAAAGATAATGAATGAATCAGGTATTACTGTGGTTACTTAAAAATACACAATTCTTGCACATCGTAAGTTGGACTCAAAAGAAATGACCATTTCATGAAGACTATTACATACATTACAATAAATTTTGACTAAAGATATAAATTCTTTGCTTGAAACCTATTTGAAAAGGACTTTCATGAACAGATACTTCTTGGACTTTCTGCTAGAAAGTTTGATCTGACAGCACTTGTTTTTTATTTCTCACTACTGCCTGATGCTCATTTGACAACTGTCCCCTACATGGGCCAGGCCAATGATCTACTCCAGAATTTTGTTCACGCTATTACTCAACTTGGGACTACCTCTCTTTTGTTTATCCTTCAAGGTCCAAACTGTCTCACTCCCTCTGGAGCACAGTTAAGCTTCCACCTCTCTAATTTTCTAGATTTATAACCAACACTACTACAAAGCATAAGCAATTATTTCACATTGTGACTTTCTATGTCAAACTACACTGTCAAGTTTTTAAGAACAGGGACTATGTTCTCCATATATGTCTATGAACAACACCCCCTTTTAGCATTTAGCAGTGACTGAGGTATGACAGACAATTACTATCACTAATTCTCTCAAGCAGGATTTAGTCACTGGCTTATTTTTTAAAAAATTCTGTTTTAAAATGCATGAACTTAACAAAAACGAGAATCAAATGTTTTGGAATAAGTTGCCTGAAAAGAGGGACAGGGAGAGAAGGGGGTAGATACCTACCCAGGCTAAGTGCCTTACAAATATTACCTCACTCAGTCCTCACATAAGCCTGGGAGGCACGCTAATTATTACCCCATTTTACAGTGAAGGAAACTGAGGCAGACAGAGGTTAAGTCACAAAGCTAGTGTGGAAAGACGCACACTCAGATCTTTCTCACTCCAGGCCATACACTCTCTCCACCTAGATGATTCCTGGGCAACACGATAGTTATATGCCTCCTGTCAATTCAATAAACAGCCTCTCCCCTCTCCCCACAGCTGTCATGTACCAGTATGAAAATGTGCCTTCCAAATGCCTTGTATGCCTCACCTTGAGACCAAAACCAAGGAGGAATGCATTACCCTAAGGTCAGACATACATTCTCCCTTCAAAAAAAAAATTTCCTTTGATCTCCTCTAATATGTTTCAGCAATAAAAAGACATAAAATCAATAAGTCAACTTAAGTTCACTGATGTGACAGTATGCTGTATATACGCAATCTAATTCGGGTTCACATTTTATCCAATGTTGCATGATTACTATGTACTACAAGTAACATATTTTAATTCTTCCTTGATCTAGGTAACTTAAAATGAATTCAACTTTTTCAAAACTGTCAAGTGATCTCCCCTCTTTTTTTTCTTTCACTAAAGGTGGAGTGTAATGAGCAATGGATCAATGGTTCTGGATTCAAATTCTGTCTCTGTGTATACTTAACTACTATGGATCTCAGATGCCCATCTGCAAAAGAGGGGTTGGCACTAGGTGGACCTAAATCTCTGATCATAAACGTTTTTAGAAAGAAAAGTCTGAAGAAGCAGAGCCAAGATAGGAGAGTAAAGAGGCAGGAACTCACCTGAGCTTTCCCCTAAACTTCTCCAAATACCTTTAAATAACAAATTTTAAACATTTCTAGGGTGGCAGAACACACAAAAAGACAGAGTGAAGACGGGCTGTAAGAGAAGGGTACGGTCCAGTGTACTGCAGACCAGTCCCGGAAAAACAAGAGCAGACCTTGAGGTGACTGAGTAAGTGGCAGGAGTGGAGGTTTCCAGATCCCTCAGCCCACAGACAGTAAAGGAGTCAGGCAGCAGGTCAGAAGGAGGTTTAACAGAGTCCCCTTTGCTAGCACTGAGGCAGGATTCTGTTGTGTTGCCTATACTTGGATCTGGGTTGCAGTATGAGAAGCATTAGCCCAGCAGAGCTTGGGGCTGCAGGGGAGCAGGGACCCTGGTCACAGTTCCAGGGTTTGAGAGTGCTTGTGGTCACTCACAAATCAGAGCACATTACACACATTAGGGGGGAATAGTAAACACACCTCTCCCTAGATCATACCACTTTGGAAGAGTCCAAAACTTACAGGTCCCAAGAATCACCTCTGAAAACAGCTCCATTAAAAAACCTGAAGCTTAGGACAGTGTGTCCTCCACCCTGAAAGCAGAGCACCACTTTAGCACAGATGTAAGACTCAAGAAATAGGCTGGAAAACAAGCAAACAACAGAAAAAAATTCTGACCATAGAAAGTTACTGTGGTGACAAGGAAGATCAAAACACACTCAGAAGAGGAAAATAAAGTCAAAATTCCTGCATCCAAAGCCTCAAAAGAATATGGATTGGTCTCAGGCCACAGAAGAGCTCAAACAGAATTTTAATAATCAAATAAAAGAAATAGAGAAAAAATTGGGAAGAGAAATGAGAGTAAAGCAAGAAAATCAGGAAAAAAAGCCAATAGCTTGGTAAAGGAGGCACAAGAAAATACTGAAGAAAATAACACCTTAAAAAATAGAACAGACCAAATGGTAAAAGAGGCAGAAAAATCCAATGAAGAGAAGAATGACTTAAAAACAGAACTGGCCAAATGGAAAAGAAGGGAGGAAAACTCACTGAAGAAAGTAATTCCTTAAAAGTTAGAATTGGGCAAGTGGAAACTACTGACTTTATGAGACATCAAGAAACAATCAAACAAAATCAAAAGGATGAAAAAGTAGAAGAAAATGTGAAACAGTTCATTGGAAAAACAACTGACCTGGAAAACAGATCTAAGAGACATAATTTTAGAATTATTGGACTACTTGAAAGTCATGACCAAAAAAAGTGCCTGGATATCACCTTTCAAGAAATTATCAAGGAAAACGGCTGACATTCTAGCACCAGAAGGTGAAATAGAACCTGAAAGAATCCACCGATTAGCTCCTGCAAAAGATCCCAAATGAAAACTCACAGGAATATTTATAGCCAAATTTCAGACCTCCCAAATCAAGGAGAAAATACCATGAGCAGCCAAAAAGAAACAATTCAAATATCATGGAGCCACAGTCAGGATAACACAAGATTTAGCAGCTTCTATACTAAAGGACTGGAGGGCTTGGAATACGATATTCTGAAGGACAAAAGAGCTAGGATTATAACCAAGAATCATTTACCTAGCAAAACAGAGTATAATCCTTCAGGGAAAAAACAGACATACAACAAAACCGAGGACTTCCAAGCATGCCTGATAAAAAGACCAGAGCTGAATAGAAAATTTGACCTTTAAATATAAGATGCAAAAGAAGCATAAAAAGGTAAACAGGAAAGAGAAATCATAAGGGATCTGATAAGGTGAACTGTTTATATTCCTACATGGGAAAAATGATACTTATTACACCTTAAAAACTTCCTCATTATTAGGGCATATGGAAGGAAGTACACGTAGAGAGAAAGCAGAGGTGTGAGTTAAATGCGATAGTATAAATATTTAAAAAAAAAAAGAGATGCGAAAGAAGAATACACTAGAGAAAGGGAAAGGGAAAGACAGAATGGGATAAGGTATCTGACATAAAGGTGGCCTGAAAGAGGTGTTAGAGCAGAAGGGAAAAATAGGAGAAGTGGGGAGGGGAGCACATGGCCCTTACTCTCATTGGAATTGGCTCAAAGAGGGAATAATACATAGTCAGTTGAGTATAGAAATCTATCTTACCATACAGGAAAGTAGGAAGGGAAGGGGATAAAGGAAAGGAGGTATGGGAGCTAATAGAAGGGAGGGCAGTTTGGGAGAGGTAAAAGTCAGAAACAAAACATTTTTGAGAGTAGACAAGGTAAAAGGAGAGAAAGAGTAGGATAAACAGGAGGGGAAAATAGAATGGGGGGAAATGCACAGCTGGTTATTGCTGCGAAAAAAAAAATTTTACCATGAGTTTATCTGATAATGACTTCATTTCTCAAACATATAGAAAATAGAGTCAAATTTGTAGAAATAAGGGCCATTCCTCAATTGTGAAACGGTCCAAGGATATGAATAGGTAGTTTTCAGACAAAGTAATCAAAGCTATCAATAGTCATAAAAAAAATGCTCTAAATCACTACTGATGAGAGAAATGCAAACTAAAACAAATTCCGAGCTTCTACTTCACACCTGTCAGATTGGTTAAGAAGACAAAAAGGAAAATAACAAATGCTGGAGGAGGATGTGGGAAAATTAAAACATCAAAATACTACTGGTGAAGTTGTATACTCATTCAGCCATTCTGGAGAACAATGTGGAAGTATGCCCAAAGGACAATAAACCATATACACCCTTTGACTAAGCAGTACCACTATTAGGTCAGTATCTCAAAGAGACTAAAAAACAAAAAGGATAGGAAGGAATAGACAGCAAAATTATACTTGTGGGCAACACCCCAACCTCTTCTCTCTGAACTAGATAAAGCTAACCACAAAATAAACAAGAAAGAAGTTAAGGAGGTGAATATAATTTTAGAATCTAAGTTAGATATGGTAGACCTCTGGAGAAAACTGAATGGGGATAGGAAGGGATATATCTTTTCTCTCAGAGGTACATGGCACCTACACAAAAATTCCCCTGTAGTAGGGCACACAAACCTCACAACCCAGTGCAGAAAGGCAGAAATATTAAATGCATCCTTTTCAGATCATGATGCAATAAAAATTTTATGTAATAAAGGGCCATGTAAAGATAGATTAAAAATTAATTGGAAATGAAATAATCTGATCCTACAGAATGACTGGGTCAAACAATAAATCACAGAAACAATCAATAACTTCATCCAAGAGAATGACAATAAGAAGTCAACATACCAAAACTTATAGGATTCAGTGAAAGTGATTCTTAGGCAATGTTTTATATCTCTAAATGCTTACATGAATAAAATACAGAAAGAGATCAATGAACTGGGCATGATACTAAAAACACTAGAAGAACAAATTAAAAATCCCCAATTAAATACCAAATTAGAAATTCTGAAAACTAATGAAGAGATTAATAAACTGAAATTAAGAAAACTAACATACTAAATAAAACTAAGAGCTGGTTTTATGAAAAGAAAAAACAACAATAAAATAGATAAACCTTTGGTTAATCTGATAAAAAAAAAGATGGAAGAAAATCAAATTAACAGTATCAAAAATGAAAAAGGTGAATTCACCACCAACGAAGAGGAAATGAAAAAAATAACTAGGAATTACTTTGCCCAACTGTATGCCAATAAATTTGACAATCTTAGTGAAATGGATGAATATTTACAAAAATAAAAATTGGCCAAATTAACAGAAGAGAAAAATAACTTAAATAACGCCATTTCAAAAAAGAAACTGAACAAGCCATCAATGAGCTCTGTAGGAAAACATCTCCAGGGCCAGATGAATTTACAAGTGAATTCTATCAAACATCTAAAGAACAGTTAATTCCAATACTACATAGACTATTTGTGAAAATTAGTGGAGTCCTACAAAATTCTTTTTGTGATACAAATATGGTTCTGATACCTAAACCAGGAAGAGCCAAAACAGAGAAAGAAAATTATAGACCAATTTCCCTAATGAATATAGATGTAAAAAATTTTAAAGTATTAGCAAAAAAGATTACAGCAATTTATCACAAGAATAACATATGACCAGGTAATATTTATAGCAGGAATGCAGAGCTGGTTTAATATTAGAAAAACTATCAGTATAACTGACCATATCAACAACAAAACTAACAGAAACCATATGAATATCTCAGCAGATGCAGAAAAAGCTTTGGACAAAATACAACACCCATTCCTATTAAAAAACATTAGAGAGGATGGGAATAAATGAAGTCTTCTTTAAAATCATAAGTAGCATCTATCTAAAACCATAAGCAAGCAAGCATTACATGTAATGGGGATAAATTAGAAGCATTTCCAGTAAGATTAGGAATGCAAACAAGGACGTCTATTATCACCACTGTTATTCAGTATGATACTAGAAACTTTAGCTTTAGCAATAATAAATGTTACAGGTTCATAGATTTTAAGCTAGAAAGTATTTGAAAGGCCATCTAGTCCAACACCCTTATTTTACAAATGAGGAAACTGAGGCCTAAAGAGGCTAACTGATCTACACAAGGTCACAGGTAAGATTTGAACATAAGACCTCTGACTCCAGAGTCAGTGTTCTTTTCACTATCCCAGGTTATTTATGAATGAATGAGCAAGTGAAAGGCAGAATTACTGACAATACCTGACAAGTGGACTTGCAAGCTAAATTCTGCCACAATTTCTCCTAAATAAAGAACCAAGGCAACATTAAAAAAAAAAAAAAAAAAAAAAAAGAAAAGGACCTATATGTACAAAACTATTTATAGCTACTCTTTTAGTGGTGGCAAAGAATTAGAAATTAAGGGGATGTCCATTCATGGGGGAATGGCTGAACAAGTTATGCTACACAATTGTGATGGAATAAGACTGTACTTTAAGAAATGTTGAGCAGGATGCTTTCAGAAAAACTTGGAAAGATTTAATGAACTGATGCCAAGGAAAATGAGCAGAACCAGAAGAAAACTGTACACAGTAAAAGCAATATTGTATTAAGATCTACTGCGAAGAACTTAGCTATTCTCAGCCATATAAACATCCAAGATAGTCTGTAGGACTTCTGATGAAAGGCACTATCCATCTTCAGAGAAAGAAGTGGTAGAGCCTGAATACAGATCAAAGATACTTTTTCTTTACTTTATTTTTCTTTTTTTGTTCTGTGTTTTCTTTCGTAGAATCACTTACATGGAAATATATTTTCTATGACTACATAGGTAGAGCCAACGTCAAAATGTTTGCCTTCATAATGAAGGGAAAGGAGAGAGGGAGGGAGAGATGTTGGAATTCAAAATTTAGGGGAAAAAAAGAATGTTAAAATTGTTTTTACAAGTAATCGGGAAAAAATAAAACATTAAGTAAGATTTTAAAAAAAGAAAAAAAGGAAGATTACATGCCAACAAGCATACAATTTAACACAAGTAACAGGCATCTCAGAGTGAAAAGAATCCTCAGAGGTCCTGTCCAACCCACATCTCAGCAGGAACTCTCTATTCAACCTCTGAACCAAGTAACCATCCAATGACCTCCTGAGACAGCCCACTCCCATTTGGTCAGCACTGACTGGTAGGGCATTCTTTACACGGAGCTGAGATTCCCCTCTGCAATCTCTAGTTCTGTTTGGGGCCAAGCAGAACAGGTCAATGTCATTAAACTATTTAGACAAAGCTCTGTCTCCCCAAGCTCTTCAAGCCTTTTCTTCTTCAAGTTAAGCAATGCTGGCTCCTTCAATTCATCCTTACAGAAGATGGTTTTAGAGTCCCCTCATCTCCCTGTCCACTGATCTCTAGCTTCTCTCCAGTTTATCAATGTTCTTCCTAAAATTCAGTTCCTAGAATTGAATACAATACTCTTAATATTGTCAGATCAAATCAAAAGGCAAAAAGTTTATCATGGCTCCCTTGTTCTGGATGCTGGTGAGTCAGACAATAGTCAACAAGCCTTTACTAGGTGCTTACTATGTGCCAAGCACCACACAAAGCACTGGAACTCAAAGAAAAGCCAAAATAGAGTACCTACATTCAAGGAGTTCACATTTTTGGGGATTCGGGGGGAGCAGCACAGAACCAATCATGTACATGTAAAATACGCAGAGAAAATGCAAAATCATCTATGACAGAAGCAGTTCAGAGCGCTGGCAAAGGCCTTCAGCAGGAGTGCTGGCAGAAGTCAGGAAAGTGAGGTGGTGAAGGCAAGGTGGTAGAACCACTGAGGGAGAGGGGACAGCCAAGCCAGTGAAAGGAGATGGAATGGCGCATGAAGGAATAGCTAGAAAAACAATGTCACTAAACTGCAGAGTACATGGAAGAGGATAGTGTAAAAACCAGGTTGTGGAGGGCTTTAAAAGCCAGCCAATTCACTGAGTTTGATTCTGGAGGTGAGAGTGAACCAGAGCTGCTGACCAAGTAATGGATTGACATGGTCATACCTTCACTGTAGGAAATGAGTGACACTGCAGCAAATGAGTGAAAGACAGACTGGAGGGAGAGAAATAAAGAAAGGAGGCCAACCACCAACTATGGTTATAGCCTAGGCCTACATCAAAGGGGTGGCTATCTACACAGGGAAGGAGAGGTTTAGGAGAGAACACATTAGCTTTTCTGGTTGGCAGATCACACTGGCTGACTCCACCAAAACCATGAGGATTTTTCAAAGTTAACTTTTATCAATTCAAGTGCTTAGAATATACAAAGTGCAATGTGGTACTGTTAAATGCTACTAGGTACAAAAGAAATGTAAGGCAGGTAGGTGTTGCAGTAGGAAGACTGTCAGACCATTAACGGAGCAAGTCCATTAATTTTAGTTTGCCTCTGTTTCCTCAACTGTAAAATGGGGATAATGACAGCAGCTACCTCACTGATATCTGTAAAGGCACTGAGCACAGTAGCTGGCATACAGTAGGCACTATATGAATGCTTCCTCCTTTGCCTTCCCTTCTGACACTGCTTAGCCTTCCTCCTGGACACTTCCTTCTCCAAGTTTTCACGGTGCTGATCTCTTGCTTCTCTCCTCCTTCCTGTCTTGCTCCCATCTCCAGACCTGGTTACACGTTTCCCCATTCTCCCCCCAGCTCCATGTCAAGGCAATGGAGCTGGAATACTCGTGGCTCCCCATGCCACCTCCGTCACTCAGTAACATCTCTATCACTCAATCAAAATTCTAGTGGCTGTTGTCTATCTATCTCCAGAACTGCCCCCTTCTCTCCTCTTGAATTCCTGCCCTCAGAGGAGGTGACTTCAATTTACATATTTATGGCCCCTCAAATAGCCCAGTGTTCCAGTTCCTCAGTTTTCTCATTTTCTATGACCTATTCCTCTGTCCTATCTCAGCCTCATACAGAGATGGTCAATCAATAAACATTTGTTAAGCATCTACCATGTGCCAGACACTATACTAGGCACTGGGGATTCAAATAAGAAAAAGGGAGCTCCTGCCCTCAAAGAGCTTACAGTCTAATGGGGGAAGACAAAGAAAAGGAAGCTGAAGAGTATGTTTGTGGAGATGTGGGAGATAGAATGGAAGGTATTCAATGAGAAGACATAATGGAGAAGTCAGAGAAGTCTCCAAGTATTGCAGTCAAGTGAGAAAAGGGATGTTCTGAGCTAAGCTTAATCCTTAAAGGGAAGTTTTGGAGTTTGTGGCTCTAGTCTCCAAAGGGACAGAGTGTGGTGCTGAGGTAGAGTACAAAGACCAATGGTCATATTCCTGATCTTGCAGTCACCCCAAAATGCACCACTTCCATGTTTATGAACTCTGAAATTTTTTTCTCTGATCACAATCTGCTGTAATTTCACCTTTCCTCCTGCTTTGTAATACTAAATCCTGTTTTCCATCCACGCCATGACCTTCAAACCCTTAACCCCTCAGTTCTTTCCCAGGCCATGACTCTGTGGTCAATCAGTTCCACTCTACTACTTCCCTTTAATCAAGCCCCTTGCCCCTCATCATAGCAGCGATCCTGTCCTGCCAAGACCTCAGTTCTAGGTCACTTGCATCATCTGCTGCCTTTGCTCCCACGCATCCTACTAAATGAAGTTGGAGAAAATCATAAAACCACACTGATAGGGCACACTACAAATCTGTTACACAACCTCAACTGGACCCTCACTATGGCAATCTATTTATAATTCCTTAATTAACGCATTATCCTACATACCACAGCAGTTCTTCCAAACCTTTTCCTCATTCCTCAGCTTACCATGACTCCCCCTTCCCCTACCATCTCAGCTGAGAGTCATGCTTCACATTTTACTGAAGAACCCGAATCCAGTTGCCATGTGCTCCCTCTTCACCCTTTCTTATTATCTGTACCACTCAACTGCCTTTTGCCACTATCTACTTCCTGTCTCACATAATGAAATAGCCCTTCCCCTTGTCATGGCCAACCCCTCTACATGCACAAGTGATCTCAATCCATTCTGCTTCTTTTTTAAATTTCAATTTTAAATTCTAAATTCCTTCCCTTTCTTCTCCTCTCACTGAGAAGACAAGGAAAATAAAGGTCAGTACAGATACAGATAGGCAGGCAAAACAAATTCCAATATTAGCAAAGAAACAAAGAAGGAAAACAGAAAGAAGAAAAAAGAAAAAGAAAAAAAGAAAAGATGCTTCAGTTTGCACCATCGCTTCTCTATGTGGAGGGTGAGGGTAAGTTTCATCATGGGTCCTTTGGAATTGTAATGGGTCACTGTGATGATCAATCTATTACTGTCTTTCAAAGTTATTTCTCTTTGCAATAGTGATTGTACAAATCGCTTTTCTAGTTCTGCTCACTTCGCTCTGCATCAATTCATAAAAGATTTCCCAAGTCTTTCTGAAATGATGTCCTTTGTCACTTCTTAGAGCACAATAGTATTCCAGTACATTCATATACCACAACTTGTTCAGTCATTACCCAATGGATGGGCATTCCCTTAATTTCCAATTTGCCACCACAAAAAGAGGTGTTCTTATATTTTTTGCACATATGGGACTTTTTTCTTTTTATTTGATCTCTGGGGTATAACAGACCTAGTAGCAGTATTGCTGAGTCAAAGGATACGCTCAGCTTAACAGCTTTTTGGGCATAGTTCCAAACTACTTCCCAGAATGACTAGGCCAGTTTATAGTTCTACCAACAGTAAAACCTGATTTCCCACAGCCCCTTCATCATTTTCCATTTTTTTGGTCAACTTGGCGAATTTGGCCCCTTGAATATCCCAGTGTTCCAAGCTTCCTTGTTTTCCATGTGTGAAGTGTTATCTCAGAGTTGTTTTAATTTGCATTCTCTGATTATTAGTAATTTGGAACATTTTCCCATATGTCTACTGATAGCTTGGATTTCTTTTTCTAAAAACTGCCAATTCATATTCTTTGACCAGTTATCAACTGGGGAATAGCTCTTATTCTTATAAATTTGACTCAGTTCCCTAAAAATGTTAGAAATCAGACCTTCATCAAAGAAATGTGCTGTAAATATTTCCCAGTATCCTGCTTCTCTTCTAATTTCAGCTGAAATGACTGTGTGAAAATCTTATTTAATTTAATGTAATCAAAACTATCCATTTTGCTACCTGTTCCTCTCAATCCCATTTGATTGTGAACCCTTCCCCTGTTCATAGATCTGAGAAAAATGTTCTTTCATGCTACTCTACTTTGCTTATGATGCCATGCACTAAATGTAAATCATGTACCCATTTGGCTGATTTAGTATATGATAAGAGATATCAATCTATACTAAGTTTCTACCAATCTGTTTTCCTAACAGTTTTGGTCGAATGGTGAGTTCTTACCCTAATAGGTGGGATCTTTGAGTTTATCAAACACTAGATTCCTGGGTTTATTTGCTTCTATATATTGTATACAGAATCTGCTCCACTGATTGACCTATTTCTTTTTAAAATTAATTTTAAAAAAACAACTACAGCTTTGTAGCATATTCTGAAATAGGGTACTGCTAGTCCCCCCCACCCTCCTTCCCATTTTTTCTTTCATTAATCCCCTTGATATTCTTGACTCTGTGCTCCCTTAGATAAAATCTGTCATTATTTTTTCAAGTTCTATAAGGTAATCTTTGGTAGCTTACTTTACTTATTCAGTGCCAAACCAATCAATTTAGGTAGCACTGTCATTTTTACTATACTGGCATGACATATTCACAAGCAATTATTTCTCTAATTATTTAGGTCTACATTTGCCTTTCCTAATCTGTCTCCTTCTTTATTCTCCTTCATGCAGGGTACAATCCTGCAAAACCTTCTTGCTGTTTCTAATACAGATAACTTCATCTCCCAATTCTGCCTGTTCACTGGCTGTTCTCTTTTACTTTGAGTCTCCTCCCTCCTCACCTCCACTTCTCAGCTTTTTTAGCATGCTTCAAAACTCAGCTCAAATCCACCCTTCCACAGGAGGCCTTTCTAGTTTCCTGAACTACTAGCTAGTATCTGCCCTCTGAAACTAATTTCTATCTATTCTTGTAGTACATGGTTTGAATGTTGTTTCTCCCATAAGAATGTTAAGTTCTTTGATGGTGTGGACCACACTTTTGCCTTTTTTTGTATCCCTAGGGCTACAGAAAGTATACAGTAAGTGCTGGCACACAGAAGCACTTAATAAATCCTTATCAACTGAATATTCTTATTTGACTTCCTCTTAACTAGGTTTTAACCAATACCTCGGTCCCTACAGAGGAAATTAAGATGTATTGTTACAGTCCCTACACTCAAGGGGTTTATAATATAATTGAAATGATAAGATAAAGACAACAGACAGGACTAACTACAACACAATGTGAAACAAGGTAGGCACTATAGGAGAGGCAGCAATCACTACACGAGTTCTGAAGAAGTAGTACTTGATCTGACCCTTGAAGAATGGCTAAGATTCCAAAAGACCAAAAAGTAGGGAAATAACTCCAGGTAGAAGGAAGAAACTTAACTAGAACTCCAAAGTGAACGAGCAGAGCATTTTCACGGAACGGTTAGGGATTCCAGTTGGCTGAAGCATAGGATTCATGAAAAGCAGTGAAAAGTTAGCCTGGAAGGTTAAGTGTAGATGGTTTAGGTGATAATCTTTTTCTTAAAAGATTAATTCAATTAGTAAAATGCAGCTAGTGAAGAATTCTGAGTAAGGAAGTGAAATGTTAGAGAGTTGTGGAAGCTGACTACATCCAGAGGGGGAAGACCAGGGAGAAGAGGCTATTTCAACAGTCTGAGAAAAAATACACTGACAGAGTGATTTGGAGTAGCAGTAGTGGACACTGAAAGGACCAGTCAATCAATCAGTCAACCAAACATTTATTAAGCACCTACTTTTCTGAGACAGACGAGATTTTACAAGTAGATATGGTAAAATGTGGTGGCTGACAAAGAAGGAAGAATGAAAATAATGCTGAGGTTTTAATCCCTGGAGACTAGAAGATGGTGGTACACTTTAAATAAAATATGGAAGTCAAGAGAGGAAAATATTACACACTTATGCTACTGTAAAAATAAATTGTTTACCTTAAAACACTTACTTCTCTACTGCTGATCGCTTCTGTGACTTGCTCTTATAATTTAATGCCATCTTAGTTTCCATTCCTGTGTATATTGCAACACCTACAAAACAAAATCAAACTTGGCATTTTTTATAAGGAAAGAAACTACATTTTTGCCAACAGAATTTGATTCATTTGAGGTTACATTCTATCAATCCAACACTGGGAAATAATGCATGTTTAAGGCTGGTGTAAAGAGACAATGAATTAAGTGGGATAACCAAGTTATTTATTACAGAATCACTAGATTTAAAGCTAGAAGATACCTTAAAGACTGGTTAGTCAAAAATAAGTTAAAATATATATCTACTTATTATCTAATATCTGATGTAATGAGGTCAAGAAAATAAGAAAAGGGATTGGTCTTAAACAAGAGGGAAGGCCCTGTCTTAACGAGTCACTGATTAAGCAAAGGAGTCAAGGAGTAGAGAGTGGAGAGTGACGTCCAGACATTCTGAGATGCCGAATAAGTAAGGGAGAAGAGGAAATGTGAAAATGAGTGTCTCCCTGCTCGCTAAAGTAGGAGGTGACATCCTTTCTTAAAGGGAGGTGGGAAGAATGGTTTAGCAGGCTTAGAAGATGTTATAAGGAATGTGATCAGAGTGTCAGTCAAGGAAGAGAACGAAGACTGCTGCAGACCAACGAGGGCCTGCAGAGATTAGACAGTGAAATCACAATGCTTCTCCCACTGATATTCAGCAGTATGTGTAAGAGGTGATAAAGCAGATGATGGGGTGCAGTAGAGCACAAGGGATGGTATTAGCGGGCAGAGGGCAGTATACAGATGAACTTATTTCCTACAAGGTTAAGACTTCAAAGGGAATATCCTTGTCCATAGCTGAGCTAGAAAAAAGCTGCTAATCATGGGAATTAAGGATGATGATGAACCAGGAAGTCAAAGATTAGGGAAGAAAAGAAGCTGCAATCTTGGAAAAGGAGGGAGGTGCCATGGTACAGCAAAAAGAGTACCAGATCTGAAGTAAAAAGACCTGGGTTCAAATCCTGGTTCTGTCACATATCCTGTATTAAGTTGAGCAAATCAATTCAACCATGAGGGTCTCAGTTTCTTCAAAATGAGTGGATTAGACTAGATGGCTTCTAAGATCCCTTCAATTCTAGACTTGTGATCCAAAACCAGGATCTGAATAGTGTGTAGAACTCAGTTATCTTTAGTGATCAGATCTATTAGAAACACATATTTCAAAACATGTTATTTCTTTAGTTACATAAATAGCTACTTGGAGAAAAAACTCCTCTAACTACCATGAAGTATGGGGTCTAAATATCTTGTAGAAGGGCTTCTAGAAAATTAAAGACAATAACTTCAGATTACAAGGTTTGTATTAAAGTAATAAAGGACTATTTATCTAACAGAAAGAGAAATAAGTTGAAGATACAGTTGTGATGTTGGATCATAACAATTAGTGATATACAGTGTTGAGAATGAGAAAGAAGTATTACAGGATTATAAAGACTCAAAACAAATTTATGAAAAACAGGCAGCAATTTGCAAAAAAATGTTAATTCTACCACCTTGGGGCATATGCTGGCATTGATATGTAAGTACTAGTCTTGATCAACAGCTAGTACCTTAAAGTTAAAGGTCTAATCAGTTCAGTTAAACATTAAGGCCTTTCTTAATTTAATTTATTTCTAAGTTTGAGCCCTTAATATTCTGCTTCTACAGGTGATCTCAATGGATAGAATAAACCCCCAAAACAAGACTGATAATGGATGTCAGCATAGGGTATCTAGAGGTGATAGTGAAGGACCAGGTCCTGGTGTGCCTGGGCCATGAGAGAACGTGCACACTTAGTACAGGGGAGAGAGGCCAGGTGTGTGGTGCCTTCAGAAGGGAACTAGTTTCTTGTGAGTATAAGAAGATGAAAGAAGTATGAAAGGGAGCTTATGATGAAGGGAACCTTGTTAACAACAGAACAGAGGTTCCACAGAGCCCAGAGTTGGGCAGAGCAAATTAGGGATTGGGGAGGTGTAAAGGAGAGATGGACGAGAATGAGACAGCAGCAAGGAGAGCTCAATTTGTTGACAATGTTGCACAGACATCAAAACCAGTGTCATAAAAAGCCTCTAAATGATTATATATAAGCAGGAAGGTAACTCATATAAAATGCAAACATAAAACATATCAAAAATATCAAAATATAACAATAACTCCACCTATTTATTTCAATGTTGTGTGCATTTGGAAGAAAATAACACAAAGGTTTTTAGTAAAACATTCAATGCATCTATACATTGGGGTTCTTTACATTTTTTTGAGGTCACGGACCCCTCTAGCAGTGTAGTGAAACCTGTAGACCCCTTCTTAGAATAATGTTTTTAAATTGTATAAAGTAAATTACACAGGATTACAAAGAAAACCAATTCTATTGAAATATAGTTATCAAAGTATTTTTAAAAGCAAGTTCACAGATCCCAGCTTAAGAACCACTGCTCTAGACCACAATTTTAAAATGTCTACAAACCAAATATTTCTTTTGTGTTCTTTAGTCTGGCTCCACGAAGCAAGAGACTTTCGGGCCCAAGAGGTCTAAGAAAGCAAACACACAGAAAAAGTTGAATTAAAAATTATTAGACTCCAAAATCCTGCCAACTTTGGGGTAACACTTAATTCTCATTTATTGTGGACACAGACATAAAATGCCTACAATGACCCAGCACTGACAAAAATGATTTCAGCACAGTAAAAACATAATAAGGTTTCAGCAGCTGATGAAGTAAAAGGTTTTCCAGGTGTGTACAGTGGGTAGTTTTAGACGTGGAATCAGGAAGGTAAGAGTTCAAATCCTGCTTCTGGCACTGACTAGCTGTATAACCCTGAGATAGGACGTGAAGCCAGATCTTTCCAAATCCAATCTCTAAGCCCTATTCACTACGCTGGTCAAAGGACATGAACAACTTTCAAAAGAAAAGCTGCAGGGTAACCCTAACTCTAAATGCCCTGGAGTCAGAAGGACCTGATTTCAAATTCGACCTCAGATGCTTGACACTTGTAGCTGCATGACCTTGGGCAAGTCACTTAACCTCAATTGCACCTCCTTCAAAAAATAAATGTAAATGAAAGACTGCCAAAAATCATTAACAAGAGAAATATAAATTAAGGCACCTCTGAGGCACAGATTGCCTGACACCTGACAAAAGATGGAAATAGCCACTACTGCAGGAACAGGAAGAAAATAAGGACACCAACAAACTACTGTTGGACTTTTAAAGTGATTCATCCATCCTGGAAAACAATTTGGAACTGTTAAAAAGTGGAACTGAAATGCTCATGCGCTTTGATCTAGTCTAGCCCCTTCATTTCACTGATGAGAAAACAGGCCTGAGAAGCCATGACTTGATCTGTACCTCCAGGTCCTCTGACTCCAAAGCCAGTTCCAATTCCACTGTGCCACAGTGCCTAAAGAGCGGATAGTACTACAAGCCTGGAGCTCAGGAGAGAAAGGAGGGCTGGTCGTACAGAGCTGGGAGGCATTTTCAAGGAAATAATAACAGGACAGCATATTATTGGGGAAAGAATGGTACCCAAGAAATAGTATAAAAGGTAGTGTTTTTAAAAACAGCCAAAAACTGAGGTGGGCTGGTCATGAAAGAAGACATAAGAATCAGTAATCAACAGCTCCCAGGTTGCATTTGCACCTGATACGAGGAAGGCCTCAGTAAGTTGGCTGGACTACATCTGGAGGTTTTCGTGGGAAAAGATAAATAAGGATCATGCAGGCTGAGAAGGTGAGTGGTAGCCATGGAAAAGGCATGGGATTTGGAGACAGGGTTAGGTCCTGGCTCTGCCACTAGTTACTGTGAGTGTGACCTTGAGCAAATAGTTTAATCCAGAGTCCAGTGCTGGGCATTTATGTCAAGAAGGTCAATGAGAAAAAAAGAAATACAGCATACATGCCAAAATATTCACAGCAAACTAAGTGTTTTCAATTGACTGAAGCAAACAGCAATTCTATCTCTTGGGAAACGGTTTTTAAATTGGGGCATATGAACATGCCATGAGATTATACAGAACTATGACACATACTGAGAAGAATGCTAAAATGAAAGTGAGTACAGAGTCACTACAATGAACAGTCTTGGCATTGTTCAACAGAGAAGAAACACTTTCCCACTTTCCACAGGGAGCTAAGGGTTCATAAACTTGAAGTGCCACACATCCTTGTCAGGTACAGTTACAGTGTTAGGTGGAATTGATTAACTGTTTTGGTTATAAGGGAAGGTGCATTTTGGAGATGTTTAAAGATGATCCAAGTCAAGTCAAAGGCATCAAAAATCCATTTAAAAAAGGAATTTGATAAAGCAAAACTTTGTATCTTACCTTACAATTTCTTCCATTTGTTGATTCAGTATCATTCTTCCAATGAATCTACAAAAGAAGTCAAGATATTACAAAAATACAAAATATAATTTAAAATTTATTCCTAACATCAGTAAAAGATCCAGCCTCTACAATAGTCTCTCACATATAAACTGTAAAGTTCAACTATTATCTTTGGCTTCCATCAAAACAGTTGGCCTCTATAAGTCCTTTGCTGATCCCACTAGTTTTTAGGGCTTTCTTCCTCTTGAAATTATTCAGAATGCTTGCATTTACATAACTGTGCACATATTGTCATTTCCCATCCCATGCCCAGTAAGACTATAAACTGTTAGGGGCAGAGATTGATAAGTTTTCATTTTTGTCTCCCTAGAATCAAGCACAGACAAGTGAATATAGTAGACACTCAATAAAAATGTGAATTAAATTTGTTGAACTAACATACACATGATGGCAATAGTTAGAAAAAGCAATGATTAAGTCACAAATCTTAAGGGCATGACAGATTCTAAAATAAATTTCACCATCTGATTTTTTAAAAATTACTTTTTGTTGGCTATTCACGGAAATTAATAGATGAGGCAGAAAGATACCAACATATAGATATGTATGTGAATATACAGATATCTATATATTATTCCAGCCATCTAATATACCATAGATATTCTTGTGGAAAGAATGAAAAGATGCGGGCTAGAAGATAATACAATTACACGAATCTGGGAGCAATCAAACAGTGAAACTAAGAGAGACATCATTTATCATTGATAATTCAGAGGGAGGCTTCTGGTGGAAAGATCCAAGGATCTTTGTTTACTCCTGTACTTTGAAACAATTTTATCAATGACCCAGATAAAAGCATAAAAGACACCCTTATCAAATCTGACGATGATACAAGGTTGAGAAAGGCAGCTAACACACTAGATGACAGTCAGCAACCAAAAACAATACTGATGAGCTAGACAGAACATTGGACCAAACCTAATTAAATAAACCTGCACTGAGATAACTACATTGCAACCACATCTGAAAAACACTTTCACAAATATAAAAGGTCTGGTTATTAGCCAGCAGGTTATTATCTGTCTGTTGCTTTTAAAGACATGGAGGTTTAAATGAACTCCAAGTTTAATAAAGGATGGTGTGACAGCAAAGAAGCAAACGCAATCTTGGGCTCTATCTGGGAATGAAGAGACAATAATCCCACAGTACTCTGCCTTCCTTAGCTACTTCTGCAGTGTAGTGTTTAGTTCTCTGGCACCATGCAACATCCATGGCACCTCAGAATGGACTGCAGGAGATCTGGATGTTCATGCTAGAAAACAGAAGGGGGAATGGAGGGAAGGAGATGTGAAAGGCTATGGAAGAGGTGTTGGACTTGTGCTTGGCCCCGGGCAGGGGCAGAACCAGCGGCAGTAAGTAGGACATATAAAGAGGTAAACTTGGAAGAAAGCTCTAACAATGAGAGTGCTTTAAAAATGAATGTGGCTGCTCTCAGAGGAGTCAGTCCCCTTCTCTGGAAGTCTTATAACAAGACTGGATGAACACTCACAGGGTATATCACAGTGCTCCAAACCTCTTCTCTCTTACATTGCACCCTCTGGAATGTCCTTCCATAACAAACTCTTCTTGTTAGACCCCCTCCCTTCAGCAGTACTTTCATCTTCTGGCACTTAAAAGAAACTAGGCTTCCTGTAGATGACAGCATCCCTGGCCATTCTCTCTAGCATGGGCTATACTTTCTCTCTTGCTCTCTCCCTGCTCCATACAGAAGTGCGCGCGCACACACACACATACAGCAACATTAGCTCCTCCACTGCTCCCTGCAGAAAGTCAATCCTCAATGGATAAATGGTTGAGAATATGAACAAACAGTTCTGAGAAGAAATGCAAACTCTTAACCAAATGAAAGACTTTTCCAAATCACTATTAAGCAAAATGCAAATTAAAAGAACTCAGACATTTCATTTTAAAGCCACAGAATTACCAAAGATGATAAAAGGTATATGCAAGTTGAAGAGGCTGTGGAAAGATGTTGTTGCATTTGTGAGTTAATATTAATCTGGAAAGCAATATGGATTTATGCTAAGCAAGTGACTAAAATATTCACATCCTTTGGTACAGAAATGTAACAGCTAGGCATATGACACAAGTAGATAAATGATTAAAAAAACCTCACAACTTTTTTGTAGTAGCAAAGAACTGTTACAAAGTAGATGTTCATTGATTGAAGAATAAACAAACTGTGCAAAATGTGAAAATAATCACATTACTGAGCTGTAAGAAATGATGGATATGAATAGCAAACAATACTGGTACAGAGCTGGTAAGAAAAATAAAAAATGACAACAATGAAAATTACAACAACAAAATCTGAAACTGAATATGAACTAACTTGGGTCCCCAAAGGAGACATGAAAATGTACCCTCTCTCCCTTACTTGCAGAAGCTGGCAGCTAATAATGTGGAACATTGCAGACAATGTTAGACTTGATAGGTTGGTTTTTCTAAATTTTTTCCTCTTTTAATTTTCTGTGCTAAGAGTACCAGATCATGATCTACATGAGTGTAGGATTGTTTCAATCTTAACATTTGTATCCCCAGTGCCTAGAAAATAATAAGTACTTAAAAATGCTTGACTGAATGATTTTGCTGAATCTTTTTTTCTGGTTTCTTTCAATGCAATGTTGCCTGCTACATGCAGGTCTTTTGGATCTTCCAGCTCCCATAGTCTCTCTCCCAAAATATGGTGTACTTATTTTATATAGGTATATGACATCTCCCTTGTTAGAATGTGAGCTCCTTTAGGGTAGAAACTGGTTTATGTCTTTGTATCCTTGGCATTTATCATGGTGCCTAAGGACATAATAAGAGTTTAATAAATGCTTTCGGATTGACTTATCTTTCTGATTTTTTGTTATATGGATGGCTTTCTAAGACATGAAGACAGGGACATATTAAAAATAACAGTAACATAAAATAAAAACTATCAATAAAAACTTAAATTTTAAGAAATCACCTGTACAAGTCTGCTTCTGGCTGCTGACATTCTATCACAGCTATAAGTGTGTCTAACTTGGCAACAGTTTGTAACACCGCTGTCTCTGGAACTGCCACATGAGTCTGAAAAGAAAAGGAAAGAATTTTGTAATAAAAAATACTATGATTTATAATAACATTACATATATTATATATAATAATTAATTGTAATATAATTATGATTAATAATTATATATAATAATATATAATATCATAACATTATATAATAACATTATAACAAAAAATACCATGACATCAGGGAACTTACAAGTCACTCAGTCCAAGCCCTTCATTTTGCAAGCGAAAAACCAGGCACAAGGCGATTAAGTGAACGGCCTGAGACACACGGCTTGAGCAGTACAGCTGAGACAGGAGGATCTCAAGTTCCTTCACTTCTAGCCTGATACTCTTCATATTATACCGTTATTTAATAATATGTTTGTTATTGTTATTTTCAGTTCTGTCTGATTCTGTGTGACCTCATTTGGGATTTTCTTGGCAGAGATAATGGAGGGGTTTGTCATTTCTCTCTCCAGCTCATCTTTACAGATAAGGAAACTGAGGCAGTGACTTGCTTAGGGTCACAATGCTAGTAAGTGTCTAGGGTCAGATATGGACTCAGGAAGTTGAGTCTTCTAGATTTTAGTCCAGCACTCTATCCACTGTGCCACCTAGTGCCTCAAAATTTGTTTTATTCTACATCAACAGTAAAATATCTAAAATTATTCTAAGCCTACAAGAAAAAGTCCAAATTCATTACCAACTGATAATAGCTCTCAGGAGGTCAAATAAGAGTTGATTAGGTGGAGCCAAGATGGCAGAGTAACAGTAGGAACTTTCTAGAGCGCTCTCAGGCCATGAAGGAGCTCAAAAAGGATTCTGAAAATCAAGTAGGAGAAGTAGAGCAAAACTTGGGAAGACAAATGAGAGAGTGATGCAGGAAAATCATGAAAAATGGGTCAACTGCTTGCTAAAGGAGACCCAAAAAATGCTGAAGAAAATAACACTTTAAAAAATAGACGAATTGAAATGGCAAAAGAAATCCAAAAAGTCAATGAGAAGAATGTTTTAAAAAGCAGAATTGACCAAATGGAAAAGAAGACCCAAGAGCTCACTGAAGAAAATAATTCCTTAAAGATTAGAATGAAGCAAATCGAAGCTCATGACTTTATGAAAAATCAAGTAATTATAAAACAAAACCAAAGGAATGAAAAAATAGTAAAGTGAAATATCTCACTGATAAAACAACTGACCTGGAAAACAGATCCAGGAGAAACAATTTAAAAATTATGGGACTAGGACAATTAAGGAGGTGGAGCCAAGATGGCGGAGTAGAAAGAAAGACACACATACTCTAGCTCTTCCCCCACAGCCCATAAAATACCTGTAAAAAATGACTAAACAAATTCTAGAGCAGCTGAAGTCACAACACAACACAGTGAAAGAGATTTTCAGCCCAAGTAGCCTAAAAGGCCAACAGGAAAGGTCTATCGCACCGAGCACGGAGTGGAGCCCGACCTGAAGAGAGCCCAGATCCCTCAACTCACAAACTCCAAAGAAAGCTTCAAAGGTCAGTGAGAAAGTTTTTCCATCTGGGTGAGAAGGGAACACTGTCTGACCCTGTAGGCAGCAGCCCTCCACCTGAAGCCTCTGGGGGAATTGTGCAGCTGATCTGAATCTCAGCCCTGAGTGGTGACCCTGCCCTCTGTCTAAAGCCCCTGAGGGAATTGAACAGCTAACAAATCTCAGCCCTGAGCCTGGCTCTGGGGTGAGGAGGAGGAGCGGTGGCCCAGTGGAGCTGAAGGAAGCTGTGGAGAGGGAATCCTACTACTCACAGATTCTGAGCAGAAAAGTGAGCTCCTAGACCAGTGGGCAGGCCAGGAGAGGAATAAACTCCTCTCCCCTGATTATGCCACCTTGGAGGAACTGAGATCTTACAGGTACCCAGGGTATACCCTACTCTTGACAAAGGACTCAAAAGTCAAGTAACTCACTGGGAAAATACCCCCAAAAAGGGGAAAAGACTACAGAAGGTTACTTTCTTGGTGAACAGGTGAGGAAGAACACGCATACTATCAGAGGAAGTCAAGGCTTCCAAAACCTCCAAAATAAACATGCAATGATCTCAGGCCATGGAAGAGCTCAAAAAGGATGCTGAAAATAAAGTAAGAGAGGTGGAGGAAAAACTGGGAACAGAAATGAGAGTGATGCAAGAATATCATGAAAAGCAAGTCAACAGCTTGCTAAAGAAGACCCAGAAAAATGCTAAAGAAAGTAACATTCTTAAAAATAGACTAACTCAAATGGCAAAAGAGGTGCAAAAAGCCAATGAGGAGAAGAATGCTTTAAAAAGCAGAATTAGCCAGATGGAAAAGGAGGTTCAAAAGCTCAATGAAGAAAACAGCTCTTTAAAAAATTAAAATGGAGCAGATAGAAGCTAATAATTTTATGAGAAACCAAGATTACAAAACAAAACCAAAAGAATGAAAAAAAAATAGAAGATAATATGAAATATCTCACTGGAAAAACAACTGAAGTGGAAAATAGATCCAGGAGAGACAATTTAAAAATTATAGGACTACCTGAAAGCCATCATCAAAAAAGAGCCTAGACTTCATTCTTGAACTGTTTTCCTGCATGGAAAGATAATATTTGTAACTTGAGACTTTTCTCAATATTTGGGTAGCTGGAGGGATTATACATACATACACACACACGTATGTGCATGTATGTGTGTGTGTGTGTGTGTGTGTGTAGAACACAGGGTGAGTTGAATAAGGGATGATATAAAAAAATAAAATTAAGGGATGAGAGGAATATATTGGGGGGAAAAGGGAGAAATGGAATGGGGCAAATTATCTCTCATAAAAGAGGCAAGTAAAAGCTTTTTCAATGGAGGAGAAAAGGGAGGAGGTGAGAGGGAAAAAGTGAAGCTTACTCTCTTCACATTTGGCTTAAGGAGGGAATAACATGCTCACTCAATTTGATATGAAAATCTTTCTCACACTACAGTAAAGTAGGGGGAGAAGGGGACAAGTGGGGTGGAGGGCATGATAGAAGGGAGGGCAAATGGGAGAAAGGAGTAATTAGAAGTAAACACTTTTGGGGAGAGACAAGGTTAAAAGAGAGAACAGCAGAAATGAGAGGCAGGATAGGATGGAGGGAAATAGTAGTTAGTCTTACACAACATGACTATTATGGAAGTCTTTAGCAAAACTACACATGTATAGCCTACATTAAATTGCTTGCCTTCTCAGTGGGGATGGAGGAAGGGAGATAAGTTGGAACTCAAAGTTTTAGGAACGAATGTTGAGAATTGTTTTTGCACACACCTGGGAAATAAGAAATACAGGTAATGGGGTATAGAAATCAATCTTGCCCTACAAGAAAAGGGAAAAGATGGGGATAAGGAAAGGGAGGGGTGTGATAGAAGTGAGGGCATATTGAAGGAAGAGGTAATCAGAATGCAAGGCATTATGGGGTGAGAGGAGGGGAGAAAAGCTGAAACTCAAAACTTTGTGGAAATGAATGTTGAAAACTAAAAATAAATAAATAAACATTTAAAAGTAAAAAAAAATTATGGGACAGCCTGAAAGTCATGAACAAAAAAAGAGCCTAGACGTCGTCTTTCAAGAAATTATCAAGGAAACTTGCCCTAATATTTTAGAACCAGAGGGTAAAATAAATATTGAAAGAATCCAACAATCATCTCCTGAAAGAGATCTGAAAAGAAAAACCCCTGGGAATATTGTAGCCAAACCCCAGAGTTCCCAGGTCAAGGAGAAAATACTACAAGCAGCTAGAAAGAAATAGTTCAAGTATTGTGGAAATATAATCAGGATAACACAAGATCTAGCATCTTGTACATTAAGGGATCAAAGGGCTTGGAATATGATATTCCAGAAGTCCAAGGAACTAGGATTAAAACCAAGAATAGAATAAATGAGGGGCAGGACAGGATGGAATGAAATATAGTCAGTCTTTCACAACATGACTTTTATGGAAGTCTTTTGTGTAACTACACATGTATAATCTATATTGAATTGCTTGCCTTCTCAGTGGGGATGGGTGGGGAGGGAGGAAGGGAGAGAAGTTGGAACTCAAAGTTTTAAAAACGAATGTTAAAAATTGTTTTTACATGCAACTGAGAAGAAATACAGGTAATGGGGTATAGAAATCTATCTTGCCCTACAAGAAAATAGAGAAGATGAGGAGAAAGGAAAGGAGGAGTGTGACAGAAGACAGGGCAAATTGGGAGAAGGGGTAGTCAGAATGCACAGTGTCTTGGGGTGGGGGGATGAGAGACATGGGAAGAAAATTTGGAACTCAAAATCTTGTGGAAATGAAAGCTGAAAACTAAAAATAAATAAATTTTTTACAAAAGACGATTCTACTTTTAAGGAACAGCAATCATTTTCATGAACCAATAAAAAAAGATATAAAAGCTATATTAAGTAAACATAAAAATTAAGAATTCAAGGAATTTAAAACTAGGGAACTATCCATTTAAATGGACATTCCATTTCAGTTCATTACATCCTGTTAAATTATATTTAGCAAAAGATCAGATGGCAGACAATCTACGACAGCAAAGTGAAGGAAGGGAGATTTCAAAAGAAGTTGCCAAGGAGAGCCCTACAGCCACCCTCTTGAGTTGGTGGCTCATAATTAAGGTGAGGGAGTAAGCAGAAATATATGCATATATGATGAATACTATTGCTAACTAATTCATAATCATCATCATAATACTATCTCCTAAGGCAAATGTGAGTTGAGATCGTGTTTGATTCACAGCAATCACGTAAAAAAAGATCCCTGCAGTATCCATCACTAGTGAAAGTCTTCAGATGCTGCTGTTCACATCATATAAAGTGCCGAACTGCACAAAGCCGAAAACAGTGCATGCCCCTACCACCAGATACACTCTTATTCAAGTAGCAATAAACAAAGAGAACAAAAAGATGCAATGTACAGGTTTTGCTCGGCATTTGTACGACTGTGTACACAAGATACACTAAGACGCTGCAGATGGAGAAATGGGGTGAGATAAGGAAGAAGTGATTGTGCTGCCTCACACATGCATAGTCAGAGGACCTTCGAGGAGCCCAACTGATCTCTGATAGCACCCCTTTCCTATGAATGTCAATATTCTAGCAGTGAAGCTATGTGGCTGTTCACTGTGGAACATCATGATTTCGAATGAAATCAAAGTCCAGGTGACCATAAGGTATCCTAAGAAAGCAAAGCAGGCCAAAGCAGGCTAAAACCTATCAAGAGTGTCTTATATGACATACTTTTCATAGATTTTATATTTATATTTGCACATTTCCACCAGCAGAATCTAAGCTCCTTTAAGGCAGGGGGAGAGTGGAAAGATAACTTGGGAGTCAACAGAGATCTGGGTTCAAATCTCATTAGCTGTACATCCTCATATAAAAGTCACAATCTCTGTAAGCTTCCTGTTTATCTCTAAAATGGGGAAACTACCCGAGGTATTGCGAAGATGAGTTCAACACAGTGTTCTGCAAACCTTAAAACATTATGTAAAAATCAACTATTAACAAGAAGGAGGCTGGTCAAGAGTAGCAGGAATGGTAGCTTAGCTCTTCCATCACAACACCCTCCACAAAGCTCTAGAAAATGCACTTAACCAAGTCCCAGTCAGGAAATCCAAGTGAAAAACACAGTGTCATTTTCCAAGACCAAATTGGCAAAGGGAAAAACAGAAAAGTCTGTGGACATTGGTCTTGCCAGGACCGTGCAGTATAGAGAATATCAGCATGCAAGGATCGAGGGAGACTTTGGAAACTGCAGCCCAGGGCAGGAAGAAGACCCTGGGGGCTCCCTGAACTAGTGTAGAGAGCAGGAACAAATTCATTATCTACTCTGAGGTCAGAGATCCAAGGTGCATGGAAAACGGAAGCTGCCCCAAGAAGTCTTGGAGAGGAGCAGTTATGTACCCCAAGCTGCGAGGAGAGCAAGAAGCAAGGAGCAAGAGGAGACACAAACATCAAGAACCTGACCTGTGCAGGACAAGGAGGAGCCTGCAGTTGCATTTCTGTGCAGCTGCAGAACTTTCCAGGTGGACAAGAGTGGCTGAGTCTCACCAAAGTCTACCAGAACTTCCAGCCAGGGACAATTGCACAGGCATATTCCTCAGCCCCAAACTTGAGTCAGAACTTTGTCTTTGACCATATCCCTTTGGGAGCACTAGACACGTGTAAATCCCCAGCCTGAGCTGTGTCTAGGCTCATTACCTCAAGAAAGGAGCATGCCTCCTGTGCTCAAAATGTGATCCCACTGCCACTGACCAAGAAAAAGAGTTTGATCTAGAAATCTTTACAGATCTTTTCCATTTTTCTTTGTCTAGTCATTCTATTTCATTCTTAAATGCCTTCAGGATAATCTTGGTTAACTTATTTCTTGCCCTTTCTCTAATACATATTTTGCCCCCACTAGTTCTCCCCATGTTGTACTATTCACAGTCTACCACCCTCCTCCCCCACACAATTTTACAAATGAGTTTACAAGCTAAGGCTGCATCAGTTAACTGCCATCTCCTTCCAATTTGCAAAGTTTGAGTGTGTTTGCAGGCTGAGAGTTTCTAGTCTCTTTTCATCTCTTCATTGTAAGGATCATTTACATCAATTAAACTTTCTTAGGAAATGATAGCCTATTCCATTCTTTTATTCATTTCCCATTTTTAGCATCAACAGCTTAAAAAGATGGGTGCTGCCTCAACTCTGCTCCACATTATCTTCCATTTGGGTATTGGTTAAGATCTTTAGTATAAAAAGTTGGAAGTCTGATGGCACAGACAGATGATTCAGAAATGACTCACATTGTTAACCAGCTGTTTCTTGTCTGTAAATCAATTTGATCTGATTTTTGTGACATTATTTGGTACTCTCACCATCTTTGTTTGATGCCATTTTTTTACATCCTTTTGCAGCATATTAGGGATTTGATATTGGAATCCAAATAGGGTAGTTCCATTGTCACTGATAGAGAGCTTATTTTTGTCTATCATTCTCCTCCACTTCTGCCCTGAAATGCTCTCAGAATTATCTAGGCTCTTACGCTGTTCAAAATTTTCTACTATTTGCCTCCAGAAGTTTTTACAAATGAGTTTACACTCCACTGCTATACTGTTCATTGTCTGGATGTGGTTCCCATGTTTTTTCATACAACATACCAGCAACTGAGGAGTTTAAATTCTAATGCGATGGTTCCATTATTCCATTTCACATGCATGTTACCTTTACGATTTTATCTATAAATCTTCACAGGATGCTTGTGTTCATCTGAATCTCTAGACAAGTGTTCCTCAGGCTTATTTGGTGCTCCATTGTTTTAAACTATCTTTGAAACTGATCCTGTTCAACATGTTGTCATCCTCCTCTGTAACTTTTTCCAAGTGGGCTTATATCCTAAAAAACCACCCATTGCTCTTGAAAGCAACATATCTTTGCATAGCAAGGAGATAAAATCTTTGATGGCTGAGGTGATCTGGTGCTCTTGTAGCTTCTTATGGAAGCAATCATCTTATTTTGATGATAAA
Source organism: Potorous gilbertii (assembly GCA_028658325.1). NCBI lineage: Eukaryota > Metazoa > Chordata > Mammalia > Diprotodontia > Potoroidae > Potorous > Potorous gilbertii. The sequence continues at coordinate 513,918,093 of CM053771.1, forward strand.
AGGCACTAGCAACATTGTACGTTACTCTTGGTGGCTCAGTAGGGACAGCGCTAGAGTTATAGTCAGGAAGACCTGTTGTCAAGTCCAGCCTCAGACACTTACTAAGCTTTATGACTTTGGGCAAGTCACTGAACCCTATCTGCTTCTGCTTCCTCAAAATAGAGATAACAGCACCTACCTCTCAGAGTTATTGTGAGGATAAGCACCTATAAAGTGCTTTGCAAACCTTAAAGTGTTATACAAACCCTGGCTATTAACTAGCTATTATCTCTATTCTGTTTATTTAAGTAGGTCAAGGAGGAACTATATTCATTGTATGTAATTGCCTTCTTATCTTTATCCTTTGTCTAATTCAGTATCAATTCTGAACTTTGTTCGAAGTCAATCTGACTGCACATAGGTAGCTGCTGCTAAAATAATTTCCATACTGATAACTAGTTTACTATTTGAATAGTAGTATAGAGATCCTGAAATTCACAAGAGACAAAAACCAAGGACCTAACAATTAAATCCATGACATAAGATATCTATATATGTACAAAATGTACATATGTACAAAACATGTTTACAAATTTAACCTTATACGTTCAAATACTACTCAAATGCCACCTCTTTTGTGGCATGGTGGAAACCCAGGGTTCTTAAAGACTATTTGAGTAAAGTACAAGTTCTGAGATGTTCTATTGTGCTGGAGAAATTCTTAACTAAAGTCCAGGCAACAAATTACATGTACTTTCTAGGGAACAAATTAATCGTGTATGGGGAGACTCATCCCCATCAGATCAATCATTTGGCAATCAATTCTTTATATCAATCAAGGATCAAAGGAAAAGTATAAAAAGGCCTTTATTCCTAATGTGACCCTTTTCTACATCTAATGTGGCAATGTCAGAAAAGGAAGTAAGCTACTAAAAATCACACAGTTTTTGGATAGTACATAAACCCTGACTTTAACTGTTAGTATGCTAACACTAATCTCTATATGTGAGATATTTTGTCCAATAATTAACTAGTAGACACTGTGCTAGATAAACAATCATGACATTCTTGGTATAAACAAAACCAGGTGGAGCGAAAGAAAAAGAAAGAAGAATGGCTTACAGATTCCCCTTGGAAAAACAAATAAAGAAGTTGGTAGAGTTTGCTTTATTGTTCAATCAAAAGCAATAATAAATACAATTTTGTGGGACATTTGGTATTTCATATTATAATGCTTATGGTAAGTATTTGCAGAGACATCACCATGAAAATAAATCACATTTATCCACTAGCATCTGTCACAAAAGATGAAGTAGAGCTATAATTTGAAGAACTTGATACAAGACCATACAAATTAAATCAACACACACATTAATAGTCAGTGACTTCATTGTAGATATAGGCACAGGGGAATGATAAAAAAAAAATGTGTTGATAAACGTTTTAAGATGTAAAACACTAGCAAAGTCCAAAGAACTGCCAGTAATATATTATATGCATAAAAATTTTCTTGATTGAGGACAGTTGGAAGGTGCTAAGCATGGTGCACAGTAGGCAAACAAGCATTTATTAAAAAGCTACTGTGTGTGAGGTGCTGCACTTAGGGGAAGGGGATCCAAATATAGAAGTAAGCACACCAAAGGAAGTTCCCCTCACTGGAAGTGTACAAAAAATAAGATGAGTGATCAATTGACAGAAATTTTGGAGACAGAATTCATGACTTGGAGATAGAACTGGACTGGATAATAGCAAAAAGTCAATCTAACTCTAGGATTCCATAATTCTACAAAATGAAAAGCTAAATAATTTACTTTTATACTTCCATAAGACCTTTATAAAACAAAAGAAAAAACTGTCAGACTATGTATCTTGATTTGGGGCTTGGAAATATGTTCACCTTCCCTAAATTTCTTTAAATCCTACTCAATGGAACCAACACAAATATTTAAAGCTACACACACCTTGAGATTAGTTTCTCCATCCAGGCTAGCAGTGGTAACATGGCATGAACCATCCCCTCTGTCTGAAGATAGAAGCACCAAATCAGCAGGAAAAATCTCATCTTTGGCAATTCTGACAATATCCCCTACCTAGAAAAAAAAGGTGTTTGAAAAGTTAAATTGTTTAAAATGGCCTAGAAATAGATTTTTTGAAAAATGTCGTTATACCTTACACATAGAGTACCCATAGAATTTCAATGGGTAAAACAGGTCTTTAACTTAAATCAAAAGTAGATTATAATTCTGAGTCAAGCTATCCCATATCTCCTGCTTTCTATTATTCACCAAATGCATACCCGGATGTTTTTTGATCTAGTTTTCACAAGGCCACCACTTCGAACAACATAAACAGGAGCTCCATTTACTTCGTTATCTGATTTGTGTCGTAACCAGTCTTCATATCCCTGTAAACAAATGAAGATCAGAAAAATAAAAGCACTGTTGATAGAACTTTGGAACACTACCAATTTCTCCTTTGTCCTGCCCCTCCCATCCTCCTGACACTGCCGCAGCCCTGCCGTGGTCCCTCGTCCTTTCCCATGGGGGGCTACTACAACAGCTGCTTGCTGCTTTCCCTGCCTTGGTCTCCTCTCACTCTATTCCATCCTCCACTCACCTGTCAGCAAGTGGACATCTTTAGGGAGATGTCAACTATATCTCCCTAAAGTTCATCTGACCATGTCATTCCCTCTATTCAATGAACTCCAGTGGCTCCCTGTTGTCTCTAGAATAAACTCTACAATCCTCTGTCTCTGAAAGCCCTCACCACCTGGTCTCTTTCTGTCTTTCCAGTCTTCTTACACCTTATTCTGTGATTCAGTGACACTTGCCTCCTGTCTCTGGGCATTTTCACTGGCTGCACCCTGGGTTGGGAATTCTCTTCATCTCCTAGCTTCTTTCTCAGACAAAGTCCCACCTTCTGCCAAAAGCCTTTCCTGATCCTTCTTAATGCCAGTGCCTCCTCCTCAGATCACCTCTATGCCATCCTGTATAGATACTCCCTGTGCATAGTAGTTTACATGTTTTCTCCTCCCTTAGACTGTGAACTCATTGAAGGCAGAGAGACCATGTTGACCCTTCTTTGCATCCTCAAAGCTTAGCCCAGTTACTGGCACATAAATAATACTTGCAATCATACACATACAGTAGAATATTGATATTAAAAAGAAGGGCCTTTGTTTTTTCTGGAAGAAGCCTGGAGTCACTAAAGGGGTGATGCAATTTCCTAAAGGTAATTTAACCTGTTCTCTATCACTGAAATTAAGAAAGCTTGTATGATATGAACCTCCATGTTGGAGGAAAGTCTTTAAAATTTGCATTTTGCCCTAACAATTAAAAATCTTTTCAAATTAAAAAAAAATATTAAAAACAAAAGACACAGTGGGATCTTTTTGTTTTGATCCTTTCAATCAATAGGTTGACTGTGAAGATGAGGTGTGCAACAGAGAATGGTTTGCAAATGCCTCCTTGCTCCCTCCTCTTATTTCCATTTAGGATACGCTCAATATTGCAGACAAAGACTTTAGAATAGAGACAAGAAAGTAGACAATAAGATTGGCAGTTATGGATTTTCTACCCACTGCCTATTGGTGGTCACTACTATAAACCATGATTTTTTTCCCATTCTTTAGTTATCTTTCCCCTTTTTCAGATATCTTGTGAAGTGATTCCTCAGCGCTTTCATGACCGTGTTACGTGAGTATAGAAATCCTCAGCATCAACATTGGCTACTTATCTTATCATCATCATCTGTCCAAGAACCATTCTATTTCTTCACTGGGCACTCTTTGTCTTGAGACATTAAGAGTTCAAAACAGGACAGTACCTTCCCATCAGCTGCTTTAGAAGAAAATATTGCTACGGAAGTGATGACATACGTATTTCATTTTACGTCTCTTTGTTGTCCAGCCAGCTTCATTTATGAATGCTTTGGCAATGGCATGATTCAGCCTTATTTGATCTTTCTACAGACTTATTTTCACTTTCACTATTTTAGATAGTAATAGAGTGTTTAGTCTTCTGCTATGTCCTTACCTACATTATTTTACAAATGAATTTAAAATCTAAACTGGTTTTAGTGAGGACAATACTAGTCCTCTCGCTACTTGGCAGAGATCAAGTGTGTCCTGGATAAGGCAGTTTTTGGTTTCTCACTATGGTGACTACATATCAGTTAACTTTTTACATGATATGATGATTACAAGGATCAACATTTTCCTTTTGCAAAACCTTCCAACTTTTCAGCATTGACAGTTCACTGAACAGATAAGGATAAAGCCACTACAACTGTATCCAATATCATCTTCTCATATTTTTCTACTATTTTCCCTTGAATTTTGACCTTTGCTCTAACTAATCAATGGCTGGTTTGCACATGGACAGTCAATCCTGCTGTTACTCCTATGACAGGAACAAGTCATTTCTTCTTTGTTTACATTTATTCAATTTCATTTTTTGGTGATATTGCTCAAGATCAATATATCTAGCACTCTCTTCTATGAGACACTATTCATGATATACAGACAAGAGAATCCTCAGTACTTTACAAGCGTTTAGGCCCCTTTCATTTCTCTAATGAATATAGAGTGTAGGATAGTAGAAAAAGCTAGACTTGGAGTTAGGGATCCAGATTTAAATTCCACCTATCACCCTTAATTTGGGTCTCAACCCAAGGGTGGAAATGTAGGGCCTATAGTTGTAACATGCTCCTTCCTCTTCCCTCTTTTCCTCTATTTCTTTAGAAGCTGAAAAGTTAATCAGACACCTAGATGTAAAACAAATCTGTGAGACCTTAGCTTACCATGTCCTAAGTGAGTTATACTGAGAGCACAAACTTCCTCTGCAAAGTTATATTACACTGAGCAGGGAAAAACAAAGGGTTATGAACACAGTAGGCTAATACTAATAGTTTGTATTTATATAGCATTTTAAGGCTTATAAATCACTTTCAAATAAAAACTGTGAGGTAACTGTAATGCACAAACTAAATGTTTAATAAGCACTTGATGAATTCAACTAAGGTTGATAAAAGTGTTACCCCTCATTTTACAGTTTAGAAAACCAAGACCTTGTCCAGGGACACAACTGGCAGGTGATAAAACTGGAAACCTTAGGAGTTGGTACATAACCCATTCTCCCCACTACATCTTACAACCTATTGTGATATAGACAAGTTCTAATAGGCAGCCACCTGACAAAAATGGGAAGTTACCCAAATGGTGTACTTTCAAAACCAGCTGTATTATTAAAGCCTATCAAATGCAATGTTCTGGTTTTTTTGTCATCTACATGCCCTTCTTAACGTTCTCTGAGCTGCTAACAAGCACTATTCCAGAATACCAGACTCTCGTTTTACTGATAGCTCAGCCTAGAACTGGGGTGGGTCCTGAGCCTGCTGAGCAGTGGGGGAGCTGAGAGAAGCCATGCCAGGACCAACAGACTCAGGCCAGGAGCTGTTCCCTCGCTGGTTCTGGGAGGATGTTGAGAATAACAAGGACTCATGATGACCTTATTATCTGCTTTGATTCTCATGAAGGAACTGTGAAATAAGGCGTTTTGCAAACCATATCGTTCCTAACAAGAATACAAACAAAAGTTCCCTTAGGACTAAGTAGGAAAGATGAAGGAACAGTTAGACGTCTCTTTGGTTAATTAATGAATTTATTTTTAGTTTTCAACTTTCACTTCCACAAGACTTTGAGAGTTTCAAATTTTCTTGTCTCTCCCCTCCCCCACCCCAAGACAGTGTGCATTCTAATCATCCCTTCCCCCATCTGACCTCCCTTTTATTCTGCCCCTCCCCTTTTCTTATCCCCTTTGCCTTCCCGTAGGACACGACATATTTCTCTACTCCATTGCCTGTATATCCTATTTCCCACTATAGTTATCCTTTTCTAACTAGAAATACTGGAAAGTGTATGTTTATATAAACATGACATTCCATGGGAGCCTTTAATTTTCACTCAGCATGTTTACTAGATTCCTTTGTCTGTCCTTTGATTTAAAATGCCATTCAGAGAAAAGAGAAATGTAATATGACAAAAGGATATGGATGTAGCTAAGAACTGTCTTGATATTTTCTGGTAAAGCTATTTCTCTCCAAGTTCTAACCTGTATAAAACTTATATTATATTTAAAAGTAAAGCCCTATGTAAAAACCAACTTTAGAAATCCATAAAAAGATACACAAACACTTAACAATTTGTTCATGTGTAAAAATTCATTGCCAATTTTTATAGGTCACATAGCCTGAAACATGTGTTTTTAGGCTTATGTTTTCCTTTAAATGTCAGATAACACCCTGATACTTTTAACGAGCAACACCAAGTCACAATACTTACTTAGAAACATTTAGGTGTGTGAGGGAAATAAGATATTAGAAAATAGGTTGGCAACCTTTGAAGAGAGACATTCTCTTAATAATATTCTTAAGACTAACTTTTTGAAGAACCATACACATTTTTATAACTGTCTAGTTTTTTAAGTCAAAGGATTATGAACTGAGAGCTGGAAGGGGCCTTAGAGGACACCTAGGCCTTCTAATGAGCCAAATGAGGTCCAGGGAGGCTAAGCTATTTACACAAGGTCACACCAAGACTAAAGGGCAGAAATGAGACTGGAATTCGAGTTCAGCACTATACACACACAAACAAACAACACACACACACACACACACACACACACACACACACACACACACTCTCTCTCTCTCTCAACAAGCATTTATGAAGTTCCCACTGTGTTGTGTCAGGTACTGTGCTCAGGACTGAATATATAAAGAATCAAACAATCACTATTCATAGGGTCCTTATATTCTAATGGGGAGAAAACAAGCAAACAAGGACATGAGTATAAACAGAAAAAAATATAAAGAGAATAAATACAGGGAAAAGGATTCTGTGGGGCAGAGGGGAGGGCGGGCATTCCCAGAACGTGGGATGACTAGCACAAAGGCATGAAGTTGGGAGGTCAAGGTATCTTTGTATGGGAACAGAGACGAGTCTGGGAAAGTGAGTAACATGCAATAATGCTGAAAGGATAGCAGGGGGCCAATGGGCAAACATCCACAGTGGATATGGATGGTTAAGTCCCAGCAAAGGTGGTTAAGGAGTGTCAGAGAAGCAAGAGGAAAACTGGGACACAGCAGGGTCATAAAAACCCAGAAAGGATAATAAGGTGGTCAACAGTGTCAAATTCAAGAGACAAGTCAAGAAGGATGAGTACTGAGAAAAGACTAACAGATTTAGTAACTAGAAGTTATTGGTAACTGTGAAGAGAGCAATTTCAGTTGAGTGATGAGACTGCAAAGGGTAAGAAGTGAATGAGAGGAGAGGAAAGGAAGACATTGAATGTAGATAGCTTTTTTCTAGGAGTTTGCCTAAGAAAGGGAGAAAAGATATATGATAATAGCTTTAAGACATAGTACAGTCTGGGAAGAATTTTTTAGGAATGAGGGAAAACTTAGACACATTTGAAGGCAGTAGGGAAAGAAACAAATGATAGGGAGAGGGCGAAGATTAAAGGGAAGAGGGTGATGAATAAAGTTGTAATCTGCTGGAGAAGACAGAAGGGAGATGGAATCAAGGGTACATGTAGAAGGGATTGTTCTTGGAAAACTACTTCGTCAGGAACTGGGGAAAAGAAGGAAAAGACGGGTTGATATCTACGCGTTTTGAGATAAAAAGAATGGGAGAAGACAGAGCTCTTGAATAGTTTGTTTTCTCAATAAAGTAGGAGGTGTGTTCCTCAGCTAATTAAGAGAGGGCAAGGAAAGGTTATGAGAAGTTTGAGGAAGGAACAGCTTCTATGGGGAGTAAAATAGGAAATCAATTAGGGAAGCATAAATGAACCACCTTTCCTTAATAAGGGATAATGTTAATTTATAATGAACCCAATCAGCCCAGAGGAAGCAGATGGTGCAAGTAATGCAAGGTTGAGGTTTGGTTAGTGCATGAGTGGGTAGAGGACCAAGGGTGGAAGGATTCAAGAGCAGACAACAGTGTAAAAGTGAAAAAGCTAACTAAAGAGCCGAGACTGGAATGACAATTAGTGCCAGAGATATTATACTACCCTCCCTTTACTAATTTAAAGAAGGCATATAAATCAAAGTAACAAAAGTAATGCTATAGCAAGACCAAATAGAGCCTGAGGATTTTCAACACCCTCTTCTCTAATTTAGCTCTTCAGTGCAATGCGTTTATCAGATTAGCTCACTGTCAGCTTTGAAAACAGGTTGCCTATGGATGTGAGCTGAATATGGAGGGATAACACCTAAAAAAATAAAATTAAGGAGTGAGAAAGAGGAATGTATTGGAAGAAAGGGAAAGGGCGAGAAAGAATGGGGTAAATGATCTCATGTAAGAGAGGTGGAAGGGAAGACAGTGGGTAACATCTGAAACTGACTCTCACTGGCATTGGCTCAAAGAGGAGCATACATACTCAGCTGGGTACAGAAATCTATCTTACCCTACAGGGAAGTAGGAGGGGAAGGGAACAAAAAGGGAAAGGGTTGACATGAGGAATGGCAGATCAGGGGAGGTGGTAGTCAGAAGCAAAACACTTATGAGGAGGGACAGGGTAAAAAAAAAGGAGGGAAAGAGTAGAATTAACAGGGGGGAAATAGGATGAAAGCAAAGGCAGTTAGCAATAACTGTGAAAAAAAATTTTGTGGCAAGTTTCTCTGATAAAGGCTTCATTTCTCAAATATATAAAAAACTAAATCAAATTTATAAAAATAAGAGCCATTCCCTAGCTGATAGTCAAAAGATATGAACAAGTTTACAGATGAAATAATCAAAGCTCTCTACAGTCATATGAATAAAAGCTCTAAATCACTACTTATTGCAGAAATGGAAAGTAAAACAACTCTGAAGTATCACCTCACACATATCAGATAGGCTAATAGGACAAAAAAGGAAAACAATGGGTTTTGGAGACGTGGGACAAACGCAACGCTAATGCTTTGTTGGTAGAGTTGTGAACTGATCATTCTGGAAAGTAATTTGGAACTATGTCCAAAGGCTATCAAACTATGCATATCCTTTGACTCAGTAATATCATTACTATATCTAATAGAAAAAAACAAAAAGGAAAAGGTTGTCGATGTAGATAAATATTTATAGTGGCTCTTTTCTGGTGGCAAAGAATTGGAAATTGAAGGGTTGTCCATCAACTGGAGAATGGTTAAAAAAGTTGTGGTATATGATTATGATGGAATACCTTTGTGCTAAAAGAAATAATGAGGGGGGCAGAACCAAGATGGCAGAGTAGAAGGATGGACCTTAGACCCCCATAGTCCATAAAATACCTGTAAAAAATGACTCTAAACAAATTCCAGAGCAGCAGAAGTCACAAAATAACAGTGAAACAGATTTCCAGCCCAAGACAGCCAGAAAAGTCTATCACACTGGGCTCAGAGTACAGCGCAGCCCAACATGGGCTACACAGCATAGATAGGACTGGAACAGGCTTCAAGTCGTGGACTTAAGGGCAGTTGCTGCAGTTCCTAGATTTTTCAACTCACAAATGCCAGTCAAAGACAAGCTTCAAAGGTCAGTAAAAAAGTTCTTTTACCTGGGTGACAGGGGAACATGGTCCAGCCCTGGCAGCAGCCACTGCAACTCTGGCAACAGCTTCTACTACTGGAGCCCTCAGCCTCAAGACCCTGAGGGAACTGAGCTGCTGATCTGGTTCTCAGTTCTGAGTGGTGGTCCTGGGATGAGGAGGAGAGCTGGCCTGGAAGAGTTGGTGGCATTTGTGGAGAGGAAATCCTACTTGTAGTTCAAGGACAGAAAAGAGTGCTTGTGGTTGTTCACAGACCAGAGTGCAGGCCAGGATTGTGCCATCTTGGAAGAATTGAGAACTTACAGGTCCCTAGAGATATCTCAGAGAATAGCTGCACAAAACCTTTGATGCCTAGGATAGTATACTCTCCACTTGAAAAAGGAACTCAAAAGTCAAGTAACTGGCTGGGAAAATGCTCAAAATGGGGGGAAAAATAAAGACTATAGAAGGTGACTTTCTTGGTGAAAAGGTATTTTCTTCTATACTTTCAGATGAGAAAGAACAAAGCATACAATCAGAAAAAGACAGCAAGGGCAAAACTTCTGTATCCAAAGTCTCCAAAAGAATATACAATGATCTCAGGACATGGAAGAGCTCAAAAAGGATTTTGAAAATCAAGTAAGAGAAGTAGAGCAAAAATTGGGAAGAGAAATGAGAGCAATGCAAGAAAATCATGAAAAGCAAGTCAATAGCTTGCTACAGGAGACCCAAAAAAGTGCTGAAGAAAATAACACCTTTAAAAATAGACTAACCCAAATGGCAAAAGAGATCCAAAAAGCCAATCAGAAGAATGTTTTAAAAAGCAGGATTCATCAAATGGAAAAGGAGGTTCAAAAGCTCACTGAAGAAAATAGTTCTTGAAAAATTAGAATAAAGCAGATGGAAGTTAATAACTTTATGAGAAACCAAGCAATTATAAAACAAAACCAAAAGAATGAAAAAATAGAAGACAATGTGAATTATCTCACTGGAAAAACAACTGGGGAGCCAAGATGGCGGAGTAGAAAGACACACATATGCTAGTTCTTCCCCCACAGCCCATAAAATACCAGTAAAGAAAGACTCTCAACAAATTCTAGAGCAGCAGAAGTCACAGAACAACAGAGTGGAGATTTCCAGCCCCGGGTGACCTGAAAGGCCAACAGGAATGTTACACTAGATGCAGAGTGGAGCAGAGCCTAGCCCAGCCTTGGCTGCTTGGAGGAGGACGTGAGCAGGCCTCAGAGGCAGAATCCCCAGCCCCAGTAGCAGTGGTTCACAGATCCCTCAACCCACAGGCACCAAAGGTCAGTGGCTGAGAAGAGAGAAAGACCTTCCCATAGCTCTGGCCTCAGGCTGCGGCCCACAGAGGTCCCATCAGGCAGGCTGCAGTAGCTTTCCCTGCAGCAGCTTCCACAGCAGCCCCTACAGCAGCCTGCATCCATTGTTGGATTGTACAACCCCTGGGGGCACTGAGCAGCTGATTCTTATCTCAGTCCTGTGTAGAGGCCCTGCCCCCACCTAACACTCCTGAGGGATTTGAGCAGCTGATCTTATCTCACATTGAATGGTGAATGGTGGCCCTGCCCCTGCAGTTTATCTGAATCTCAGCCTGCAGGGCTGGCTTGGCTGAACTTGAGGGGAAGTGATTGTGAAGACAAAACTCTATTACTCAGATTCTGGGCACACAAATTTCTGCTTGATTCTAGACCAGTGTATACACTTGAATGTACCACACCTTGGAGGAACCGAGATCTTACAGACCCCCAGAGTATACCCTACTCTTGACAAAGGACCCAAAAGTCAAATAACTGGTTGGGAAAATGCCCAAAAAAGAGGGGGGAAAAATAAGACTACAGAAAGCTACTTTCTTGGTGAACAGGTTATCCTCTCCCATCCTTTCAGAAGAGGAAGAACAATGTTTACCATCAGGGAAAGACATAAAAGTCAAGGCTTCTGTATCCCAAACATCCAAAATAAATATGCAATGGTCTCAGGCCATGGAAGAGCTCAAAAAGGATTTTGAAAATCAAGTAAGAGAGGTGGAGGAAAAATTGGGAAGAGAAATGAGAGAGATGCAAGACAATCATGAAAAGTGGGTCAACAGTTTGCTAAAGGAGACCCAAAAAAATGCTGAAGAAAATAACATAAGGTCAAAAGAGATAATAGAATAAATAGGGGACAGGATAGGATGGAGGGAAATATAGTTAGTCCTTCACAATGTGACTATTTTGGAAGTCATTTGTAAATCTACACATATATAGCCTATACTGAATTGTATGCCTTCTCAGTGGAGATGGGTAGGGAGGGAAGAAAGAAGAAAAGTTAGAACTCAAAGTTTTAGGAACAACTGTTGAGTATTGTTCTTGCCTACATCTAGGAAGTAAGAAATACAGGTAATGGGGTATAGAAATTTATCTTGCCCTACAGGACAAAAGAGAAGATGGGGATAAGGGAAGGGAGGGATGTCATAAGGGAGCAGATTGGTGATTAGAATGCTCAGCCGTTTTGGGGTAGAGGGCGGGGAGAAATGGGGAAAAAATTTGGAACTCAAAATTTTGTGGAAATGAACGTTGAAAACTTGAATAAATAAATTAAAAACAGAAAAGAAAAACAACTAACCTGGAAAATAGATCCAGGAGAGATAATTTAAAAATTACAGGGACTACCTGAGAGCCATGATAAAAAAAGGAGCTTAGACATCATCAGCCAAGAAATTACTAAGGAAAACTGCCCTAGAACCAGAAGGTAAAATAGAAATGGAAAAAATTCATCACTCCCTCCTGAAAGAGATCCCCAAAGGAAAACTCCTAGAAATATTGTAGCCAAATTCCAGAGTTCCCAAGTCAAGAGAAAATATTATAAGCAGCCAGAAAGAAACAATTTAGGTATTATGGAAGTACAATCAGGATAACACAGGATGTAGCAGTTTCTACACTAAGGGATCAAAGGGCTTGGAATATGACATTCCAGAGGTCAAAGGAGAAAGGAATAAAACTAAGAATCACCTACCCAGCAAAACTAAGTATAATACTTCAGGGGAAAAAAATGGAATTTCAATGAAATATAGGACTTCCAAGCATTTTTGTTAAAAAGACCGGAACTAAATAGATAATTTGACTTTCAAATACCAGAATCAAAAGAAATATGAAAAGGTAAACAGGAAAGAGAAGCCTTAAGGAATGCATTGAAGTTGAACTGTTTATATTCCTACATGGAAAGATGTTATTTGTAACTCATGGGATTTCTTTCAGTATTAGGGTAGTTAGAAAAAATAATACATACACACATACACACACACACACATATATACACACATAGGTATGTATGGGTACATATGTATGTGCATATTTTATATGTGTAGGTATGTATAGGTACATGGGTGTGTATACACAAACACACACACACACAGAGGGCACAGATTGAGCTGAATACAAAGGGAGAATATCAAAAAAATTAAAATTTACTGTTGAAGGGAATGTACTAGGAGTAAGAGAAAGGGAGAGATAGACGAAAGCAAAGAATGTCACATAAAAGAGGCAAGAAAGAGTTTTTACGATGGAGGGGAAGTAGGGGGAGATGAAAGGAAATAAATAAGCCTTATTCTCATGTGATTTGGCTTAAGGAGGGAACAGCACACACTTAATTGGATATGGAAATCTATTTTACCCTACAGGAAGGCAGAGGGGAAGGGGATAGGAGAGGGAAGATAATTGGGGAAAGAGATAATCAGAAGCAAACATTATTGTGGGAGGATAGGTCAAGGGAGAGAATGGAATAAATGAAGGGCAGGATAGAACAGAGGGAAAGGTGGTTAGTCTTTCAAAACATAACTATTATGGAAGTGTTTTGCATGGCTACAAATCTAGGACCTATATTGAATTGTTTGTTTTCTCAATGATGGTGGGTGGGGAGGGAGGGAAGGAGAGAATACAGAACTTAAAGCTTTAATAATGAATGTTCAAAATTGTTTTGGCATGCAACTAGAAAATAAGATATACAGGCAATGGGATATAGAAATCTATTTCACCCTACAGGAAAATGGAGGGGAGAGAGATTGAAGGGTGGGGGATGGTAATAGAAGGGAGGACAGACTGGAGGAAGGGGTGGATGGAGTGCACGCTTTCCTGGGATGGGTGGTGGGGAGAGATGGGGAGAAAATTTTGAATTCAAATTCTTGTGGAAGTGAGTGTTGAGAACTGAAAAATAAATTATATATTTAAAAAAAAAAAGAAAGAAAGAAAGAATGAGCAGGATACTCTCAAGAACCTGGAAAGACTTAGAAGAATGATGCAAAGTGAAATGAGCAGAACCAGGAGAATATTGTACACAGTAAGAGCAATACCGTATGACAATCAACTGTGAATGACTTAGCTATTCTCAGCTATACGGTGATCAGACAGCTCTTTAGTACTTACAATGGAAAATGCTACACACTCCCAGAAAAAGAACTGATGAAGTCTGAATACAGATCATAGCATACTTTTTTTTAACTTTATTTTTCTTGGGGTTTTTTTTGTCTTTTTTTCACAACATGAAAAACACGGAAATATGTTTTGCATGACTACACATGTATAACCTATATCAAACCACTTGCCGTCTCAATGAGTGGGGAAGAGAGGAAGAGAACCTGAAACTCAAAATTTAAAAGAAGGTTAAAAATTGTTTTTATATGTAACTGGGTGAAAATAAAATACTAAATTAAAAAAAAATAACAACAACAAAAGAAGGCTGTCCTCAGGGAATGAGGCAGTAAGGAGTGGAGGTAGAAGGAAGACAAGTATAAATAAATTTAGGTCTAGATAAACTGTCCAATGCAGGGTGATGAGCCAGAATAAAGAGACAAAGGGAGATGGAGATCTACAGGGAGAGGTCTATTCTAGGAGTGGGTCAAGAGAACCCTTTGTCTGGGCTGTACCAGAACAGTACCTTTTTATAATGTAATGACATGTTACAAAACAAATAATTACACAGTTAAATGAAAATATTCACTGACAATAAGTGTATTAACACTAGATATCTGAACTCTATATCCACAGCCTGAATTTAATAGGCTTTCAATATAGGGAAAGGGAATGAGCCCATTATTTCATAGGTATAGTGAACTCCTGGGTAAGTAAACACTCCCTACCAGCAGATTCTCAGCAACTTAAGTCTAGAAGAATTCCCTGCAGCCTTGAGGCCACAGGTTCCCCACCCCTTCATAGAACAATTAAGTGCAGGGTTAAATGACTTGCCCAGGATCACACAGCCAGAATGCTGCAAGAAGGCACTTGAAACGTGGTCTTCCTAGCTTAGAGCTCCACTCTCTATAGTAAATTACCTCTCTTTTCAAAAGCAATAAAAAATATTGTTTCCTCCTTACTCAAATTATTTTCACAATCCTACACAACAATTTAATGCATAAGAGAAAAAAATTATGAACTTATGAATAATTTATGGAGAAAATGATAATGATGGAAACCAAATTCCTACCTGCTTGATTGCAGTTACAGTGATCACAAAGAATAACGGAAGTCCACTGGTGATGGGACTCGTAGGAGTATCAATCATAAGCTGTATTATAAAAAAGTTTTTAGAATATATTTTAGATGACAGGTTTTGTTTTTAGAAGCTTTTTTACTACTATATTTTGTTTTTATATCACTTCACAACACATCCCTTCCTCACTCAGAGAACTATAACTAATTTTTTAAAAAGCAGAAAAAGAAACAAAAAAACCCAATACAGAGATCGATCCTGGTAGTACATGCAGCGTGAGGTGTACTCTTATCTCTCTTCTTCTGAGGGAATGCATGTTTGTGAAAAACAAACATGTCTGAATTCTTCATGTAACTAAGAGACACAAAATACCAAATAAGATCCTACTGAAAATAATACAGGACTATCACGCAATACCTATCATGCTATATGTATCTATCTTTCCTTTGACTTACAGTTACATTATTATTTAATTTTTCCCCAATTACATGTAAAAACAATTAACATTCTTTTTTTCTTTTTTTTCAATTTTTGAGTTTCAAATTTTCTCCCTCCTTCCCCTCTCTCCCATTAAATAAGGCAAGCAACTTAAGAGGTGAAGTTACATAGAATACTCTAAACATTCTAAAGAGTGAAAAAGCTTTCTTAACAGTAAAAAGTTCCCATAATCCATGAGGTACATTGGAGTTCCTAGATATTTGCCTGAGAAAAAAATTATAGTCTTTCAAACTACACTATGATATTTCTTTGCAAATCTCCAAAAGAAACACAGAATGCTTTCTAAGACTGCTAAAAACAGGTCACCAATTTCCATCCCTGAACTGAACATGAGCTCCAGTTTAGAGAAAAAATTAGCATTAGAGTTAGAGGGAGGCTTTTTATCAGGGCAACTTTTTGGAATGCGGAATGAAGATATAAATCGAACTGCAATTATGATTCGTAAATGCTAATCTATGGTCTGGGTATTATTACATTCTTAGTAACAACGACTCTCCCGTTTATATAAAGTATCTTAAAGTTTATAAAGTGCTTGACATAGATCACTAATCTTAACTTCCCGCTGTCCGTGTGAGGCGTGAAGTCTCCATTCCAGGGTTTTATTGCCATTTTACAGATGGGGAAAGTGAAGGACAGAGAATGTCAATAACCGCCAATCTCCTTTTTAAGTGAATCCATTTCAAAACGAAAGTTTCAGAACAAGTTCTGAGCTCAAGGGAAAAGCTGTTGAGCTTATCCAACAAATATAAATCTTATCTGTTACACTTTAAAGACACCCTAAGAAGTGAAAAAGGACGGGGGTGGGGAAAAGAACAACAGAAACTGCATCAACCGACTTAATGCAGCTCACAAACAACAGGGATTCTATTCATGAGAGGAGTATGACCAGGTGAAAAGCCTCGCTTCTAGGAAAGTGAAAGGTGTCAACTGTGCAGATGGAGCTGGCATGTGCATGTGAATATGTATGTCTTAAAAACTAGCAATCTGATTATCTAAATGCCAAGAGTAAGTTTGTTTTGCATTTCTTAATATGGGATAAAGAGGCATTTCTTCCTGCAAAATATGAAGATATAAGCTAAAATAGTTATGTATTTTGTGTGCGATGGGGCTTTTCTCAAATACAATTTCACATTCACAAAAGACAGAAAAATGGGCAGATGACTTGCCAGAAAGTAGCATGTGCTGCATACTAAATGTTATAGTATTATGTTCTAACATAAATTTGGAAAGATGTTATCTAGAGTTCTGCCTTAGAAACTAGTAGCACTTGGGAAACAACCTGATTTTGTTCTTCATTTCTCCAGGTCTTTGCACTATTCATGTCAGAAAATTCACTGTTAATTTTGCTATTTTTTTTATCAAAAAAAATTAATTAATCCCAAGTTTGTTAAGTTGGCTCCTAAAACCAAATAATTTAGAAGTGATTCACAGTTTAATATACCTAGAAATAACCACTATTTTTTAATTCTCTCTCCTCATTCTATTCTTTTACAAAATATTTTCAAAACTCTCCCTTTAAATATTATTAATCAAGTAAAATATAATTTAATTGCATAAGAACTTACCTGGACCAAAAAGATAATAAGAAAGTAAAAGTTTGCTACTCTTCTGAATTGTTCAAATAAATTTTTTGGAACAAAATTCCATACTGTATACTGAAAGAAAAAGAAATATAATTTGAGTCATGCAGGATGCACTGAAAGCAGTCAGTTGAGTCCAGCCCAATGAAGCCCACAGGCCCTGTCCTGTATTAGTTTTAAACCTTTCAACTAGCTTTGACATATTCCGGTCCCTTTCACTAGATGCTTACAAAGTACCTACATGTGCAGAAAAATAGATTGCACTCTGAGAGTGAGAAAAAAGTTGGTTAAAACAAGTCCCTGACCTCATGTAGTTTAAAGTCTATATGGACATACACAGGAGAAAATCTTAACACAAAACATATGACAAGTGTGAGAACAAGTATGTATGTACATATAGGGGAAAAGGGAGCCAGGAAAATGGGTTGAGGTTCAAAAAAAACTCAGGTTTCCTCAAGGTGGCAGTAGTGTTTAAGTTGGGTTTTAGACAAGCAGAAATTCAACAGGCAGGAGGAGGTATTTAATTTTTTTTGCTTATTATTATGGACTTAAAAGTACCAATATATTAACATTTTCTTATATAAACAATACAAAAGGTAAGATTGCATGTGATACTGTTTATTTCTGTCAAATAGTTTTCTAGGTATACATGAGATCTAATTCCAGCACTGTCCTATTTATGTACCCTTTTGAATTTCCTTCTGTTCTTTTATCTATTTTTAAATGTTTCATTGATTTTTTTCCTTTTCTTTTTTTTGGTATCACTGTCACTACACTCCTACTTTCCTACCCTCTGCCCACTCAGTCATCCCTTGTAACAAATAACATTATCAAGGAAAATAAATATTCATTTATTGGCCACATATGAAAATGAATCACTAATTATCCACTTCTCATGCATCACCTATTTGCCAGGAGGTGGTTAAGTTTGCTTTATCATCAGTCCTTGAGATCTTTTTGATTTTAAATCCACACTGATCAAAGTTTTAAGTTTTCCATAATTGTTGCTTTGATTCTGCCCACTTTGCTTTGCATTAGTTGATATGAGTTCTCCAAGGTTTCTGAATTAATCCCTTTCCTCACTTCTTGGGGTACCACTCATATTTCTTCAGACATGCCCTAGCTGACTGACAGACACTCAACTTTGTTTTCAGCTCTTTGCTACAACAAAGCAACTGCTAAAACCATTTTAGTGCATATGGGTTTCCCTCCCTCTTTCTTTGATTCTTTAGAGCATATGTCCAGAAGGGGAGTCACTCACTGGCCAAGGGTATGTTTATCCGATAAAGTTCCAAATTATTTTGCAAAATGGCTGGAGCAATTCACATCTTCACCAACAATGCATTAGTTCTTCCTTTGGCCCAGACCTGCACAACTTGGCTGTAGATAGGGGCCAAAATGAAAATAGGCTATACTTCTCTGGATGACAGATAGGTTTTTAGTGGTTCACTCTCCAAGTAAAGGTATAATTAATGACTATTTTGCAAATAAACTATGTTTAAAAGGGGAAATTTCAATTAATATCAATTAATTACACTTACTGCTTAAGATTTTTATCACGAAATCAATCCTCTCAGACTAGAGACAGTGACAATGACTGGTTGCCATGGGTCACATGACAAACAGGAGAGGGTACATAGTGGCACAAGTCGCATGATGGGTACAACAATGACTAGAGGAAGGCACGGATAAAGCATTCATCACATTTTTACTCTCTTTCACCCTCTCTCCACGTTTTGCCTGGAATCCTTCGCTGAGCTCTAAGTGGCCTGTGGGCCAGATGTTGTGCAGGCCTCCTTTAGCCTATCCAACTGCCATTTTCTCTTTTGTAACTGCTGCTAATCTGATGGCAGAGGTCAAATTTCAAGCATCTTAATTTGTATTTTTCATATTAAGTGATTTGTAGTGTTTTTTCCTGTGGCTGCAGATAACTTCAACTCGATCCCTTGAAAACTGTCTGTTCATATATCCTTTGATCATTTCTCTATTAGAGAATGACTAGGTAGCGCAGTGGGTATTACTCTGAGTCTGGAGTCTGGAATACCTGAATTCAAATACAACTTCAAACAGTTTCTATGTGCCCTTGAGCAAGTCACTTAACCTATGCTTGCCTCAGTTTCCTTAAAGGTAAAATGGGGGTCATAACAGCATCTACCTCACGATGATCATCAAATGAGATAACAATGATAAAGTGCTGAGCGGGGGCACTGCTGACCACGGGGAGGTACTAAATAAATGCTTGTTCCCTTCCTTCTTCTTATTCATACAGATTACTATTGATTTACTAAACCTACTGGATGCTGGACTTTTATCAAAGAGATTCGCAGCAAGAATTTTTTTCATTTTCTCATTCTAATTCCATTTCTCTGTAAGCAACTAGGCTGCACAGTGGTTAGAACCCTGGGCCTAGCATCAGAAAAGACTTGAATCCAAATCTGACCTCAGACACATGCTAGATATGTGACCCTGGGCAAGTCACTTAACCCTGTTCGCCACAGTTTTCTCATCTGTAAAATGAACTGGAGAAGGAAATAGCAAACCACTCCAGTATCTTTACCAAGAAAACCTCAAAATAGGTCTCAGAGAGTTATACACAACTGAAACAACTGAATGACAAAATTTCTTTTGTTTATGTAAGAACTTTTCAACTTTTTGTTATCCAAAAGGGAATGGATGTGAAAAGATACAGTAGCAGAAACTATAAACTTAGTAACAGATTAGATGTTACAGTTACAGAAAGAATAACAAAAGGTAGCAGCAGTGCTTCAAACATGGCTAAATGACCACACCACTTACAGAAGATGCAAAGTCAGAAATAAGAGCAGACGACATAAATTTAGTTTTAGACACAGGAAGCCTGAAGTACCAGAGGGGCACCAAAGGAGAGAGAGGGGTGTCCTATAGACATCTCTTGGTGACGTCACCTGTCTGGGGTAATGGTTGAAGCCATGGGAATAAATAAGATTGCTAAGGGATAAGATGAAAAATGGTTAAGAGCCAAGAAGAACAGGAAGATCTGAAAAAGGAGTTGCCTGGCAGAAGACAGAGAACTGGAAGTGTGAGTTGTCTCTCAAACCAAAGGAATGCAATGAACACGGCAAAATGGTCACTAGCTTTGGTGACTGAGTCATTGGCTACTGTGAAGAATCGTTTCCACAGACTGAAAGGACCAAGAAGGGGTTTTTAGAATGCCATTTTCTAACCTGTCCATCTTTCATTATTTATTAGCAGTTTTACCAAAGGGTAAAAAAAATGAGAAAAAATTGGAGTCTATCAGTTTGACCCCAAGTAGAAAAATGGAGGAAGTTTGGTGGGAAAGTAAGATGATGGATGCTATTTTGGCAGTGTAGTACAAAAATGGGAGCATTCACTTTAGCATCAGGAAGACTTGGGTTCAAATTCTATCTCTGACCTATACTAGCTTTCTTCATCTCTATAAGCCTCATTTTCCTCTTCTGTAATGTAGATATAATTATGGATTTATTTCACAGAGGTATGAAAACCAAAGTCAAAAAACTGCTCCTATACCTGAAAAGGCCGTTTTTAATTGTAAGCTGTTATTATCAGTCCTAAGCGTGAAGTAATGAAGTCCACAGAGGAAGCTGACTGCTCTTCTCATGTAAGTTATGTACTTATATACTATTTTATATAGTTCAGGAACAGGAAGAAAAGTAGAAATTTAGCAGAGTCCCAAAGAACAGGACAGATTAGCCATCCTAGTACATATTTATCTACAAATGATCAGTAACACAAATCAACAAGAAGTCCTCAGGTGAGTTTTTAAAGGTGAGTATGTTTTCAGTATTCAGCACACTGACATCTGTTTGCACACATTGGGAGGATAGCATGCCACTGTAGGTCTACTTTGTGATGAGATGTGACTTATGTCACTGTCTATATACACAAAAGACACAAATGTGACCTGCAGTGTAACTGATTATGTGAGTAACTTCATATACGCTATTTCAATAGAAGAAAATAAAAAATAAAATCTCTTATAAATACTGACAACTAAGCAACTCTTCAAATAACCTTTCCCCTCACTAAACAACTCAGCATTAGTTTCATTTATGAACATTTAATAAGCACCTACTCTGCATAAAATGCTGTGTAGGTGCTGATGAAAGATACAAGAAAAAATATGGCAAACCCTGCTCTCAAAGAACTTAAAATCTCTTACAAGGACTTATGTGCATAGGTACTATGACAATTCTCTCCAACATTTTCAAGTGGAGGGATCAGGAGTGTCATTAAGTTATGAATCCATTTATTCATTCATTCATTTTTAAATTCTGGCTTTAAACAGCAAAAACAAGAGTATTTCCATGTTAAAAAACAACAACAATGCAGAACAAAAAGGGGGCTGTATATGAAATCACGAATCTTTATTTCATCTGCTTACTGTTTAACAAAAGACAAAGTAAGCTCAACATAGCACTTCCAGAGCTGTCCTGTGTGTTTCCTTCTTTTCTCCTCTCTGTTTTAAAATGTTTCAATCTATACCCCAGGTTCTCTGATTTTCATCTTTAACTCTTTCAATACCCTTTGAAAGACACGAAGGCTGTGAAGGAACACTTGTTTCAATTCACTTTCATTCAATTCCATTTTGCAAGGTAAGGTATTCTTGGTTGTAATTGTAAGCCTGTATTTTTTGCCTTTGGGAATGTTGAATTTCAAAACTTCTGCTCATTTACAGGGAGAGAAAAAACCCACAACATCCTGGTCACATGTATTTGAACTTTCTGGTTAATTGCAAGATTTCTTCTTTGACATGGAAGCTCTGGATTTGGTCTATGATATTCCTGGGATTTTTCCTTTCTAC
The DNA here is from genome assembly GCA_028658325.1 of Potorous gilbertii. Lineage (NCBI taxonomy): Eukaryota > Metazoa > Chordata > Mammalia > Diprotodontia > Potoroidae > Potorous > Potorous gilbertii. Next base: position 513,939,995 of record CM053771.1, read on the forward strand.
ATTTCTTTCAGGAAATGATTAGTGGATTTGATGCTGATTTTACCTGTTGATTCTAAGACATCTGAACAGTATTCATTTATGATTTCCAGGTTTGGGGGAAGAAAGGAGAATCATAGCTTTTAGTGAGTGTACAGAATGTCCAGTTTGAGATGTTCATTAGGAAGTGGGAAGTATGACATGGAGGAGAGGAGAGAGATTAGGGCTCAATAGAACTGGGATTCATAGAGACAATGGCTGTAATCTACGTGAAATGACAACATTAGCAGGTGAAATTAATACTGAAGGAAAATAGTAAGAGGACCTAGGACTGCGCCTTTTGAGACCTCCATAGTTAGCAGAGATGATCTGCCCTAAGATTCAGAGAAGGAGACTGAGGAAGAGTCACACAGGTAGGAGAACCAGCAGAGAGTAGTGTCATAAAAACCCAGAGAAAAGAGGATATCAAGGAGAAGAGGGTGATCAACAGTGTCAACAACTGGAATGAGGTCAAGAAGGATGAAGACCAAGAAAGGCTGTTAGACAGGGCAATTAGGAAATCAGAGTAACTGGAGAGTGCAGTTTCAGTGGACTGATGAGGTCAGAAGTCAGACTACAGTGTTAAGAAGAGATTAGGAGGAAAGGAAGTGGGTGCAATTATGAGAGAGCCTTCTCAAGCAGTTTAGCCATATAAGGGAGGGGAGATACAGTAAGACAGATAGAAGGGATAGATAGATCAAGCAAGGGTTTTTTGAAAATGAAGAAGTCATTGGCATGCTTGCAGGCAGTAGGGAAGCAATGAGCAGGCAGGAACTTGTGCATGTAGATAGTCAGCCTTTTAAGGAGAAGGACCATGTCTTCATGGGAGGAAGGCTAAAATAAGAGAAGGTATCAGAAGGCATCTGTATGCTGTGAGATGAGGAGGGGGAAAGGGAGTCCAGGGCAAATGGTTTCAGTACTTTCAGCGAAATATGAGGAGAAGTCCTCATCTGAATAGCCAGGGTCAAACACTATTCTACCATGTTTATTTGCTTGAGTGTTTTGTACCTTATCAGTTCTATCAACCTAACTTTTACTGGACATCTCAAACTGGAGACATCTTCAATTCAACATGTCCAAAACTGAACTCATCATCTCTTTCCCTACCCCTGCTCCTCTTCCTCAATTTCCCCTCACTGTCAAGGTAACCACCATCCTCCCAGGCACCCAAGGCTTAGTCACCACCAATTTTAAATGTGATATTCAACACCTCACTTCCTCTTACTCCCCATATCCAATCTGTTCTTGTGCACCTTTACAACAACTCTCTCCTCTGATACTGCCTCTACCCTGGGGCAGGTCCTTATCACCTCAAGCTGAACCACTGCAATAATCTGCAGGGAGGTCTCCCTGACTTAGGTCTTTCCTCACTTTAGTCTGATCTCCACACAGCTATCAAACTATCTTCCTAAAGTGCAGATCTGACCATGTCACCTCAGCCCCCTGATTCAATAATTCCAGTGGCTTTCTATCACCTCTTGGCGCAAACATAAAATCCTGTTTGGCTTTTATAGCCTTTCAAATCTGGCTCCTGTCTTCCTACCTTTGCAGGCTTCTTCCATCTTTCTTCCTCTTTTCCTCTCCTGCCCATGCACTTGGTAATCCAGTGGCACTGGCCTCTTTGCTATGCCTTGTGCACTCCATTTCCTGACTCCAGGGCATTTATGGGCTTTACTCACTGCCTCCTCATCTTTGCCTAACTTCACCAGCTTTCTGGCTAAAATGACTCCTTCTATAAAAAGCCTTTCCTGATCCCCCTTAATGTTAAGTGTCCTCCCCTGGTTGATTACCTGTAACTTACCTTGTTTTGACATAGTTGTCTGCATGCTGTTCTCCTATTATTAGACTGAGTTCCTCAAGAGCAAGAGCTAGTTCCCTACTGCTTTTCTTTGTATTCTTAGCATTTAGCACAGTGCTGGTCTATTGAAACTACTTAATAAATGCTTGTTTACTTGACCAATTAATTCCTACTCAATTACTTCACATGTTTGCTTCAACTGAGGAGGGGCATTTCTAATGACTTTACAATAATCAGCACATAACCTACAGCTTGTTTCACTGATTGAAGAAGTTTTTCAATTAAGTGTAATGTCATTAAATAAGTCTCCCTCTCCCCAAGTAAAAGCCCCCAGTTCCATGAACATTTTAGCCATAATGACATCTAACACAGCACTACATACAATCTCTTGTTTGCTGTCCCAATCCTCCTTGTTTGCTTTTCATGTACCAAATTCCAGATGCCTTTCTCTCTCCTCTTGGAAAACAGACAGGCTAAATATTAAAGAAACCTATTACAGGAACAGCACAGAAATAGATCTTCAATATTATTTTTAATGGATGACTTTTCTTTGTATCCCTTTCATGTGTGAATATATCCCCTCTATTTCCCTCTCCTCAACTAACCATCCTTTAAAGTATTTCAATAAAACCAGCCAAAATGGGCATCTAACACTTTATGGAATAGTTTACATCCATACTGCCCCCCAACCTCTGCAAACAAGTTAGAGAAGTACATTTTCCCAAACTTTTCTGAGTTAGGTTATGAAAACTACTTAGTGTTCAGTTTCACTTTTCTATTCTGTTTATGTTGTTGTAGTTAAGGTTTCTGTTGCCCTTTTGAATCTATTTAGTTCACTCTGTATCAGTTCATAAGTCTGTGTTTCTCTGAATTAATCAAACTTGTCATTTATAAAACAATTTGTTCACTCATTCTTTCAAACTTATGGGCATCTACCTTTTTTTCTCCTTTTCAATTTTCTGATACCTAAAAAGTGCTGCCATCAATATGTATCCAGATATATAAATACATGGGTTCTTTCTGGCTCTGACTTCATTGGGAATATATATGTAGTCCCAGAGTAGAATGAAACATTTCTCCCTCCTCACAGAAGAAGAATTAATGGCTATGGGCAGATTTCTGTATTACAGTGTCAGACACTGTATCTGGTGTTTTTGCTTAACTGCTTTTCTTTGTTAAAAGGGAGAGTTCAAAGGAGGTTCAAAGGGAAAGAGATGGGGAGAGGTGTGATGGGTGGAATTCAAGAAAAGACTGACTTAAAAACAAAAGGAATCAGTAAAACTTTTTAAAGAAAATATATCTTTCTAGGATGGTCAAAGGGTAATTTTTCCAGACCCTCCACCCCCCACTACCAGAACAAAACAAAAAAGAACATATGATAGACAACTTCTAAGTCTCTTCTAAAATAACTGAACTTTCATGATGCTTTTATGAAAGGGACTATGGAAGTCTAGTAAGGACAATGGACTTGGAATCATAACACCTGGAGTCTGAATTCTGGCTCAGTCACTTAGAACCTATGTGACCTCAGATGAACCACCTCTTCTCTCTAAGCCTCAGTTCCTAGGTCTATAAAAGGTCAAAAGAGGAGTATGATACTTGTACTACTTGCCTCACAAGGTCACTATGAGAAAAATCACTGGAAATTATCAAGTGCAATATAAATAGGAGTCATTACTGTTGAGTTCATACCATTCACTATTAAAAGTAGAATAGAGGACAGATACTTATACTCCCTTAACTATGGCAGGACTAGAGGGTACCTGGATATCTCAAAGTGCGCTGCCGTCCCCACTAACTTTCAGCATTTTTTTCATAAACAATCTATCGTATTTGCAGCCTGCATGCAGTCCCACAGAAAGTTTCTCTGGTCACATCCAACTTTTTTTTTACAAGATCAGGTCTAGGTGTTCCCATCTCAGGTACCTACTCTGAACCCAGGACTAGAGTCTTTCACTAAGGAAACCCAATGAAGCCCAGAGAAATGAAGAGGCTTACTGCTCCAAAGGGACCTCATGATGTCTACCTGCCCATCTCCATGCCATGTTGCTTCACCTAATATGAGAAATAAGAAAAGCACAGAGCAAAGGAGTGAAACAGTACTTTGGTACTGTTAATAAATGCGTTACCCACATCCAACTAACACAATTTTTAATATCCTATTTCAAGTTATAAATGGACAAGTCACCTTTTTTTGCAAGGGATGTTTGTTAGGGTGAGCAGATTATTCACCTGAGTTACTAAAAACAAACACATATCTTGTTCCAAAAGATGCACTAACTTTCTTTTTCTTCTCTCTTGCAAGGCAACTGGGGTTAAGTGACTTGCCCAGAGTGACACAGCTGGTAAGTGTCAAATGTCTGAGGCCAGACTTGATCCAAGTGCTCCTGATTCAAGGGCCAGTGCTCTACCCACTGCACCACCCAGCTGTCCCTCTTTCAAAAATAAATGCCTTGCTACCTACTGGTAGGTAAGCACTCAATCAAAGCTCAAAATGAAACATATTTTTGGACATGGCCAGCGGAATGAATGATTTGCTTGACTGTGTATATTACTTTCAAGAATTAGGTGGGGTTTTTTTTAAATTTTTTCCAATGAAAGATAGGGAGGTATAGAACAATTAAGTATTTCTTAACTTTCAAAATACTTCAAACAAACAAAATAAAGTGCTATAGGTCTATACTTTCAAAAAATGTATTTGTTTATCCTTACCTTAGATGATATGATTCGGTTATCTATAAATTTTTGAGGAGTATAAAGGCCATTCTGAGGAAATCTGTTTGCTATATAAATTGTTCTTGTGTCACTTTGATGTGGTGGGTCAAAGCCCTGGGACCAAAAAAGAAAAAACGGTTATAATTAGTTTCTATACATCAAGTAATTTCTGGTTTCATTTAATCAAAGATTATCTGCATATATTATTGCCAGTCTTTTGGAGTGTGTGTGTGTATGTATGTATGTATGTGTATATTTACATACATATACACATATACACATACACACACATGATTTGTTCAGTAATGAAAAGGTAATACATTGGCCTTTTCCCCTATGTTCAAATTTTTAGTGACATGAAAACATTACACTTCATTCAATTCCATTTTAAAATGCAAGAATATATTGTACTCCCAGCATCCAGTGTTGCAGAAAAAGATGCAATAGGAAATAGCTCTTGCCCTCAAGAAGCTAACAATCTAGGAAAGAAAGGAGAGATTCTAATAGGTGAAAGGACAGGCAATGTTTGTATCTGGCATATTAGATGGTATGAGCAAAGGTATAGAAAGGAAGGGTACAAGTATTTATTTATTTATAGTTTTCAACATTCACTTTTATAAGACTTTTAGTTCTAAATTTCCTCTCTACCCCAGATGGCACACAATCTGATATAAGCTATACATATACAATCATATTAAACATATTTCCACATTAGTCATGCTGTAAAAGAAGAATCAGAACAAAACTGAAAAACCATAAGAAAGAAAAAAGAAACAGAAAATAGTATGCTTCAATCTCTATTTAGACTCCATAATTTTTTCTCTGGATATGGATGCCATTTTCCATCTTGACTCTTTTGGAATTGTCTTAGATCATTGCAAATGTGACTGCTTCTGTGTACAGTGTTCCCCTGGTTCTGCTCACTTCCCTCAACATCAGTTCATGTAAGTCTTTCCAGGCCTCTCTGAAGTCTTCCTGTTCATCGTTTCTCATAGCACAATAGTATTCCATTACATTCATATACCACAACTTGTTCAGCAATTCCCCAATCGATGGGCTTCCCCTCAATTTCCAATTCTCAGTCACCACAGAAAGAACTACTACTACTATTTTTGTACAGGTGAGTCCTTTTTCCTTTTTTATGATCTCATTGGGATACAGACCTGGTAGTGATATTGCCAGATCAAAGGGTATACGGTTTTATAGTCCTTTGGGGATAGCTCCAAATTGTTTTCCAGAGTGGTTAGATCAGTTCATAAGTCCATCAACAATGCATTAGTGTTCCAATTTCCCACACCTTCTCCAACACTAATCTTTTTCCTTTTCTGTCATATTAGCCAATCTGATATGTGTGAGGTGGTACTCAAAAGTTATTCTAATTTGCATCTCTCTAATCAAGTGATTTAGAGCATTTTTCACATGACTATAGATAGCTTTAATTTCTTCATCTAAAAACTGCCTGTTCATATCCTTTGATCATTTATCAACTGGGGAATGACTTGTATTCTTATAAATTTGACTCAGTTCTCTATTTTAGAAATGACGCCTTTATCAGAGACACTGGCTGTAAAGATTGTTAAGGAACAAGCATTTATTAACCACCTAATGTGTGCCAGGCACTGTGCTGGGCACTTTCTAAACATTATCTATCCCGTTTGATACCATATAGAGATAGGAGAAAAGGAGACAAAAAGGAGGAGGGGTGATGAGTAACCAAGTTTTGTATGGAAGCAAAATACCTGAACGGAAATGGTACAGTACAAGACTGAAAAAGTAGGCTTGAGGTCATACTGTAAATGGCCTTGAATGTCAAGCTATGTGCTTTTATACTTTATTCATTAAGGTATGGGAAACCACTGAAGGTTTTTGAGCATGTGATGGCAAGCAAAGTAGGATCTTCTGAAGTTTTTGTTTTAGTATAATCAATTATAATTTGGTATAATCTTGCCTTTATTAACCAAGTGTCTTTCCTAGGAGTAAAGCACAGAAATAATAGTTTCTTTAACTAGAAATTGTATATGTATTTGTATTTTTAATTATTTTAATGTAATTAAAGATATTCCCTGTGGAAACCCTGTATCGAGCAAGTCTATCAGTGCTACTTTTCCAGCGGCATGTGTTCACATCATGCCTCTGTGTCATGCCTCACAATATTTCAAAAATTTTCATTACTATTATAGCTGTCATGGTGATCTGTGATCAGTGATCTTTGATATTACTATTGTAGTTATTCTGGGGCACCACAAACTGCACCCACATAAGACAGTGAACTTAATAAATTTTGTGGGTATTCTCACTGCTTTACTGACCAGCTGTTTCCCATCTCTCTCCTCATCTGCACTCCTATTCCAGGACATTAAAATTAGGCCAGTTAATAACCCTAGAATGGTCTCTAAATATTCAAGTGATAGGAAGGTCATTTGAAATAGTACACTTCCTTGTCCTTTTGTTTTTAGAAACTGCCACAGTCACCCCCAACCTACAATAACCACATCCTGATCAATTAGCAGCCATCAACATCGAAGCAAGACCCTCCACCAGCAAAAAGATTACAACTCACTGAAGGTTCAGGTGATGGTTAGCATTTTTTTAGCAATAAATTATTTTTTAATTAAGGTATGTATAGATATTTTTTAGACATAATGCTATTGCACACTTCATAGACTAGGGAAGAGTATAAACAACTTTTATATGCACTGGGAAACCAAAAAAATTCATGTGACTAGGTTTATTATGACATCTGCTTTACTGTAGTGGTCTGGAACCAAACCCACAGTATCTTCAAGGTACACCTATATGCCCCCAAAAAATCAAATAAAGGAAAAGGGCCCTTACCTACTAAGATAATCACAGCATTCTTTCTGTAGTGGCAAAGAACTGGAAACTAACAAGCTGCATATCAATTAGGAAATTGCTAGACAAATTATTGTATATGAATGGAATACAGGACTACTTGTGCTATAAAGATATGAAAAAAGGAATGAGTTTAGAGAAACCTGGAAAGATCTTTACAAACTGATGCAGAGTCAAGTGAGTAGAACCAAAAGAAAGATATATGCAATTACATTTTAAAGACAAATTTCAAGGATTTAAGAACTCTGACGCAATGACCAAACATGAGTCCAAGGGAATAATGAACTATACTATCCACCTTCCAACAAAGAGGTGGCACACTCAAGATTTGGAATAAGAAATACATTTTTTGGACATGGGCAATGTGGAGATGTGGTTTGCTTGACCATGTATCTTTGCTACAAGAGTTTTCTTTTCATTTCTTTTAAATTGGGGCATAGATGAGAGACAGAAAATAAATGCTAGTAAAGTGAAAAATAAAGTAAAACTTTTAAAAGATTATTTTGAAGGCTGTATGGAAGATTAGCCCTAAAATAGGATTTAGGGCTAAAAAGGATTTTAGAAGTCATCTAGTTTAATCTCATTTTACAGATGCAGAAACTAAGGTTCTGAGAGGTTAAGGGGATTGCTCAAGATTATTCCAGTGACCTTTTGAGAGTCTGATTCAGAGCCTGAGAGTTGGTTCAGAGGCTGGACAACACTATGGTCTCACTAGTGCCTTTCTCAAGGACCCAACCCATGTGAACCCAGAGAGCATGGCTTTTCTTTCTCGGCTGTCAATCCTATGCCTTAGGCTGCACTAACATTCCTTCCTCCTCAGTTACCAATTAAGAGCCCAGGGCACAAACTTTATGGAAACAGGTCAAAACCAACAGGGTTTTTGTTAGGTCTATCATTACTTCTTCATAATTTCAAGCCATTCATACACAACTGACTGAAAATATAGAGAATACAAGATCCCACAATATTTAGTCACTACAAAAAAGTATTTTATTTAATAGAGCAAAACACTATCTTAAAATCACTCCAACAAAATGTTTCCCAACACATTTCAAAAATAATCCAAGACCCCCTGAAAGAGAAAACAGAATATTTAACAACTTTCTAACCATTAATATCAAGTGACATGTAAAAGAAGGTATTTGTCACCATCATGAAGGATATATCTAAAAAAAGATTTCCTCCAGACCAATGGTGTCAAACTGACCCCTACAGGTCTCATACTGAATTAGAAAATAACATTAACATTATCTATGTTCTACTATATTTTATTTTGTTAAATATTTCTCAATTACATTTTAATCTACCATCTGTCAGCCACATACCTGACACCTCTACTCCAGATGTTTCTGTTTGCTGAAGATGTTGGCCTGACCACATCAAGCTGCCAAACACTGCAGAGTCTCATAAATGAAATCCATAATTAATCAAGTATTTGTCTTGACTGTTTCTACAAAAAAATTAAGTGGATGAAGAATGACTATTGTCCAGACAAATATAGCTGAGTGGCTAAACTACAGAGCTTGTCTGCTGGCATTTATCTTGGGCTGTTCTAATTTTGTATTTACAGTTCCAGTGCCTAGGATTTGGTACAAGCTTAATAAATGTTTGTTGATTAAGTCTGCCAAGAAGTATCTACTGAATACTTTCTTATTGCCAAAATTGGATGGACATAACAAATCTTGGCTTCTTAACTATTTTGTGGCATAGATTCTTTTTAGTAATCTGAAGAAGCCTATGGACCCCTTCACAGAGTCATGTATTTAAAGGAAGTTGGTTATATTGAAACGCATTTGTTGAGAACTCCTGCTATAAACAAATTAGGTTCAGAGTTGATTAGTGGAAGAATGATGGGCAGAATTAATTCTTTTCTTCCTGACTCCAGACCAAGTACTCTACTCACTGTACTGCCTAGCTGCCCAAGAAAACCCCACACGAGGTCATAGTCAGACACTACTGAACAACAACAAAGGTCAATTTTTAAAAAGTAATCATTTTCTTCCAGTGATGTTGTATGACTACAAATTGTAGAATGCCAGTTTCTAAAGAATTAAACTGAAAGTTTCCAAAAAAGTAAACGAGAGCAACAAAATGAGTGTGAACAAGCTATAACACGTTACAAAATAAAGAACTGTGTGGAAGTAATGTTAAGGATGCCACAGGAAAGATATATGATTGGGGAAAAAAAACAACAGGCCAAGTCTGAAGTGACAGATAATGTTATGATATACATGCTCAACTGGTATTCTTGAATCATCAAGAAACCAAGAGGGAGGTCCCCAACAAACTGTATAGGCCACACAATGTTCCAAAGGATGAACAGGAGTCACATATGGTGTATAAGGCAGGGGTGTGTTCTGAGTTATATTGCTGGAATACCTAAATAAGACAGATCAAGGGAACTACTGAAGTCACAAGTTTAAATTTTTAAAATTAAGAGTGCACATTAGACTTTAAAGAGTATTTTCAAACAACCACAGGTTCAGGTCTGTTATTTCATACCTGTAAAGAAATCCACTGAGGAAAAAAACTCCTTCTGCTGATAGAGAACAGCAAGCTGTGTGTAATTTAGAGACTTTGAGAGTAGCCTGAACAATGAGAAGTGAGTTGCTTAGGTCACACAGCCAAGATCTGAAACCAGGTCACAGGATCATAGATTTAGAGCTGGAAGGGACCTCAGAGGCAATCAGGTCTGTACCCCTCATTTTTCCAGACACAGAAACCAAGACTGAGAAAGATTAAGTGATATTGCTCAAGAGTCAACTAGTATGGGTTTGGGGATCTGAACAAAACTGCCTCCCAGACTTCTATCCACATCTGTCTCCCTGACTGTAAGCCTGGTTTTTTTATGTCATCATAATCAAAGAAAATTCCATCTATTTTATTCACCCACATAAACATTACATTGAATGTCAATTCAAGACTCAAGTACAAGGATGAAGCAAGATCATTTTATCAAAGTGGGTTTTGAAAAGAAGTACTCTCTGAGGCAGCCAGATGGCTCAGTAGATAGAGTACGGGGCTTGGAGTCTGAAAAACCTGAGTACAAATCTGACTTAAGACACTCTAGTTGTGTGACCTTGAGCAAGTCACTTAACCTCTGTTTGCCTAATTCACTGGAGAAGGAAACAGCAAACCACTTTAGTATCTTTACCAAGAAAACCCCATTTTTGTTCAGTTGTTTCCAGTCATGTCCTACTCTTTGTTACCCCATTTGGGATTTTCCTGGCAAAACTGGAGTGGTTTGCCATTTCCCTCCAATTCATTTTACAGATGAAAAAAACCGAGGCAAACGGGGTTAAGTGACTTGCCCAGGTCATATAGCTAGCAAGTGTCTGAGATCAAATTTGAACTCAGGTCTTCCTGACTCCAGACCAAGTGCTCTATCCACTGTACTACCTAGCTGCCCAAGAAAACCCCATACGAGGTCACGAAGAGTCAGACACAAATGAACAACAACAACATTCTGTAGATTGAACAACACACTTGAAAGCAAATTAACAATATTAATATTATTATGGCAGGTTTATTAATCTCCTGCCTTCAGCACCTCTCCATTCTGGCCCATCTTGCACACAGATGCCAAGATAATCTTCCTTAAATACTATTTTAACAATGTCACATTTTCTACACATGAAGCTACAGTGGGTTCCTGGCAGATCTACAATTCTGTCATTAATATTAAGGTTATTCCTAACCATAACTTTCCTGCATCTCTAACCCTCCATTCTCATATCCTTCCACACCTAGTCTCCTTGCTCATTGCTCTCTGTACAGCTGACTAGTTTTTCGTGTGTGCACGTCCTGCTTCTCTGTCTGAAACTTTCTACCAACTCACATCCATCACTTCTTTTAGAGATTAGATACAAGTCATCATTTTCAAATGTCCTTCCATGACTTCTATGCTATTCACACTCTTATTTTATATTCATTCAGAACTGACATGAAACAACCAGAAAATATAAGCAAATATAAGACAATACGGTACAAATTCTAATGTTTTTTCCTGAATTTTGGTTGTAGGCCCTCTAAAGAAAGAAACACCAATTCCATTTGCTCCTTCGCTAGTCCCTTAGATGGAGCTGCAAGCAAGATTGAGAACTGCATCTCAAGGCCTAATCCTTCATGCTGTTGATAACTGACCCAAACTTGTCCCTCACTGATTAATAAACTCCCACCAGATCCTATCTTCCCCCACCCCTACAATGATTCTGAACACCAAACGGTTATTATTAAACCTCACTCCTTTATTTCTATTCCCCTCAATTCACCCCCTAAGTCCACCCCTAAAGCTACCCACTGTGCTATCTGAAGTCTGCTCCACAAGTAATAAACTTGCTTTTCTCTTGAATCATCTCCTTTCACCTTCTGGCTCCCTCCTGATGACAACAGGACATCCTTCCCAGGCCTTTCACTCACACCCTCTACTCACAGATTGAGGAGAAGGGGAGCTGGAATACCAAGCTCACCCTGTTGTGTCATCACTCTGGCAGTCTCACCTCGTCTGAAGTTCACTCAGTTGATATCCACCACCTAATCAAAATTTGATTGCCCTCAACGACAATCCCCTTCTTTCTTCAGTGTAGCACCTGGCTTACAGTCTTTCTTCTCCAACTGCTTCCCTTACACTAGGGGGCTTTCACATTACACATTGATACTCCCTCAAACATCCTAATCCCTCAATTCTTCAGCTTACTTATGTCCCATGATCTATTCCCCCTACAGAGATATAGTTATAGCCATAATCTTGTCTTTATCCACAAGTGCACCACTTGAAATGCCCTTATCTGAGCACAACCTGCCATCAGCCCACTTCTTTCTTGGCCTTAGGAGCCCAAAGCCTGTCATCATGACCTCCAAACCTTCAATCCCTCAGTTCTTTCCCAAGTCATTAAGCCCTGCAGTGGCTATACCCTCTTCCCTTCCCTGACTCCTCGATGAGCTAGTCCAATTCTACACTGTCTCTCCCCTTAAGTGCCTTGCTCCCGCATCCTATCTAGGATCTTGTCCTACTCAAACTCAGCCCTACATTACTCCCACCAATGCTTCTCCTCAAATGCTTGTATGAAGATGGAGAACATCACAAAACAATGCAAAGTGGGTTCACTACAAATTTATATTATATAATCTCAACTGGGTCTCACTGCAGCAAGACCATCCTTGGTAACCAACTCATTATCCCACTCACAGTGGCTCTTCCAGACATTTTCATCCCTCATCAAAACTCCCACAGCTCTCCAATCCTCCGCCATCTCCTCCAAGAACTTTGCTTCCTATTTCACTGCAAAGGGGGGTCACTCACTGGGAGCTCCCTGTCCTTCCCCTCCTCCTCATCTCTCCTCACTCTGACGCTGTCTTCCACTTTATACCATCTCACATGACGATGAGATTGTTTTAGCACCAAATCAAATCCCATCACATGTACAAGTGGCCCCAATGCCATCTCATCTTCCCCAACAGAGAGTCCTTTCTATCATCTCCACTCTCATATATCTTCAATCTTTCTGGCTACTGCTGCTTCTCCATCCTGTTACATCTATTCTATCTTAAAACAAAACAAACAACACCACGCAAGCCTCATTTGATCCATCGTCCCTCTGAGCTATATTGTTCCATCTTGGTCTCATCTTATTTGAGAAGGCCATCTAAAAATCAATACCTCAATTTCCTTTCCTCTTACTTTCTTCTTAATCCTCTTTAGTCTGGCTTTTAGATTCTTCATTCAAACTGCTCTCTCCAACAGTCAATGACCTAAATGCCAACTCTAAAGGCAGATGACACTGTCAATCCCCCTCTTCTTGATACTCTCCTCTCTCCAGATTTTGGAGATATACCACTCTTTCCTAATTCTCCTCCTATCTGACTGCTCTTTCGCAGTATCCTTTGCTGGATCTTACTCCAAGTCCTACCCTATAATAACCAGGGATGTCATGGGCCCTCTTCTCTCACTCTGTATTATTTCTCTTGGTGATCTCATCAGCTCTCATGGATTCAATTCTTATCCAGCCTTAACCTCTCTCCTGATCTCCAGTCTCACATCTCCAACTGCCTATTGGACATCTCAGACTAGATGTCCAAGTTTATGACATTTTAAACCCAGCATGTCTAGAGCTGAATTCATTTATCTTTCCCCGCAAACCCTCTCCTCTTCTGAATTTTCCTATTACTGGCAAGGGTATCACCTCCCAGTTCCCTAGGCTCATCATAAACTCCTTATTCTCTCTTACCCTCTATATCCAATCTGTTACCAAGTCCTGTTGATTTTACTTTCATAACTCTCTCGTATACACTCCCTTCTTTCATTTAGCACTGCTACCACCCTTTATCACCTCACACCTGGGCTTGGAAGCAACAGTCTTCTGACTAGTCTTCTTGCCACACATTTCTTTCTGTGACGGTCCCTCATCTACTTACGTGTCAAAGTGATCCTTTGGTACAGGATCTGGTATAGGCCTCACCATTTCACCCTCCTACTCAATAGATTCGTGACCCCCTATGACCTCCCAGACCAAACAGGAAAGCTTCTGTTTGGCACGCACAGCCCTTTAGAACCTGCCACCACTCTACCTTTCCAGTCTTCTTACAATTAGCACCTTCAATGCCGATCAATTAGGGAACAGCTTAACAAGCTGCGGTGCGTGATTATGATAGAGCACTACTGCACTGTAGGAAATGACAAGCAGGATGCTTTCAGAAAAACTTGGGAAGCTTTATACAAGCTGATGCAAAGTGAAATGAGCAGAACCAGAACACTGCACACAGTAACAGCAATACTGTATAATGATCAATTGTGAATGACTTAGCTATTCCCAGCAATACAATAATCCAAGACAATTCTTCACATGTTGAGACAAAAAAATGAGATCTATCTCCAGAGAAAGAACTGATGGAGTCTGAATCCAGATCAAAGCATACTCTTATTACTTTATTTTGTTTACTTTATTAAAACAATTAATTAAATCATTAACTTAATTTAAAATTAATTAATTCCATTTTATTTATTAATTTAAATCAATTAAATGCAATTAATTAATTTAGTTAATTAAACTATTTATTTTAATTAAACAATGACTTTTCTTGTTTTTCTGGTCTGTGTTTTCTTTGGTAACATGGCTAATATGGCAATATGTTTTACATGACTGCATATGTATAATCTATATCAAATTGCTTGTTTTCTCAAGAAGTGGGGAGGGAAGAGAGAGGAATCTGGAATTCAAAATTTTTTAAAAAGTTAAAATTTTTTTACATATAATTGAGAAAAAAATAAGAGAGAGAAAAAACAATGACCCCATCACAAACTCTATGATATAATCTGGTAACCCTGGCCTCCTTGTTATTCCTTGAACAAGTTATTTCACCTCCCAACTCAAGACATTTTCACTGCTGTCATTCATGCCTGGAATACTCTCTCTTCTTATCTCCATCTCCTGGCTTCCTTACCTTCATTCAAATCCAAGTTAAAATTTCACCTTCTACAAGAAGGTTTCCAGAACCCCCATAATTCTAGTGCCTTCCTTCTGTTTATACATCATTATTTACATGTTGTCTCCTTCATAAGACTTGGAACTCCCTAAAAACAGGACTGTCTTAGACCTCAGGCCAGTGCCTAGAATGTAGAAGGCACTTAAGCATTTACTGACTCACTGACTGAAGATGGAATCCCATTATTTCTTTTAGGGCTGAGCTTGCTGACATGCTGAACTCTGTCAGAGAGATCTGGTAATCACAGATTTAGAGCTGTGGGAACTTAGGGATGGCATTCAACATCCAGGGTTATAGCTCTTGACATGAGGCCCAGAGACATGAAGGTCACACAAGAAAGTAGCACATGCAGGATCTGAATCCAAGACCCCTGGCTACAAACATGGTGCCTCTGACCAGCCTTGTAGCCCTGGGCCAACCTATAGTCTCTCTCAGCCTCCACCTCCCTGTCAGTAGACTGAGGAGAATGATACTAAAAGGACCCCTCTTCTAGGGCCACTGGGGAGCTCAAAGGAGATGATGAAATAAAACACTCTGGCTTGAAAGGTATGTCAAGTTCCTCTAGCACCTCCAGAGTGATTATATTACTAAATTCTAAACCTGAGGCATCAAACTTGCAGTGTAAAACTCAAGAGGCCTCCACACCAAATTAAGATGCAATTGGGAAGTTCTTCACACATAAATAAAATTGCAACATAAATAATACTGACTTGTGGTTTTCTAAGTCAACATGCAGCTACACGGATCTATTTCTATCTGACTGACACCACTGTTCTAAATCACAGACAAAATATGCTTTTCAATGTTCATAATAATCACTAATACATTTTACAAATCTGATTTTTGGGATGTCAACTGATTCCCAACCTGGCTATAACTCATATACACAAAGGGTTCCCAACACTTTTGGAGATGAAATGTCTTACCATTCTAAGTTTGATTTCAAAATCACCCTTTTGCAAGGGGAAAGAAACAAAGTTAGATAAGGTTTTCTTTCATGATTATTTAAAATATTCCATGAGATAACTGTTAACATGTACAACATTCTTAACAGAGGGGAATTAAAGGAAAGGACAATTATTTACTAGGAATTACTTCTTCATATTGTCACAAAATATCTCCAAAGAGAATCTCAACCCAATTAAAGTTAATTCACTTTAAAAAAAATTTGCATGCCATAGCAAGGCTTTGAGGGAGGAGGACCATTGTTATAAAGTCAAAAAATGATAATACATTACAGTTCTAAAGAGGTTTAGAAGTGATGTTTTCACTTACAGCAGTGTTTCTCAAACTGAGGTTCACAGGAAGTTCACTTCTAAGGTTCACACCAAAATTCTGAGGGAGGTGCAGATACTGAAGCTCTTACTGCAGTAGTCTGACTTGCACAACATCCTTTTTCTGCAACCATGTTAACACATCCTTCATCATTGTTTTGTTCCTTGACCATTCCCTTTTGATTAGCAGTTTATTCTGCCACATCTCTAATCAGCTCATCCCCTTTCCTCTCATAACTATTTCACTCACAAAACTCAAGTTGGAAGCCTAGAAGTATCTGAACATAAAAGACATTTTATTTAAATTCTTCCCAAGAGGACAGAAACATTTTGGAGTAGGATAGATAGAATAGGGAATGAATAAGAGGGGGAATGAAAGGAAAAAACAAATAATCTGGGACATATGAGGATACAGAAGTACTCAGGAAGATTTCAAAATAACATCTGATAATCCTGATCCAGAGCAGGTTTGGTTGAGGCATTTGTCATTTCATAAATCTCAAGTTAGGAAATAAAAGGATTATTGAGCACTTTCTTAGTCATTCCTCCCCCAAAATCACTATTTCTAAAGAAGACAAGGGCTACTATGAAAAATGTGAAATTTTAAGGGAATTTTAAAAGGTAAAATTCCAGACCTGGAGTTCATCAGGGCAAGGAGTAAGAAAAGATGCATTCCCTTTAATGTGAATGATTCATTAATTAATAATGCACTCTTTACTGGGTGGCTCTAGAATAAGCTATTTCTAATTCTTGTTTCAATGACTTCTCAAAGTTAATTAAACTATTTTAAAAAAAATTCTAAAACTCTCAAGACAAATATTTTTGAAGTAAAACAAATTCCTACTTGATTTTTTAAATTATTAGAAGGCTGTAGCATTTTGAGAAGGTGCTGTCACTGAACCAAAAAGTTTCTATTCAATAAATAGTACAATAATATGAAATGATATACGTTTCATCACCTCTGATCTCCTCAACTTTTATCTAAGGTAACACAGGAAAATAAATGAGTTAAAATGACATATATTGAGTCCCATTTACTGGCTAGAATGATCTGTTACTTTCCTTAGATGTTTCCAGAAAAAATATCAGTTTTCCTAATATCTAATGGATTGGATGCATAGTGAATAGACAAAATGAACTCATTACCTTTCTCCTTAAATTTACTCCTCCTATTTCTGTCAAGGCTACCACCATTCTTCTACTCAGCTAGGCTTCCATCTGAGAAGTCAGCATTAACCCTTCACTCTCCCATATTCAATCAATTGTCAAGTTTTACCAATTCCATCTCCTCAAAATCTCCCAAATCTTTTCCCAAAGCCAACCACCTGGTTTAGGCTTTCACCATCTCTTTCTTGAGGGCTGCTATAACCTCCTCGCATCCTTTCTCTTTGGTCTCCAATCCAGCCTCAACAATGTCCAAGGTGATATTCCTAAAATATAAATCTGGCAATGTCACTCATGCTTAAGAAGCTTGAGTAGCTCCATAATGACTCTAGAATAAAATATCTACTGTGTTTTACATTTCTGCTCAGAGATACAAACACAAAAATGAAATGGTCTCTGTTCTCAAAGAGGACACATTTTTTCTAGGATTCATTCCAGTGACACTTCTTTGTCTTAAACTTCATTACCAAAAAATAAAAACATATAGAAGTCACAGAAATGCATTTTAGGATGCAAGAAAAGGTGAGCTACAGTATAAAAGTAATACTTATATCTTAAAGTCAAATACTCTAGAAAACATACAGATCTTGGGAAAGAGGCAGGGAAGGGGCCATCTTCTCAGGCAAAGAAGGGAGAGAAAGTAGAGATTCCAGGGTCAGAGTCACTGAAAGAACCTGTAGGAGTAAGGTGAGGACTCAAAGAATATGGTGATTATAGGGAAACATTTATCCACCTCTGGTAGCTTCTGAGAACAGAATTCCAACAACTGTATCCCCATGTTCCAGTAGGAAGTCTGAGGGGAAAAAAACTCAGCAGTACTGAAGAAAAGTCCTTTCCCTATTCTCTCTCTGACTCACTCACTAAATGGTTTACTTTTAGAGACAAGAACAAGTCCAAGGAATGCCTTAAAGTCCTTTAACAGGAAAATAAAGCCTTTGATTCCAAAATGGGAGACACAAACGTTTAACTACAAAGGAGAGTTGAGTTTAACCCACCTAATTCATTCACACAATAATTTTAACTATTAAATCCAAGCTTGGGCAAACTACTTAACTTCTGAGTCTCATTTTCTTCATCTGTAAAATAAGGAGACTGAACTTAAAACAGATGATAAGGTCTACCATGCCATGCCTCCATACCCCTATACCCCTTCTTTGTTTTTTTAGATGAATGCAGAACAGTTAACAAGAGGGCACCAGAAACTGGAGAAGGAAGGAATAGCACCCTGCGTGAGGGCAGGCAGCTGGGGCAGGGTTCAAACATATGCTGTGCAGAGGAGATAGTTTTGTCTTAATACACACAGGGAGGTTTGGTTTAATATACTTTTAAAAAACAACCAAGTCATTTTAAAAAGGAGCTTTCTTCCTGGAGAATTTGTTAATGACTATATATAAGATAAGGACCCTACCTTCAAGGCCTTTTTATAGTTCACTGGGGAAACAAATCCAATACATAAAGCAACCAGAGAATGATTTAAGTTCTAAAGAGTGTGAGACACCAGAGGGATATTTTTACCTCCTCTTTATCTTTACTCCTTTAATATCTTTCTCTCGTCTTATTGCTGTTGCTAGCATTTCCAGAATTATATCAAATAACACTAGGGAGAGTGGGCATACTTACTTTATTCCAAACTCCTGTACTTACTGGGCAAGGTTCTAGTGCATCCACTGCGTACGATGTTGACTTTTGGTTTCAGACAAATTTTTTTTAAGATAAAAAAAGGTACTTTTGTGCCTACACTTTGCAGAGTTTTTAGCATAAAAGACTATTGTATTTTGTCAAAGACTTTTTTTCTATATTTATTGATATGATTATATGGTTTTGGATATTTTGATTTTGAAAATGATTAGCTATGATTGTTTTCTTAAAGCAGAACCAATCTTGTATCTCTAGGATAAATCCCACTTGGTCATGATGAATAATTTCGTAGATAAATCTGATAGGATTTTGTTTAAACTTTGAGCTCATTCACGGAGCTTTTACTGCATAGTAAATTCGTTGCTAACATAAGTAATAGAAACAGAAGCCATATTACTGAGTTTGCTCACAATATATACAATATATGCAATACTATTTAATCCTGTATGGAGAAATCACTGCACTCAAGACGCAACAGAGCATAGTCTACTCTGCAAACCATAGATGGACCAAAAAATTCTAAAACATTGCCGCAAATATTGAAGAACTGCAGAATGGCAAATTTCTAACTGATAGTTCCAATTTAGATACAAGAAAAATATATAATTATGGAAACAATACCCCAAACCCAAAACAAATTTTGAATAACAAGATTTTGCCCTGTTAAAAGCAGAAGTTATCAATTTTGTTTTTAAAAGGTCAATCAATGAACACTCTTCCTAACAACTGTTAATTATGAAAGATTTAAAAACGAAAAGAGAGGCTTGTAGATTTTAGGTATAGTGGAATCTACTTAGTAAAAGACAGCAAAAGTTTTCCTAATAATTTCTTTTATTGTTCCTTGACATGTCTAATGCTATTCCAAACAGCTACAGTGGCTTTCCAGATTAATGGTGGGAAGGAGCCATTTCCCTGACAATTACAGATTCATAGTAGTCAATCTCACAACTTTGGCTCCCATGACTGCCATAAATTAAGAAAACCTTGCTGCTACTTACTCTGATGGAAGAAACCTGAATGCACATATGGACTTCCAAAGTAATATTACTTTTGTACTTTTCTGGTGCCTTAGTTTTCATAACTCCCAGATATGAAATACAATTTCTAATGAAGTAAAACTGCTAGAACAGAGATTCCTATGAATCAAGGATGGCTTTGGAATGGGATTAAGTCATTCAAAATGACATTTGTTAAAATGCTTACTATGTATCAGGCAATGTGTCTGGTTGGAATTGGAAAGCTAAGCACCAAGGTACTTTATAATAAAAAGGAAGCATTTTAGAAGACAATGAAGTAAAGTGAATGGTTGCCTGTTTCATCCTGCCTGTAGATAGCTCAAATTTGACCAAATTCCAAGAACACTGGTTCAGATTTGGGTAAAGCTGGGATTTTTATGCTTAAGGACCATGAGACTAGGCACCACATAAGATCTAGGCCTTTGGCAAAGAAGCCCCAGTTTCTGTCCAGATCCTTCAGTAACATTCGTTAGCTTTCTTGTAACAGACATCTATGTGGGAACTGGATAAAGAGAAATACTGCTGGCAAATCTTGTACCTGGTAACTTGGTGAGGAGATAGATAAAAGAAAGTTTTCTGGCTTTTCCTGAGACACTGAAGCAACAAAAGCAGCAGAAGTTTTCTAGGTCTCTGAGGCCCAAGGCAAATTACAGAAATGTATGAGTTTGGTTACAATTCTGTGGCTAGACTTTAGCTCTATAATAAGTCAAAAATTATTTGCCTTCCTATAGTCCAGCGGCTGACCATGCAAAATGTCACTGAAGATGCTTGGACTAGTAAAAAAACAAAAGTAACAAAAGAAAGCAGTAAGGAAATACTCTATTTGAATTTGTGTTCTCTCTGAATAAATAAAGTAGGGCTCTATTACAGCTACAACTGTCAATACTGATGCACACTGATGAATTCCCATTATTAATTAATCTGTGTATTGGCAAGACAAGCAAAAGTCACATGTGAAATACCAATGCTTCCCTGCCTGCACAATCATTTAAATTAAGATGAAGAAATATTAAGTTTCTCCCTATACAATGACATTAAGCTTACTCTTTAGCTATGAAACTACAATCAATATTACTATCAAGTACAAATCAAAAGATAACAGACAAATCAGAAGATCAGATTTAAAAGATCTTTAAAATTCCATAATTTATAGTAAAGAAAAATAAATGGGGTTCCTGGCTACAACCCATTTGTTACATTTGTAATTTTAACACCAAAGATGGAAAATGGAAAAATAATCATGCAATCACTTTTATATGCTGAAAAACTCGTTTGAGGAACTAGAGAAACTTGTTTCAGAACACTGCAACATGACTATACAAGAAAGACCCATTAATACCCTGTTCTTTACTATGGAATAAAAATTCTGACAATTTGTTTTTATTAATACTGAAAGCATTAAGGGATCATTTATATCCCAGGGAAGGGAAAACATAAAAAGGAGACAAAAAGTTATAAATGATATTAATACTCCAAACAAGACAATCAAGGAAATACCAATTACTATCAATCCATGTCGACTTTCTCATCTTTATGGACTCTTTATAAGAATAATCCTTGATGAGATTAAAATATGAGAAAGAACACGTAGGCTTTCAAAACGATTCTCTAAAGTGGATCACACAAACTTTTCTGAAAGGTATAAAATACCCAAGAAAATCATTGTTTATCACTTTATAAACTTCAAAAACACGTTTGACTCTGAGCAAAACACAGCTTAATAGCTCTTTTCTAACAAAGAGTTGCTCACACCTATGTTATAATGATAAAAGATTCCCTGAAAAATGCAGCTAAAAGGTACCGACAGGACTGATCAATCAATCAACAGCCAGACATTTGAAGACCAAATTAAATAAGACATAAAACAGGGATATAGGCATTTTCCAAAGTTGTTTAACATTGTGATGAAGAAATGTCTTATGCAAAATCCAAATGGAACAAAGCTTTTATATACGGCAAAGGAGGAAGAGAGATAAGTTTTATATAGCACCTATGGAGGAAATCCTCCAGATATTTCTGGTTCATATTAAGCCACAGAACTACTCATGGCTTACTTAATAAAATCCATGTTATCTTAAGAGAAATCAGTCTAACAATCTATATAGGAAAACTAAATGAATGAAAAATGCTTATGGCCCAGATCATAACAAGCATATGGCCACTGCATTGAGTTAGAATGACATTAATATATTTAGGACAAGCACTATAAATAGACAATGAGCTGAACCTAAAATGGAATAGGAGGAAGGGAGTGGGGTGGAATTTTATTTTGAGAAATAGCACTGTATTTTTAAGGATCCTAATCTGCTCCACAGTGGGAAGATGTACTTTTTCAAGACAAATGCTCTCCAATAGTGCAATATGTTTGGCAATCTTGGAATACTATAATCTCCAAGGAATTAAAATGACAAATGAATCAAATCCAGAGAAGCCTGAAGATGAATCATTCTGCCTACTTTGTGGGAGAGAGGTGATGAACTTAAAATCGAAAATGTGATATTTTTGCCTAAATCCAATGATGGGAATTTGCTTGGCATGCCTGTCAAGAAAGTTTGATTTTTCTTTTCTTGTTGTTATTTAATGGGTATGGGGAAGGCAGTGAAAAGGAGACATAAAATTTAAGGTACATAACTTGAAGTGGCAACAGGTAATCACAACTTCACGAAACTTACATGAAAACTAGGTTTATAAGAGAAATGAACATGCATATGGAACCCAAAGAGCCCATAATTCACACAGAAGTCTGCATATTTATGACAGTACAACAAAAGGAGGAGAAAACACAAATTTTTACCTAAAGGGATGTAGCATGGGAAGGGGAAAGGTGCAGTAAAGGTAAGAAAAGGACAAAACCCCTCTCAAAGGGGAGGAGCAAAGTGATGGCAAATGCCACCTTCTTTTCCCTTCAGAGCTGCTACTAGACCATGAAGATAGGAGGGTCTGCTTATCTACAAGGGTCCCAGCTGCACAAGCAGTTTCCCAGGCTAGTGCAGACTGACTGGCGCCTATCTTGACTCCCAAAGATTCTTAGGAAGTCCAGTTTGGAGTGCAAACAACAAACTACATTGGCTCAGGGGAAGCTCTGTCCTCCATGTGAGGGCCTCTTGCATACTCTGGGTCCTGTGTTTCTGAAAAAATGGCAATGCAAAAAACAAGTTCAGAGGGACCCCTTAACAATCCTTAACAAGAGAAGGGGAAGCTGCAAGTGACACAAAGGGCAATGGCACACGGGTAGGGCAGGGAAGAAAAACATTTAGTAAGTATGTAGAGGGAGTGAACTCCCTAAGTACAATGTAAACATTCAGTGCAGAAGGTACTGGTTCAGGCACTGAGTTGGATAGCAATGGCAAGAAGACCTGAGAAGACAACTTCAGGGAACCAGTACCTTCCTTAATGAAACTACGCACTCCTCTTAGGTTAGATTCATCTGCTTCTCTGAGGAATCCATACCCTGAAGCCCATTAGACTTGCTTGGTGCCAAGGGCAAAGTAGCCCACTTAATCTACTATATACCTCATTCACCTTCACATTCTTTCCAGCTGTGCACCCAGGTTGCCTTGCCATCTGCCTGCTGTCGTGTGTGTGCATGGCTTGAGTTCGGTGGCCAAATAGATATAGTAACATAAGAAATCTAAGGAGAAAACATATATCTAAAAAAGAGGTAGATCAGTTGTGTGGCATGTAACATAAGGGAAACCTGATGGATGGCTAAAATGTTCTATTCGTACCCTCAAAATACAGAGACCTAAAAAGGTCTCTAGTATGTTGAATAGATCTTCTGTGGAGGAAATATAATGGATATAATGAAAATAACTGAAATTCCTATCTCATTCCTATGAAGAAGATGATGGAGAATGTAGATTAATCAATACTACAACTGGATAGTATATCTACTTAAAAAGAACATGAAATTTTACTTGCAATGCTGAACAATTAGGTTACTATATCAAAACATCACTGCAAAAAATGTCTTCAAAATGATATGCTATGAAATATGGCTGTGTGAAAGGTTATTTGGAAAATTTTTCAGTGAAGAGCT
>CM053771.1:513964488-514064878 GCA_028658325.1 Potorous gilbertii
GGAGGGATGATAGAAGAGAGGGCAGATTGGTGATATGGGTAATTAGAATGTCCAGTGTATCGGGGAGGGGGAAGGGGACAAATGGGGAGAAAATATTGGAAACCAAATTTTGTGAAAATGAATGTAAAAAGTTAAATAAATAAGTTTATATATATATAAAAAAGAGTTAATGATGCCATCTTGACTGTTTTATATAAATGGGAACTATCATGTTGGGGTTCAGGATCTATAGTGGTGAATAATAGGGTTGTATCTTCTCTTACCAGGATTACCCCTAGGACTCTGAGAGTGACTAGTAGCAGCATGGCTATTTCTGTGAATGTCCCCCACCGTGGAAACTTCCCCAACCCAAGAACTGCCAACATAAGCAATGGTTAGTGTGAATTACCTCGCTCAGAGAGAGACAAAGGGGGCTCAGGTGCCACAGCCAGGCTGCACTGCTAATACTCACTCTCAGAGTCATAGGGATAAGTGGAAGGATATGACTGGAAATCACACAGGATGAGAAGATGTAGCTGGGGTGCAATATGTACCACTGGAGGAAGTGCCCTAATCAGTAACCTCACTGATTCATCAAAATATAAAAGCATCTGAAGTTTTCCTCATCTAACTGTGTTAAGCTTCAGTTCCTCAATTTGTAAAATAAGACCAGTAATACTTAACCATGCTTGCCTTTCAGGATTTGAGAATCAAATGAGAAAGCATGCCTAGAAAGGCTTTGCATATTATAAAATGTTTTACAGCAGTAAATAACTACGCCTACTGTCATTTCTACTACTACTACTGCTGCTACTACTAGTACTGCTATTGCTACTACTACCACCACCGCCACAACCACCATCACTGCTACCACTACTAGCACCGCTATCACTGCTACTGCTACCACCACCACCACCACCACCACTACTACTACTACAACTACTACCAGTACTGCTATTAATACTACCACCACCACCACCACCACTACTACTACTAGTACTGCTATTAATATTACTACCACCATCACCACCACCGCCACCACCGCCTCCACCACCACCACCACGAGTACTACTACTAGCTAACATTAATAAATTTGTGAAGTGCTTTACTTACATTACCT
Source organism: Potorous gilbertii (assembly GCA_028658325.1). NCBI lineage: Eukaryota > Metazoa > Chordata > Mammalia > Diprotodontia > Potoroidae > Potorous > Potorous gilbertii. The sequence goes on from CM053771.1 coordinate 513,965,588, forward strand.
AATTTGATCTTCACAACGGCCCTGGAAGCAAAGTGCTATTATCATCCCCATTTTACAGCTGATGAAGCTAGAGCTGAGAGAGGTCAAGGTCTTGCCCAGGGATACAGATGTCTGAGGTGGGATTTGAACTCAGATCTTCCTGATTCCAAGTCCAACTCTCTTATTCACTGTGCTGTCTCCCTACTTCCCAACTAATGTCACTAAATATTATATTTCAATTCTTAACCGAGGCTACTGACCTAAGACCTAATTTTTTCTTTGTTCCTCTATTCAGATTTATCCTGATTGCTTAAAGTACCGCTGACTTTTAGACATAGGGTTTGAAAAAGGATTTTTTATATCTCAGCTATTATAGAGATTTTAAATGAAACTTATAGCTGCCAAGAGTGTGGGGTCTAGCATTACCAGAGAGAGCATTTTACATGTATTGTAAAAACACAAATTCCTAGAATCACAGAACCTCCAAGTTAGGAGGACCCTCGTGGGCCATCTAGTTCATCCTATACTTCCTTGGTAATCCCTGGCATCCCTGACAAGGGGTCACTCAATTTCTACTTAAAGATATCTTGTGAACAGGAACCTACTAGTTCCCAAGGCAGTTCACTGAGTGGGAATTTTTCCTTTCCTTTCTCTTTGCTACTTCCTCCAATTGGTGGCAGACAATTCTGTCCTTCAGGGCCAAACAGAATAATCCTAGTCTGTCATTCATTTGCTAGTCCTTCAAACACTTGAAGAAGACAGCTGTCATGCTTCCTCAAGTCTTTTCTTCTCAAGGCAAATAGATCCAGTTCTTTCATACGGCATGGCCTCCAGTCCCCTCATCATCTTCCTCTGAATGTTCTCCACTTTATCAATAAATGTCCTTTACAAAATGTAAGACTATAATGGCCTTCATCCTTCTGGACAGTGGTTATCTCAGGGATCACTTAGAATTTTATTAGTGTTCGTGGCTGCCAAGTTACACACATTTGTTTATTGACTCATCATGGGCTCCTCCATCTCTAGCTTGCTCCCCCTTTCTATCAGATGTGGCTGTTGGTGTCATCCAGGACTGAATGAGTCAACTCAGAGATGTGGTTTCTCGCTTCGCAGCCCACTGGCTTTCCACCAGTACTTAGCATCTAAGTGAAATACTGTGTCAGTAGGTGCAAAATGAGCCTGGTTTGGGGTGTGTTATTTTCTCATATATCTATGATATTTCTAATCTCAATATTTTTTTAAATAACTGCATGGCAAACTTTGTTGTACTGGGTGTGACCTTATGAAAGAATGGTTCATATGATCAACATTTAGAGCCAGAAGGGAACTAAACACTATTTCAATCCTCTTATTTTACAGATGAGGAAACAGTGGCAGAGGTGGGGTGATTTCAGTGGTGTGACCTGAGGGATCCTGGGAAATCTCCACTCATCAGTTTAGTTTTGTCATTGATGCCAGGAATTCCACCATCAGGAATGTATCCCTTCAAGTTCACTTTTGCCTTGTCCCTGTACTTCTCTTTAAGCCAAATACTTTAAAGAAGGCAGCTTCTAATACCTTAACATGAATGAATTTGTTAGATCCTTTTCCTGTTGAGGAAAAGATAAATCAGCAAGAGCCCCTGGGCACCGGGAGGGTGGGAGGTGTGAATGGAAGGGAGAGGCAGTCAACAGACATATGCATGTATGGGAAGATGGAAAGAGGTCCCTTTAATAAAATTTGCTAATTTCATCCTTTTGTTCAGAATTTGCCTGTTGGCACATCATGGAGATGGTGTCCAAGGAGATGCATTCTGGTCCTTAATCACCTTCTAACAGCAATGAGCAGTCAAACAGATGCTCTTTCTGACCATATCTCCTATCCACCCACTTTGGACAGTTCCCCATTGTGAGGAGTGCGGCTGTTGTTTTTAATCACACCAAGCTGGATTTGTCTCTTTACAACTTCTCTGCATTCATCTTAATACTGTTGGGTCATAGACTTAGAGTCAGAAAGGACCTTGGAAATTGTCTAGTTTGACCTTCTCACTTTACAGATGAAACTCAGAGATGTGAAGATCACATAGGTAGTAGATGTCAGAAATGGAATTCGAACCTAGGTCCTTGGAGATTCCAAATGCTCCTAATTCTTCCTTCTGGAACTGAACAGAATAAGTCCTAACCCCCTTTCCACACAACATCTCTTCAAATATGTGAAGAGAGTTAGCAGGTCTTCTTCCACGTCTGTTTTTATGGGTTAGCCACCTCATTTCCTTTAGTCAATATTTAAGGACTTTATTCTTACATTACCCAGACATTTTGGCTCTGTAAGTATACTTTGTAAAGAGACTCTCAACACCTTTAGAAATACCACAGGATTATAGATTGAGAGCTGGACTAGACCTTAGAGATCGTCTTGCCCAACTGCCTCATTTTATAGGAGGAAACTGAGGCACAGGTAGGGGAAGCCATTTACCTAAAGTCACAAAGTAGTAATCAATCAATTTATTTTTGTTGTTTTCAGTCATTTGTTTTTTTTTTAGTTATGTCAAATTCTTTGTGAAATTTGGGATTTTCTTGGCAAAGATAGTGGAGTAGTTTGCCATTTCCTTCTCTAGATTATTTTACAGATGAGGAAACTGAGGCAAGCACAGGATTGCCCAGCTAGTAAGTTTCTGAGGCTGAATTTGAGCTCACAAAGATGAGTCTTCCTGATCCCCAGTCCCCAGGGCTCTTAAGTGTCTATTTTGTGCTAGGCTTTGTGCTATGTCCTGGGGATAAAAACACACAGATGAGACAATCCCTGCCTTCAAAGAAACATTTTAATGGGGCCATGCATGGTTACAGATAAGTAAATAAAAAATATATACAAGATAGTGCAACAATGACTTAGTGGGGCTGGCCTGGAATGAGGGCTATTCTAACAATTGTGAGAATGTGGAGAAGCCTGTTCAGAGAGGTGACATCTAAGACTCAAAGGGAAGTCCTCATTAAATCATGGGATTATAGATTTAGAGCTGAAAGGGATGCTAGAAGGATTGAATCCAATCCTTTGTATTACTAGTGAAGACAATGAGGCCCACTTAAGTGACTTACTTAGGGTCACACAGCTAGTAAGTGTCAGAGTAAGGTGTTTCAGATCCAAACCCAGTGTCCTTATCATGGCACCTTACTAGGACAGGTCCTCTGACCCCAAACTTTTTCCACTGCCCCAAAGTATTTCTTGGGGCAGCAACCTGAGAGAGCCCTTCTTTTCATGGGCCAAAACCTTGAGCTCTGCAGAGGTTGCTTGGGTGGTGGGTGTGATTTGGAGGAAATTCCTTAATAATTCACCACTTTAATGGATCTGTGACTTTTTAGATATGGGTATTCTCTACATTAATGCAAATTTCAACCCATAAATATCTTTTATAGACTTTAGACAGAGGGTCTAACCAGTATGTTGGGGGCCATCCCCTAGATCCTTGTGTATTGTGTGGGTGCCCAGGCAGCCAGGCTGCCCATCTGTCATCCTTCACTCTTGCTACATAACAACCTCACCTCTTATTCTGATCATATAAGCATGGATGCTGTTCATTATGTCACTTCTGGCATACAGATAACTTTTAAGTAGGCTATGGAATACTTCTGTCAGGATGCAACTAGGTGGCTCAGTGGGGATTGGAGTGAGGAAGAACTAGGTTCAAATCCAGCCTCAGACACTTAATAGCTCTGTGACCCTGGGCAAGTCACTTAACTTTTATTTGCCTTAATCCATTGGAGAAGGAAATGGCAAAACACTACAGTGTCTTTGCCAAGAAAACCATATGAACAGTGCTGATATGCCATGGCCCAAGGGGTCAGGAAGAGTTGGACATGACTGAGCAACAATAACAAACAAATTACCTTGTGTCCCCACTCATTGGGGAGATGCCAAAAGAACTTTCGTTCTTTGGAGATCATGGTGTTTCAACACTCACAACCATCTGACATCACTGGGAGAATGCTCATGTTACCAAGAAAGAATCTGGTTCTAGGAGACACCTTGAGACAGTTAAGTGCAGTGCGTAGTTTTCCAAATGAAATCAGTTTTGCCTTCTTTCTTTGTTCTAATCAGTTCTTGGCTCAACTAATTGTCTATTTGTATTTCCTGCCCTTGATATTTGCACTGATTCACTAACAATGGACGGTTTATTGATCCAGTCAGTGATTGACTGACTGATCATCCAGCTGCTTGTCAGAGTCTAGACAATGGGAATTTTTTGTTCCTTTGACTATTTTTTCTGAGTAGATTATGAGGCTGATCTTTGAGGAATCATGGATCTCATCAGGGAAGTATTATAATGTTCTGGGCAGTGATTCAATTGATACAATATCACTAATAATCTATCAGTTAACAAGCATTTATTAAAAGTCTACTACAGATGGTATACTGGATAGAAAATTGGTCTTGAATCTAGGAAGACCTGGGTTCAGATCTTGCCTCTGAAGAGTCCTGGCTATGTCACTTAGCATCTTATTTGACTAGATGATCCTCTGAGACTAGAAAGTGCTGACCTACATTGGTAGAACTTCTCACCAAGGAGTTGCCCAAAATCACAGATCCTGTTTCTTCCCTATCTAAAAGACACTGCGGTAGGTTATGGGAATCCAAAGAGAAAATGAAGCAGTACTTGACCTCAAGGAGCTTGTATTCCATCTACTAACTACAAATAGGGGCATTTGGAAGACTTCATCATCCATCTTCTATTTGGAGCCTACAGAGAATATCCTCAATGACAGTGGTGAGCACCTTTAGCAAGCTTATATCTCCCCATTTCAGACCTTACTTGATGCTATTAGTTATATCCTCATGGAACACAGTCATCTCTGTGGTTGCATTTAACAAACCATCTTGTGCATCTGTTGGGAGAGAGTCAGTAAGGCTGCTTGTTTGTGTGTGTGTATGTGTATGTGTGTGTGTAATTAACAAACAATATGTTATGTGTCCTTGTGTCCTCCACCATTTTCAGTGAATTGTATGAGTATGGACATATGGTCTTCTGTAGAAAATTGCAAAAACCTGCCCTTGAAATGGCAATTGAGAAGACATAAATGACTACCAGCCCATGTGATAACTTCCTTATCTACATAAACATTTTTATGACAATAATAGGCTATCTTTGATGAATTGTAAAGTTATGTGTACACTGAGTCCTGTTCCATGACCCCCTGATAAATAGACAGCAGGCAAGGCAATAAAACAAGGTGTTGTATACTTGCCAAAAGTATTTACTGCTCTCATGGAGAAGATCCAGCCCACAATCTCGGTCAACTTATGAATGGTGAAGTTCTATAAATTCTTATTTGTAATAGACATTGTGCTGATTGTATCAAATCCCAGAGCACTGGAGAGCCTCCTGGATATCTGTAATCACTCAAAGGAGCATGCCCTAGCCATGCACATGGAAAACACAAAGTGGATTAAGAATGTCTGTTGCCCAGATTTTAGCTTGCATGTGAATGGAAAACATATAGAGTTTGTTCAATAGCATGTGTGTATATAATACAGAGAGTACTGACTGATAGTGAGGTGGATTCAGAGCTAAAAATAAAAAAAGAGAGCAAACTAAATGGCTTTTGGGAAATTTCAGAGCTCTTTTATACCCCCACCCTCCTCATGAATGTAAAAACCCATGATTTTCAGTACTAATTTACTAGTGTTGTTATACGATGACAAGATGTGGAACAGCAGTTGCTTCTGGAAAGCTAAATATGAGCATCCTCCAGAGGGCAATGGTATCTTATCTGTAGTCTATACCTGCAGACTGTAATGTGTAACCAATGGCAAACTTGTGATCATAGCAATAAATTGTATGACAGAAAGGCCAGATGGGTTGTTCATATAGCAAGAGCAAGGCCTGACAGGGACATACAGATTGCTCCATCAACCCTTAGATATTGGAAGAAAGTGAGGACAGCCTCCAGTAACTGAATGGACCCCTTGTGGTAAACTTTGGAGAGAGTAGGGACCAACTCATGCAGGCTGGGCTGCCATGGATGAGTGATAAAGTGTGTTAATGGAGTGAACTCTTGAAATGATGAGAGAGCAGATCCATCTGAATATTAATTAATCCATCACTGATATGAAAATTTTACTGAAACTAGATTTAAAAAAAAATTAGTGATACATTTATACATGTACATGGAAATCTGATTCTGAAAAGAAAAATCTTAAATGTTACTTACTTTGCTTCAGAGGGTTGGATCACTTGAGGCCCTGCCCTCCCATGCTGAGATTTAGAAGGTGCTAGGATGTGACAGTTGGGCTTGGAGGCTAGTTAGCAAAAATACTTTGTTAAAATTGGTAGCTACCATATTGAGCACCTGAGGTCACACCTCAAGTAAGATTCTCATTGGTTTATTCTTTCCCTGTGGCTTTGATGTATCCCATCCATCCATAAGCATTTAAATGCTTACTACATGATATCCCCATGTGCCAGGCACATGTGTTTATTGTGTAGCAGTAAGCACCACAACATACACAGGGAACCTACTATCATAGGTTCTTAGATCTTCATTCATAAAAGGAAAGGCAATATTTGAGGGGTTAACAATCACTTTAATCAAGCACATGTATCATTGCTTTAACCAAGCACAGTGTATCATTCACCTTGTTCAGGGGAATCAGCACCCTGAACTTCAAAGAAATATAGAAAAACCAAAGTTTAATAGACATAGCTTTCTCTGCCTGACCATCAATAGACAGGTCCAACGGTCTGACCATAGTTACCAGAGAGGAAAGCACTAACATTTGGGTTTTCCAATCTGGGGAGCTCCTTTGCAGCTTCCCAGAGTCCTCCTCTGGACAAACAAACACTTCCGGTAAGCCCCAAAGTAAAACCTCACCCTCGGAGTATTTATACCTTTTTTAGAGCCAGAGGGCATCCCAACCCTTGAGAACCAATGCCTCATTAATAAAAGCTGTGGACTTTCCTACAAATCTTCCCTAATCAAACTCCCCTTAATGGGCAGGCTCATTAAAGGGTGGGGAAGAACTTTAATCACATTAAAATAATTAACGATACAAACACATATACTGTTTCTAGTTAAAGAAACTCTTGTTTCTGTACTTTACTCCTAGTTGGTTGGTTGTTGTCCTTCATTTTCAAAGAGGACCAATAGGACATCACCGTGATAAAGTGAAGTTTCAGTGTGTCCAACTGTGGCTGATCAGACCAATATGAGCTCGGAATGCTCTACCACAGGTTGAGCCCAGATAGTCTGTTTGAATATTTGGGGTGGATATCCCAAATTTGTGTATCCTGAGTTTCCTTTGTGCTGTCTCAATTCTGCTTTGCTCATAGAGCACAGCACCCTTTCTGATGTGGGCATGCCATGCTAATTGGTCCTGTGCCAGTGTCTCCCATGTTGCACAGTCAAATCCAAAGTACTTGAGAAAGACCTTGAGAGTGTCCTTGTATCGCTTCTTTTGACCACCATGTAATTGCCTGCCCTATGTGAGTTCTCATAAAATAGTCTTTTTGACAAGCATATATTTTGCTTTCAAACAACATGGTCAGCCCTTGCTTGCCATCACACTCTTTGTATAAAGAACACAAAAATAAACTCCTCCTCTGAAAGAGCCTGTATTGTTTAGGGGACACAAATATATGTATGTGTGTGTATGTGTGGGTGTATGTGTGTATACGTGTGTCCCAAAAGTCTTAGTGCAGTTTTAAGCTTAATAACCCAAAAGGCTGCTAAAGGGAAACACTTAAATATGAAAACTCAGCAAGGTATATGGGGGTATGTGTGTAGAGATTTAATATCTTAAAATGGTACTAAGACTTTGGGGACATTCTGTATAAGTAAATACAGAATAATAAATAAGGTGATGAGAGGAGGAGAGGCTTCACGTGGAAAGTGATACTTGGACTGAAGGCAGTAAGGTGCCTAGGAGGCAGAAGTGAGCACAGTATCCTAGGCATAATGGCCTGTACAAAGACAATGAGATACTTTTGTTTCTTTTTCATGGAAAGTGTCCCAGGCTCTTTTCCCTTGTAACAAAGATTCTTTACCTTGGGTCCATGAACTTGTTTTTAAAAAGCATTTTAATAACTGTTTCATTATAATTAGTTTCCTGTGTAATCCTGTGTATTTTTATGCATTTAAAAACAGTATTCTGAGAAGGGGAACACAGGCTTCAGTAGAAGAGATTCAGAACCCTTACTTTCTCCAGGGATTTGTGTTCTGTGGTCTAAGGTCTCTCTGAAGGCTTCTAACTCCGGCCCGCCCTCCCATTTCTCCCCTAGACCCAAGCAAATGCCTGCTTCAGCTGCTAACAAATTGTGTCATTCTAGGCAAGTTAGTTAACCCCTCTGTGCCTCAGTTTCCTTATAAAACAAGGAGTTGAACCGATAGCCTAAGTCCCTTTTCTTTCTCTCAGCATATAATCCTCTGAAGTGCTTTTCTTGAAAGCCTGGGATTCCTAGTTATATCCCTGCCTATATTTAAAGGTGGTAACAAATGAAAAAAAAAAAACAGTTCTCGCCCAATTCTGCCCCCTGTCAGTCGCCCCTGTACCCCTTCACTTTGGCAGACATGTCAAGATACAAATTTGACCTTTTAATTCTTCAGTGACATGTAGATTCATTCTGACAGACTGTTAACAGCTAATTCCTATCTGAGACTTTAATCAAAGGCAGAGCCGGCGTTATATAAACACACAGCACATAACGTTAATCCTAATCCCCTTTCTGCTATCTGCCTTTCTCCATCCAGTAAGTACTAGGGTGATAACTGGGACACTTCCAAATTTAGGGATGTCTGCCTCTCCTTTTTTTTCTTTTCCTCAGGCTTTTTCTCTCTCCCTATCTTCCCACCTTCTCCTGGGAGGGGAGGGCTGCTGATAATGTCATGCCACATTAAATTCAGGGCATCTAAAACAGAGAGGCAGGCCTTGCTTCTCTCCCAAACAGTAGCCCTGAGAAACCAGTCATGGTGGGCCCAAGATAGAAGGCCTGACTCACGTCTCTGCCAGCTCTCCGCACTCGAATACAGTTAGCTGGTGGGTGCTGGTAGGGGGAAGAGGGAGGGTGACAACCCAGCAAGCTGTTTGTTTTCCCTTTTCTTCTGCCAGTCTTGCTTCTGTGTCATTCTGGGGAGGCTATTTTTAAATACTGGCTCTTCCTGGATGTTAGGGAGATTATTGCTGCCTGAGCAAGACAAGCCTGCAGGTCTCCAGACTTAATCAGAAACAAATGGCATCTCTAGCTGGCCCACATAGCTTGGACAGCATCCTGCCTTGGCTGGAGTCTTGCCAACCTGAGCAGCCTCACCATTGCTCTAAGCCTTGAGGTAGACAGGGATCTGAGTTTGAATGCTGCTTCAGGTGCTTACGAGCTGTGTGACCCTAAGTAAGCTAGGGAAACTTTCTGAGCTTGAGTTTTCTCATCTATAAGACAGAGATTAATTGATTCTGCCTCACAGGATTATGTTAAGAATCCAATGACATTACAGATTGTGTACATGTAAAATATACATACATACCTATATGTACATAAATATATATGTGTATATGTGTAAACCGCAGTTAGGTGGCACAGTGGAGAGAGTGCCGAGCGTGGAGTCAAGAAGACTTCTGTTTCTGGGAGGTGATTCTATTATTATGCCCATTTTATGGAGGGGGAAACATGCAGAAAGAAAATCTAATGAGGACAAACAAAAAATAAAGGAAGTTGAGAAAGTGGAGGGGGAGGGAGATGTGAGTCCTTGGCATGTACGGGGCAGGTCTGATGAGCTGGGAGAGGAAGGAATGCATGCATGATGGTCCAGGGAATCCTTAATATGCATGATCTGAAAGGATGCAGTCAATCAGAGTACTTCCAACATGTGAAGTCCCCCAGCGGTGGGGGGAGGGTTCCATAGCATAGTGTGTTCATCCTTCGTTGCTGAAGACCATGCCGTCAGACAAATGATGACATGACTTGCACTTGACTTTGTTTTGAGTGAGGGAGGGCTGTGCAGGTTACCAGCCTCACTTCTCCTCCAGAGCCATCTGAATCCAGTGACCTGATATTCCTCAGAATGACTGGAGATGACCCAGGATGAGGCAGTTGGGGTTAAGTGACTTGCCCAAGGTCATGCAGCTAGTGAGTGTCAAGTGTCTGAGGTGAGATTTGAACTCAGGTCCTCCTGACTCCTACACTGTTGCTCTATCCACTGCACCACCTACCTACCCCCTATAGCATAGTAGAGAAAGTCCAGAAACTCAGGATTCCAATGGGAAGTAACAGGTACATATTTTTATCTGCTGCAATCCAATCACCTATTCTCTGTAAGACACTGTACTAGGAATGGAATTTATAAAGACAAAAAAACCCCAAAAAGATACTCATCCCTGCTCTTGAGGTATGCTTACAGGGTGTGTGTGTGTGTGTGTGTGTAGAAATGGGTGGGGGATTAGAATATAACATAAAAAAGAAAAGTATTTGCATGGTCAGTAGAAGAAGAGGGAGAAAAGATTCACAACTAAGAGGACCAGGATAGCCATTCCATGTTACATGAGCCCAGTTTTGAAATAAGCCAGGGATTCTCAAAGGCAGAGGAAAGAGTATTCCAGGTGTATGTGTGTGTGTGCATGTGTGTGTGTATGTGTGCGTGCGTGCGTGCGTGCGTGTGTGTGTGTGTGTGTGTGTGTGTGTGTAGGGAGGCACAGCATGCACAAAGGCACATAAGCTGGAGATGATAAGTCATTCAGACTGTGTAAAGGGAAGTAATATTCCTAGAAGGCTGGAACCAGACTGGTTTAAATTCCCAACATATTAAATGAATGAATGTATTAGAAACAGAAAGAACTTGGGAAAATGAACAACTTGGGGGTGGGGATGGAGAATGGTTAATCTGGAAGTGAAAACTCCTTCTATTAGGTTAAATAGGTGATAAAAATAGAATTCAAAATCAGGATTCCAGCCACTCGCTGCATGTGAGATTAGTTCTGGAAGTCTCCTCAAGGAGGCTAACCAAGGTGTAGCTGTGATCCTGCCCAGGCTGCTGGGGGTGGGGGTGAAGCAAAATTCATTCAAACAGTTCAACAAGCACCTGTTAAAATGCTTACTGCGTACAATGCTTGCCACACTGTGCTAGGGGGAAGAATCAAGTCAAAATGAAATAGATAAGGACATTGGACAAGATCCTTTGAGGAGGAAGATGAAACTAGCAGCTTCCAGGTCAGAACTTGCCACTACTCCAGGGAACAGTAAATGTAATTGTAATTGTAGCAAGTTACATTTATTTAACATTTTAAAAGTTGCAAAGTGCTCTATGTAGATAAAGCCCCCCTTTTGATGGTCACGAAGACCCTTTGAAGTAATAAGCTCGCTAGCACTTGTGTAATGATAATTTAAAGTTTACGAAGATATTCTCATTTTATTTTCACAATAACCCTGGGAGGTTGGTGCGTTTATTGTCCTCATTTCACAGATGAGGAAACTGAGGCAGATGGAGGGTAAGTGACTTGTTCAGAGTCACGCAGCTAGTATTTGAGCCTAGATTTGAACTCGGGACTGCTTGATGCCACAATTAGTGATCTATCCACTATTCTAGCTGGCTGTTGTCCTTACACACACCGAGAAATAGAGGTACATCCTATGGGTATTCTTAGCCCCAATTTAAGGTGAAATGACTTGCCTAGGGTTGCATGGTATTTGAACCCAAGTATTGCTGACGCAGATGAAAATATGATCTAGAAGATTAAAAGTGTGGTACACATGATAAACAGTGCAGTTGATTAAAGTAGGATATAGATGATAAATAGAACATCTATTTGAAGAGGGCATGGGTTATCGGGAATTCTTTGCAGATATGCATTGTTATACTTCTTCTTTCAACATACTTCCAGGCCTGTTAAAACCAAGCTAGAGCTACTTAGACTTATAGTTAGCTCCATTTCAATAGATGACTTTAAAAAATAACTGATTGTGCCCAGATTTGGTACTTTGCTCCGTGAGTACTAGAAGTCACTTCAAGTACAATTTTATTAATCTGTCATCTTGAAACAACGGTTTTTAAGTAATCATGTGTTCCATGACCACACTATTCCAGTCTTTTTCTTGTTTAATCATTTCAGTTGTGTTTGACTCTCCTTTAACCCATTTTCAGTTTTCTAGGCAGATACTGGAGTAATTTGCCATTTCCTTTGCTCTTTTTACAAATGAAGCAACTGAAGCAAACTTAGTGTCTGAGGCTGGATTTGAACTCAGGTAGAGGTTTCTTGACTCTAGGCCTGGCACTTTGTGCACTATTGCACCACCACGCTGCTCCTACATGATTCTAGTTTAGAGTCCATAAAATCAATAGTCTAAAGATTACATCTTCTCAAAAATCTTAAATGACTCCCTATAGTCCTTAGGACAAAACACAGAATCCTCTGCCAGGCATTCCAAGCCTTCCACAATGGGGATACCTTTCCATTTTTATTTTATATAGCATTGACCTTGGATTCAGGATGACCTGGGTTCAAATCTTGCCTACTTGTCACTTATTAGCTGTGTGACTGTGAGCCTTTCTGTGCCTCAGTTTCCTCCACTGTAGATTGAGGGGGTTGGACTGAATAACCCCTAAGGTCATTTCTAGCTATAAGTCTGAATTCTTATGATCCTAAATAATTCTCTTTCATGTACTCTCCGTACCAGTCTTTAGCCATTCATCATTTATTCCATCTCTAGCCTCCATACCTTTCCATCAGCAGTCCCTCATGGCTAGAATGTACTTGCTAATTACTTCTGCTTTATTCAGTGCTCTGCTGTGGGTGTAGATATGAGCACATGGAGGACTTCTTGGTCCTGGAGTGGTTAGCTCTGTCACTATCTCTCACTCTTTTTTGCTCTCTCTTTCTGTTTCTCTCTGTCTTTATCTCTAAGTCAGTATCTCTGTCTCTGTGTCTCAGTCTCTGCCTCTTTCTCTCCCCATATATATAATACACACACACACACACACACACACACACACACACACACACACACAGAGACAGAGACAGAGACACTGACTTATATGTATGCATGTGGTGCCTCCCCAGAAGAATATAGGTTTCTTGAAGGTAGGAGACTTTTTCACTTCGGTCTTTCTATCTCTAACATTGAATACAATGCCTTTCACATAATAAGGGATGAATACATGCTTGGTGCTTCTGAACAGCATATTATTTTCTTGCCCTGTGACTCTTCTGGGTTAGTCTCTATGAATGCCTTAGACCAGATAAGCTCTGGGTTGTAGAGTCTATTGGCTGATGTAATGTAGGACCCAGATTAGATAGGAGCTCACCTCTAGTTCATTACATTTACTTCGTCCTTCTTAGAAGTACTTGACTTTCCTTCTCCTGACCCCTTTTCCTATTTCCTCTGGTTTATCTTATCTTCGTAACCATAGAAACAACTTTTTAAAAGGTGAGGCTGCCCCAGTTATTCTCTCTGATTGGCTGGAATGCACCCCCTCCATGACTGCTTTATCAAAGACATGGCAGACATGGCAAAATATTCATGTTTGAATGTCGCTTCTCTGTGGGTTTTGATGGAGGAGAGTAGGGGTTTGCTGTCTATCACAGCTTCCCATGTCTACTCTGTGGAATCCTACCCTTCCCCAGCTCCCATCAATACCCATAGCAACCTCTTTGGCCTTTATTTGGGGGTGGGGCATAATTTGTTATGATATATTTAACAAGTATTAAAGTTTACAAAAGCATTAAAAATGATGAAACCTGGAATGTAGACTGGATCTTTTATTTTCCCCTCCTCCATCTTTCCACAAAGGGTCGTGACCCATGTAGTGGGGTACTTTGGAAAGAAAAAATGCTGGCTCTTTCATGAGAGGGCCTGGGTTCGTATCCAACCTCTGATGTTTACTATGTATGTGATCTGGGGCAAATTACTTCCTCTTTCTGGGCCTAGGTTTTCTCATCTGTAAAATGAAGAGTTTGAACTACCTGGTCTCCAAAGTCCCCTTCTGCTCTAAGTAGATGATTCTCTGACCTCTGAACCCCTTTCAGCTCTGAATGTGGGATCCAATGGTCATCTGTCTCAGTGATTGGACAGCAAGGAGGTATATGGACAAACAACTGGGCCAGAAAAGGGAGAAGGGGGTGGGGAAGGATTTTTTTATTGCTCGTCCTGTGTATCAGATGAGCTGCCACTAAGGGCATCCTGGAGTCATTGTTTATCTGCTTATGAGAGCCTGTTGTCAAATTTTCTTTGTGAAAATTTGTGCCTTGAAAATCAGCAAATGGTACAACTCATGAGGACTTATTGCTTTGTTGATTGTCTAGACTTAAGAAATCAATAAAGAAAATGATAATGAGCAGATTAAACCTAAAAGTGTGTCCTGCATACATACATACACATACATATGTACACACACATACATACATATGTACATACAGATATACATTTATATATTTTTCCTGTTGAGAGCCAGTTGTTAGACTTACGAGCACACTCTTGGTTGGGGGGCCCTACCCCTCATCAGAATCTGGAGGGCAGTCAATTTCCCCACACCTCTAGAACCAAATGAATTCTCTCTAAAATTGATCTTCCCCCACTCCCATCTTTCCTCCACCCTCCTTATGGCTCTGAGGAAAACACCCCAGGGGACAAACGTTGTTCTTCTGATATTATGTCCCACTCTTCCATTCTGAGAATTCTAAACTTTCAGTTCTGGGTACAGACAAAGAATATGAAAATGAAACTATTTCTGGAGCCAAAGTGAGATGAATCAGCAAGATGGCATTCATGGTCAGAGACAGTTGTTATCAGTAGTCGAAGTTTCATTTTATTGTTAACATTTAACTAAAAGTCTTGATTTTATGCTTCTTCCTCGTTGATTCTCAGCGTGCAAACCCTGAGGGAGGTGTTTTCATGGCAAAATGTTTACATCAGATAGACTGCAGCTCCCCTCAGACAACTTGTCATCGTTCAATGTAGTCTGACATCACTTGGAAAATTTCCCAATCTTGTATAATCATTGTACATTGCTTTTCAGCCCTCCACAAAGTGAGGCATGCATGCAATGCTTTTGGGTAGTTCTCATGAAGTTGCATAAGCCATACTTTTATATAAGTGTATTAGCACTGGAACCCTGAACTCTTCTGGGGTCACTAGCTCTGTGACATCTTCTTACTTTTCTTACTGTATTTGGTATTATTGGTTTTTCAAATCATGACCCAGTCCCCTCTAGTGCAACCCTCTATTTTCCCATATTATTCAGGAGCCACAAATCCAATAGAAAAACATTTAATTCAAACATCAAAATAATGTAAATAACAAGATAGAACCAAGTTGTAAAATAATTCTCTGTCCTGATATGCAAATAGATGAAAAATTCCTGGGGTGGTGGATGGAGGAAAAACCCTGGGGAAAGTACATAGGGGTGGGAAAATTCCTTCAGTGCATGTATAGAATAAAAAACCGTCAGTCATTTTCCCATTTCCACTCTACATACTGAGTGCCTGACATGGAGATCTCCTGTAGTTCTTCAGTAGTGGATTAAACTGGTCTCTGGCTCTGGGATTCCTTCTTTCTCTATGTGGAACTAATCCTTGGGGGGTTTTCTTCTCTGAATTTATACTATACTTTGGTATTTTCTGCTCAGCAGATCTCATTCCTTGATGTCACACTCCTGCTACAATTCTTGTATTCAAGTACAAGACTTCCCCAGGAGCCTGACCTTCTAGAGATTCCTTTATCTTGGCCATTCTGGGCCATTAAGTCCTGCTGGCATCTTCCATGAAAGACATTCTGGGGCAGCCCTCTACAAATGCAATATACATCTTATGATAAGATAGTAATACAAAATTTTCTCTTAACTGTCAAGAGTTGTCAAGCATTCATATACATTTAACCTAATGTATACTTAATATTTACTATATTTATTTAATATAAATAAACAATTAAATATATTAGGAAAAGGGAAGGGAATAATAGATTGAACACTATGGATGGTAAGGGAGGACTAGCCCCTCTGGTGTGAGGGCTGCTCCTCTACCTTTGGGGTCCACCTGTCACCTGCCTCTTACCTATGGCTCTATAAAGCTGTAGCATGTACAGCGACCACCTCTGGTAAAACCATCTCAGCAGACAGGCTAAATGAGGCTGAGAGTAACTGACAGGCCTTATACCTGTTGGTGAGTTAGGGGGATATCTACTCCAAGCATGTGAAGACTTCTCCTGGTGGAATGGATGGAGGAGAATGATTTGTTCCAAAGTCCATGAAGACGGCTGAAGCAGACTCTTATGCAATGCTCAGAGCTTGGTCAGACATTGAGATGCCAAAGTCATCCACTGCATCCTGGGTCATCACCAGTTGTCCTGACTTTTGTCCTGCCACTGAACTTCAATGTTCTGGGAGAGTGAGGTCGATGACTCTGTAACTCTGCCTCACTTAAATCCAATTCATTTTCAAGTCAAGACATCACCTGTGATGTAATTGGTCCTCTGAAAATGAAAGGCAAGCAACTATGTGTAAGGGACACTTCCCAGAAATGCTCTCATTTGATCTTCATAGTAACCTTGGGAGGTAGATACCTTTATGATCCCTATTTTACAGTTGAGGAAACCGAGGCAGACAGATTAAATTACTTGTCTACACAGTAAGAATCTGAGTCTAGATTTGAACTTAGAGCTTTCAGACTTCAGGGCCCAACCCTCGACCTCATGCACTACCATGCCTGACACATAGTAAGTACTTAATAAATTATTATTGACTTGATTAGATATTAGATATATTTTATTAAAACATAATTAGTTTGGCACCTCTGTTTGCCTAGAAGTCTTTGCTTACACTTACGTTATTTAGACGCTTGACACTCACCAGCTGTGTGACCTTGGGCAAGTCACTTAACCTTAATTGCCTCATCCTTGGTCATTGCCAGTCATCCAGATGACATCTGGTCACTGGATTCAGATGGCTCTGGAGGAGAAGTGAGGCACAGCCCTCCCTCACTCAAAGCAAAGTCAAGTGCAAGTCATGTCATTATTTCTCTGATGGCATGGACTTCTTTGGCAACGAAGGACAAACACACACTAGGTCTGTATTATTGATAATTCTCCATTTTGAAATTTTTCTCCATGCCTGTGAGTATTATAGCTTGCTTCTGAAAGGAAGAGTCACATATAATTCCACGTTTGCAATCATATGGTAAAACAGACACAAGAACTTTACTCTCAATTTGCCATTAAATGTATTAGATTTATGATCCATCTTCATATTCATTGCAGGGACGTTCCCCTTCTCCCACAATGTTAGCTGTAATTAGAAATACAAAGACAATTGTGAGTCACTGATTTATCTAGATTCCATCTCCATCAAGGGTTGGGAATATTCATTTGGGGCCTTTGAACTTACTGTATGGTTAATTTTCTTTTTTAAAAAAAATTTTATTCAATCTAAATTAATTTACTTATTTGGTGCCATGGCAATCAAAATAACAGAGCTAGAAAAAAATAATATCAAAATTCATCTGGAAGAACAAATGGTCCAAAATGTCAAGGGAATTAATGAAAAGAAATGCTAGGGAAGGTGACCTAGTCCTACCAGTTCTCAAATTGTATTATAGCAATCATCAAAACCACTTGATACTGGCTAAGAAATAGAGGGGCAGACCAATGGAATAAGTTAGGTACTCAAGACACAGTAGTTAATGAATATAGCAATCTACTGTTTGATAAACCCAATTACATGTTAAAATAATTTTTTTTGCATTTGGTTTTTTTTTTAAGTTTTGGATTCCAAATTTATCCCTTCTTCCCCACCACCCTCCTTGAGATATGAAGCAGATAGAGATTATACATGTGCAATCATGTAAAGCATTTCCATATTAGTCATTCTGAATAAGAAGTCTTGATTAAAAGAAAAAGAATGAAAGAAGAAAGTAACAAATTAGTATGCTTCAGTCTGTATTCAAACAATATCATTTCTTTCTCTGGAGGTGAATAGTATGTATGCATCATTGTTAGTCCTTTGGGATTGTCTTGGATCATTGCATTGCTGAGAGTAGCTAAGTCATTCACAATTCTTCATCGTATAATATTACTGTTCACAACACTCCCCTGTTGCATCAGTTCATGTGAATCCAGGTTTTTCTGAAATTATCCTGTTTATTATTTCTTATAGCACAATAATATTCCATCACAATCATATACCACAGCTTTGTTTAGCCATTCCCCAATTGATGGGTATTTCTTTGATTTCCAATTCTTAGCCACCACAAAAAAGAACTGCTATAAATGTTTTTGTGCTGTGTGGTTGATTTCCAATCAGGCTGGAGGCAGAAAGGGAGATGATATGAAGAATTTTTTTTTAGTCCATTTCCCTCCTCAGTCATGAAATGTCCTAAGATCATAGGATTCAGAGCTGAAAGGTTCATAGGATCTCAGAGTTGGAAGGGACCTCAGAGGACATTGAATCCGACCTGGACCTGAATAAAAATATCCTCTGTAAAGTGACCATCTAGGCATATTATATAGTTCTCTGACATATAACACAGTTTGAGAGTAGGGCCTGAAGATAACTGACAGGTCCTGCAATGAAACCTCCACTCATGTTGTTTCAAAACTGGGGAAACATAAGATTTGTAGATGCCATGGAGCATAGTTGGAAAGCCATTGGCTCAAAGCAATGGTTCTTAACCTGTTGGTATATGATTCTTGGGGGACCTTCTGCAATTATGACAAGATGTCTTGAAGTCCATTTGCAAAATAGCCAGTACCATTCAGATTTTTTATCAACCCCCCAAAAAATATACAGTGCAAGTAATGGGTATTGTGTCCGTATCTCACTAACTGACCTAGTACAATAAACATACTTTTTGGAGACTAAATAATCATGTCTTATGCACTAGTGAGTCTATTCATCAATTTGCAAGCATTAAATGAGAACCTGCTACGTGCCAGGCACTATATCAAGAACTGGAGATACAAAAGCAAAAGAGTTTCTGCTTTTAATGAGCTTACCCTCTGTGAATTATAGCATGTCCATAAGAGGAGTCCATAGAAGTACCAGAGCTTTCTGCTGGTATGTGAATTATTGAGTTTGGGAAATAGGAGTCCAATTTGGGTGGGATAGAGAGTTTATGAGAGGGAAGCAATATGAAATAAGGCTGGAAGGATGGGTAAGAACTAGATTGTGGAGGTCCTTAGATGTAAATTCATTTAAAAGCATTACTGAATTCATAGTAACCTTTTGCCATTATGCATTTTCTCATTGACTGGATACTAAACAAAGGAGAAGATGCATAATATTTACAACTAAAAATGAGTTCTCATACTTGGAAAGATTAGGAAGCAGTGACCTAGAAAGCACAGTCATATCTACTTTTTATTTTTAAATTCTGAACTTAATAATCACCAAATAAAATGAGTGTTTTCATATACATTGTAGAACAGGAGGGGCTTGTACATGCAACTGTGATTCTCAGTTACATAGAGCTAGCTTTTTCTTTGAACTGTATACTAAATTCCACATAGAACTTTCAAAACTATCCTGTTTGTGATTTCTTCTGTTCTCTTCTCATTTCTTGTTTGTTTGGGAATCCTATTCCTCCTCCGTGTCCTCACACACATCTTTTTAATTTGGCAGGGCCTGGTACCATAAAATGCAAATGTGGAATAGTGGAAGGAAAGTTAGGGTCAGGGAAGGTAGAACTGATTCTGAGACTTTGTTATGTCTCTGCCAGACCTTGATTTCTACTTCTTCCCAAATCTGATTTATTCTTCTAAAGCCTTTGCCTTTCCTTGGCAACGGTGATGAAAATATACCCTGTAGCTCTAAATTATTTAGCTTTTTTTCCCCCAGTAAATACTTCATATTCCTTAGAAATCCTCTCTAGAATCTTGGGAGTCCTGTGAAATACCAAAAGCGGGTAGTGCATTTGACTAGAGGAAGAGAAAGGGATGGGGAAAATGAAAAGCAAATGAAAGGATATACAGAGAAGAGGGATGAAGCAGAAAGGGTGAGGAGGGGCTTTCTGGAACTTCCTGCACCTGCTCAGAAGTAGGAATTAGGGAAATTAAAATGACTAAAGGAAGGGGTTGGAACGTCATTTCTCCCCTTATTTTCCCCAACTGGAAGCATCAAGTGGAATGCCATTCCTAGAAAAGAGATAAATATTCTCAGTCCTTCTGTCCTTCCATCCTTATTGCTCTCTTTATCATCTTGGCTCTTATGCTTCATCTCATCATTAACTGGAAAAATGTAAGTGATCTGCCTAAACAGAGTAATCAAGCTTTGATTATCTGCTGAGTCAAAAGGAGATCAAGGCAGGCACTGAGGGGAGGTATGACTGCTGTCTCTTTGACTGTGTGGGAGACTAACTGCTTTCCAAAAGTGAATACTGTACAAATTACTTTTTGATTATCCATTCTTCTTCCTATCATTAACATGTATGATCAGGAGTTGACTGTATTGCGTCTGTATGCTATTTACTGGCTTTTAGCAAATAGGCACCTTCTCTGGTGTCTGGAAGAAGAGGGTTTAGATTTGAGCTGCTTGGCCCCAGGAACAGAACCTGTAGAAGAGGGTAGAATTTGTTTTAAGGTAAATTTTGTTTTGGGATCAGAAAAAAACCATCCTAATCATGTGAGATACTCCAAAGTAGAATGAGCTGCCTTGGGAAATATTGGACTACTCCTCATTGTAGATCTTCCAAAAAAGATGAAGGATCACTTGTCTAGTATGTTGTAGTGAGGATTCTTTTTCACATATGAGTTGGATTAGATGGCTACTGAGTTGCTCCACCTTTGAGATTCTAATGGTTATTCTATAATTTTAAGTAATAGAGATATTCTGCTCCATTGATTCATGAAAAATACAACACTGTAGATTCAGTTTTATAGTA
The DNA here is from genome assembly GCA_028658325.1 of Potorous gilbertii. Classification (NCBI taxonomy): domain Eukaryota; kingdom Metazoa; phylum Chordata; class Mammalia; order Diprotodontia; family Potoroidae; genus Potorous; species Potorous gilbertii. The sequence goes on from CM053771.1 coordinate 513,986,387, forward strand.
AGTATCCCAGGGGAGTTAATATTCATTCAGTGACAATGGTGAGAGTCTTTGTAAAATAAGGAAAAAAATTATGATGCTAATAACCCCGAGGGGAAGTGACCACACACTTAGAATTTGTGATAGAAAAGAAGGGATCCAGTCATAATATGACTTGCACCTTAGATTTGGAGAAAGCAGATGTCACTGGATTCAGAGAAAAGGACAGAGATGATCTCATGGGCTAAAATGCTATTGGGGCAGTCTACCTAGGAGGGATGATAGATGATTAAGAATGAAATTCTGAAGAAGCCATTCTGAAGACATAAAGGGGAATAACTCTAACAAAGAAAAAAATGGTATTTCTCTGAAAGTACAATGTAGATGCAGGACCTCACCAATCAACTTAGATTTCTAAAAATGTACAGAAGCATCAAGTTAGGCCAGATAACAACGTTAAGTGTAAGACTGTGCCATAGTCCTGTAAAATAGTGTCAGGAATGTCAATGCTCAGAATGATCTGAGACTGGAGATGAAAGCTATAGTCAATAAAAAGGTGGTTTTTTTTAAAGCAATATTGAAAGGGACAAAATGATCAAAGAGAAGATAAAACTTGTACAAATCAAGCCATATCACACAACTAGCCATGTCAATCAATTCCAGTGGCTTCCTATTGTCTCCAGGAGCAAATCCTCCATTTGGCTTTTGAAATCTTCTATTTATCAATGTTTTCCTACCTTGTCAATCTTATGCGTCCAAGATCCAGTGACTATGGCATCCTTGCTTTTCCCTGAATTAGACATTCCATCTCATGGCTCTAGGCATTTTCACTTGTTATCTCTCAATCTGTTCTCATCTCTGTCTCTGGAGATTGACTAATATGACAGAAAAAGAAAAGGATAAATATTGGAGAAGATGTGGGAAAATTGGTACACTAATGTACTCTTGGTGGAGTTGTGAACTGATCTAACCTTTCTGGAGAACAATTTGAAACTATGCCCAAAGGGCAATCAAACTGGGCACACACACTGTTCAATCTAGCAATATCACTTCTAGATCTAACTTCTCTGGCTTCTTTAAAGTCTCAGCTAAAATCTCACATTTTACAAGGAGGAGTAGTTATTAATATATCAATATTAAGATGGCAGGACTTCTCCAATGGAGATCTGGGCTTGGTCTGAGGCTGTTTAACATTTTCTCTTCTTTTACCAATGATCTGGCTAAAGACAAAATGGCAAGCTCATCAAATTTGCAGACAACACTAAGATGGGAGGGATCATACTTACCCTAAAAATAGAGTCTGGATTCAAAAAAATCTTACTGGATTGAATCTAATAGGAAATCCATTGAAGATAAATCTAAATTCTTACATTAGTATAAAAGAATTAGTATTACAATATAAGAGGGACATAGTTAGGTAGCAGTTCTGTTGATTTTAGTGCGCTTCAGATGCTTAGTGGCATGACATGACTGTCAAAAAAAGCAGATACCATCCTGGGCTTCATTAAGAGAAGAGGGAGTCCCATTATGTCTTGGCCTCATAAGATGTCATCTGAAGTGCCTTTTGGGTTAAGTTTCTGGTCATCATAATTTAAGAAGAATGAGTTAGAGGAAGTCAACCAGGATGGGGAAGGACTGTGAATCCATGACCAATGAGGATTGATTAAAGGAGATGGGGATGCTTAGCCTGGAGGAGACAAGAGTCAGGTTGAGCTGAAGTGACATGATCACTGTGTTCGATAGTCTGAAGCGCAGTCATGAAGAGTGATTTTGCAAACTTGTTCTGTTTGGGCACAAAACCAGGAGCTATGGGTGGAAGTTGCAAAAAAGACAACTTAGGTTGCATATCACGAAAGCATTGCTAATAATTAGAGCTCTTTCAAAGTGAAGTGGGCACCTCAGGAGAGATTGGGCTTCTCCTCTTTAGAGGTCTTCAAGTAGACTCTTCTTGTTGGCCATGCCTAGTGGGTGTGCCTTTCTAGTGTGGTTTGGACTAGATGGGTACTTTGGTCCTTCAAACTCTTAAATTCTGTCATAACCGTTACCTTATAACTGGTCAAATCTATTTCCTTTTTAAAATATTTTATTTTTTTCAATTGCATGAAAAAAATTTTGAACATTTAAAAAAAATTGGGGATTCCAAATTCTCTTGCTTTCTTCCCTCTCCCTTTACTGATAAGGCAATTTGAAACAGGTTACACATGTGTTATTGTTGAATCATTTCAGTCATGTGCAACTCTTTATGACCTATTTGGAGTTTTCTTTTTTATGCAGTATTTTATTTTTTCCAAATACACATAATGACATTTTTTTAACATTCATTTTTTACAAAGTTTTGAGTTCCAAATTTTCTTCCCCTCTCTTCTAGCCCTTCTCCAAGATAGTAAGCAATTTAATATAGTTTGTATGTGTGCAATGACATAAAACTTCCATATTAGTCTTGCTGTGAAAGAAGAAACAGAACAAAAGGAAAAAAAAACATGGAAAAAAGTAAAAATGCTATGCTTCGACTTTCAGACTTTATAATTTCTTCCTTTGAATGTGGGTAGCATTTTCTATCAGGAGTCTTTTGGAATTGTCATGAGTCATTGTATTACTGGAAAGGGCTAAGCCAATCACAGTTGATCATCGAACAATGTTTCTGTTAATGTGTTCAATGTTCTCCTGCTTCTGCTCACTTCACTTTGCATCAGTTCATATAAGTCTTTCCATGCTTTTTTGAAATCTACCTGCTCATCATTTTTTATAGCACAATAGTATTCCTTCATATTCATATGCCACACTTTATTCAGCCATTCCCCAATTGATGAGCATCCCCTCAATTTCCAATTCTTTTTCAGCACAAAAAGGGCTGTAAAAGTAGGCCTTTTTCCCTTTTTTAATGAACTCTTTGGGATATAAAACTAGTAGTGGTATTGCTGGATCAAAAACTATGTACAATTTGATTGTCTTTTAAGCATGGTTCCAAATTGCCCTCAAAATGGTTGGACCAGTTCACAACTCTACCAACAATGTGTTAGTGTCCCAATTTTCTCACATCTTCTCCAACATTTTCCCTTTTCCTTTTCTGTCATATTAGTCAATCTGATAGGTGTGAAGTGGCACCTCAGAGTTGTTTTAATTTGCTTTTCTTAAATCAATAGTTATTTATAGTATTTTTTTATATGACTATAAATAGCTTTAATTTCTTCATCAGAAAACTGCCTATTCATATCCTTTGACCATTTATCAATTGGGGAATGACTTGTGTTCTTATAAATTTTACTCAGTTTTCTGTGTGAGAAATGAGGCCTTCATAAGAGACACTTGTTGTAAAAATTGTTTCCCAGTTTTCTGCTTTCCTCCTAATCTTGATTGCATTGGCTTTGTGCAAAAACTTTTAAATATAATCAGAATTGTCCAGTTTATGTATCATAATGCTCTCTATATTTGTTGTTATAAGTTCTCCCATTCTTTATAAATCTGACAGGTAAAAAGTGTTCCTCTAATTTGCTTATGGCATTTCCCTTTATGTCTAAAGCATGTATCCATCAAATGTATTTCAAAATATGACTTTTCTTGAACTACATTTTCTTTTTAATGCAGAAGGCTTTATACATTTCCCAGGACTCCAGTAGACTTAAATATATGTTAAAAGTGGAGACAGGGAGGTCTTCATTATAGTTTGAAGCACCTTAGTGGATGCTTTGATCAATAGCAGAAGAAAGTTCAAGTGGAGAGATATCCTTGGCCTCTCTTACTTACCCTTTTCTCACTGTGTTCTTGCTTTTTTTTCTTAATTGATTTAAGCTTGTGAGGCACCTTCTTGGAAATCTTATCTGCATGAAGCCAGCTGCTTCTGGGCTTCTGAGCAAAGAATAAATGTCTGTTTGGGAAGGTATTGGAGTTTCATTCTGCCAGAGACTCTGGGGACCTGAATCAAAATCAGAGAACCTTGGAGTTGGAAGGAGCCTGAGTGGCCATATAGTCTTACTATACTTGAAGAGAATCCCCTGTACAGCAGAAGTTATCTAGCCTTCATTTGAAAACCTCCAGTGAGGAGAAGCCCCCTACTTTCTGGAGGTGGCCATTTTTACCTTTGGCTAGCACTTACTTTTAGGAAGTGCTTCCCTTACATAGAGCCTGAATCTGCCTCTCTGCATTTCAACTCAATTGTCCTCTGGAGCTAAGCAGAAAACCTTTAATCCCCTTTCCCCATGAGAATTCTTTACATACTTGAAGAGAGCTACTATGTTCCCCTAAGTTGTTTTTTTTTTTAATTATTTATTTTTAGTTTACAATATTCACTTCTATAATTTTTAAAATTTTCTCCACCTTCCTCCCCTTTTCCCCAAGACAGTATGCAATCTGACATAGACTCTACATGTACATTCTTATTAAACGTATTTTCACATTAGTCATGTTGTATAGAACAATTAGAATGAATGCGAGAAACCATTTAAAAGAAAAACAACAAAATGAAACAAAGAGAGCAAATAGCATGCTTTGATCTTCATTCAGTTTCCATAGTTTTTTCTCTGGATATGGATGGCATTTTCCATCGTGAGTCTTTTGGAATTGTTTTAGGTCTTTGCATTGCTGAGAAGAGCTGTGTGTATCAAAGTAAGTTATCAAACAATATGGCTGTTACTGTATACAGTGTTCTCCTGATTTTGCTCACTTCACTCAGCATCAGCTCATATAAGTCTTTCCAGGTTTTTCTGAAGCCTGCCTGCTCACCATTTCTTATAGCACAATAATATTCCATTATATTCACAAACCACAACTTGTTCAGCCATTTTTCAATTGATGGGCGTCCCCTCAATTTCCAATTCTTGGCTACATAAAAAGAACTATAAATATTTTTGCACATGTGGGTCCTTTTCCCATTTTTATAATCTCTTTAGGACACACCCTTCGAAGCAGTACTGCTGGTTCAAAGGGCCTCTAAGTCTTCTTCCTGGAATGCTTGTCCAGACTTTACTTGAGATCTCTAAGAAAAGAAAATCTCTCAAGGCAACCCATTCTACTTCTGTAGGATCTGAAACATCTCCAGTTTGTTTAAGTGGTACTCTTATTTTCTGGTTTCCAGTCATTTTGCCATCTTGCTAGTTTTTCCCTCTGCACTAGCTTGTCTATATCTTTCCTAAGGTGTAGTGCTCAGAAATTAATACAATACTCTAAAAGCAGGAGACTGGAGAACTCTTACATCCTAATTCTGGATGCTATGCCTTTCAATGAATCTAGGAAGACATTACCATTTTTCACTATTGTACATTGTTTACTCTTTGAGCTTGCAATCCGTTAAAATCCCTTGGTCTTTTTCATAAGAACTTTTTGTCTAGACATTCCCTCCCCATCTTATTCTTGTGTGTTCTTTTTTTTTCTTTGACTAAATTATAGACCTTTACATTTATTCTTGTTAAAATCTATTGTCTTAAATTTGAATTAATGTTCATTGGATCATGGATCATTGACTATTTTAAAGCTTTAGGGAAACTAAGAGATGATCTAGTGCAACCTCCCCTTTTTTAGAGATAAAAAAACAGAGATATGGAGAGACTACAAAACTTGTCCATTATCATACAGCTGGTAAGGGTTTGCACCAGAATTTAAATCCAGGTCCTCCGACTCAAAATCCATCACTCTTCTGCTTTAGTTGTCTCCAAAATAGGGGCCATGGCATGACTCCAAAGGGCATATTATCAGCCAGCTAAAGGATATAGAGAAGAATTCAACCTCACGTTCTCTGAAATAGTTACTTGTAGGATTGGTCCCTAACACAACTAAACCCACCCTTCCCCATTACGCCTTAATATTCTCCTTTCTGCCCTCTCTGGCTACTGTACAAGTTCCTCATTTCTCTTCTGCTGTTTCTTGGCCTTTGAAAACAGGTGTAAACTCAATGTCCTCTTGACACCCACAACAGCAACTATGGAGGTGCAACTGGGAAAAGCCTGATGACCCATTCTTTCTGCTATTATAGACACTGCCAGATCACCTTGTGGCTATGGTAACCTCCTGAGGACAGAGATTTCACTAAACGCTCCTTCCTTTGTTTTGAGTGGGAAAGAATAAATTGTACATTAGTGCACTTACAGAAATTATTAATCAACAAACAAATGAATGCACACATTAGAGATCCTTTCTCAAACATTTTTTTTTACTAATAAGGAAGCACAATTTTAAAAGTTTGCAGGCACCACCCTGACTTCTCCTTAGTATTTTTTTTTTTTGTTTGGTGCTGACCCTAGATAACCATATCACTGCCAAGAAGATTAAACATTTGTTAGATGAGTTAGTTTCTGGACTATTCGGGACTCCTCCTTGTGGCTACTGTTTTACAATTGCTAAACTTCTTTGACAACGATGGCAAGCAGTGACATTACTTTTATACATTTTTCATGTGTCAGAATCAACAACTTGCTTAAATAGGCTCAAATAATCAATTAAGCACCTACTTGGTGCCAGGCATTATGCTAAATGTTAGGGATGCAAAGACAAAAGTGAAACTACCCCTGCACGTGAGAAGCGTAAATACTGTCCCTTTGGTTGGAGTTGTAATTTTATACAGTGGCATCTTCTCATTTTATCCTTTCTTCTAATTTGGGGTTGATTTTGACTTTTGCTTTAACTAGGTCATTATTTGACTACACAGAGACAGCTGGTTCTGAAGTGATTCTCATTTGTTTCTTGCCTGACAGACTCAATTTCACTTTTTTTTTGTGATGTTCATTGACATTCTCCGTGTCCTAAATTTCTTCTTAAAAAATCATGACAAGCAGACATCAAGGTTCTCAGGAGACTATAAGCTCTTGACCATTTTTTCTTGATCTTGGATCATATTTGCCAACCTTTTTTTTCATCATCTTACTTCATGCTTAATGTTATGTTGAAATAACAGAGTCTTAAGATATCTGTTGACTTGCACCGAAAGATATTATTAAATTCTTTCTTGAATTTCTTTTTTCTGTATCCTCAGCAAAAACTACTGGAGTCTAAATGGACACTATCATTATAACTGTCTGCCTGCATTTTATCATGACCTGTGAAGTGGAGATAGGATCCAAAGTATAAGGCACAAAACTATACGCCATCCCAGAAATGCCATACAAATCTGATAAACTCGCTTTATATGACTTCATCCAAAGCATCGATAACAACATTGGCACAATAAAGGGTCACTTTTATTCAGCAACACCCACAGGGAACATGGCTACCATTGACTAGGTGTCTAGCTGAGCTCTTTTAGCTCTAAATCCACAGTTCCACAGCTATCATGATCTCTGTGATCTTGAGACCACCATCACCACTTTTGAAATGTTATTTTCTATCTGGTCCAGCTAGTGTGGTAGCCATGTTTCCTTGAGAAATAGTTAACTCTTGCCTTTGATAATACATCCTTTCCTTTCCTCAACTAACACAACTCTTGGGCCTTGAAGGCAGTCACAAGCTGATGTGTCAGTTATCCATCGACAGAGAAGCCTTGCTAAGGGAATATAGCTAAGTAGAAAAAAAATGTCAGATAGAGTGTGAGAACCTTGCTTCAAATCCCAGCTCTTCTCTTTGCTAGCTATGGAACCCTAGGGAAGTTAGGCTTCAGTTTCCTTCTCTGTAAAATGAGGGGCCTAGATGTGATGATCTCTAAGAGCCAAGCCAGGTCTAAATCTGAACTGCCAATGCTCCCTTGATCTCTGTCCTCTTGAGACCCCCATCCCTACTTCTGAAATGTTATTTTCACATTTTGTGAACTGTATGACCCTAGGTGGTTCTGAGTTTCAGCTTCTTCATCTGTAAAATGGTGATAAATAACAGTGCCTTCCTCACAGGGTTCTTGCGAGAATAAAATCCATGAAGCACTTTGCAAACCTTAAGTTGCTATATGCATGTGAGTTTTCTTCTTATTATTACTACACTTCAAAATTTAAATTTGGGGGTTTGAAGTGTCATAAATAGTTGAGAGGCTAAAAAGTGGGTTGGACAGCCTGTGGTTGAACTTTTTAAAAAAAATTATTTTTTCAATTAAGTAGCTTTTACTTGATCTCTATTTCCCCTCCTTCTCCTTCACCCATTGAGAAAGAACAAAAGTTATTTTCTCTTTTTTAAATTTTTTTTCTTTCTTATGGTTTTCCTTTTTGTTCTAATTCTACTTACACAACATGACATGTAGAAATATATAGAAATGTAAATGTAGAAATATGATCATACATGTATATCATATTGTATCCTGTCTTAGGGAGGGAGGCGTGGAGGGAAGAGGGGAAATTTAGAACTCAAAGCCTTACAAAAGTGAATGTTGATAAAAAATAACTAATTAAAAAAGAAAAAAGGTGTATGTTGAAAAGAAAAAATAAATTAATTAGAAAAAGAGTGAAAGTACAAAGGAAAAACAAAACCTTTGGAACCAGTTCCAACACCGACAGGTCCAAAAACATAGAGGTAACCACTTAATAAGCATATGTATGCTGCGGGGACACACTTACATGGTTGGATGGGGCCCTTATCTTGTCCTAACATACAACTCTATAGGAGCCTCATTTATGATATAACAAAGAGGCAAAAATATGAAAACATACCCTGTTTAATGATGTAGAAATTTTAAATCTCTGCTTGTGGTCCTTAGTATTGCTCTCAGAATTATTTCATTCAAGATCAAACCTCGTGACTGACTTAGCAGTTGCTTAATTGAGCTCTAACTATGATCAATTTGCAGTATGGGTCTTCTGGCTTTTAGCACAATGCTTGGTACATTAATAATAAGCACTTAATAAATGTTTCTTGAGTGACCTGAGCACTACAGTTTTTAATGACAATATAGGCATTGCATGACCAATGGAAACTTGTCATTACTATACACACGTGTCTTTATAAGATAGCTCAGCATCACTTACACAGAGGAAAAGGACAAGCCTGAGTAAAGCATCCATTAGAATTAATTGCTGATTAAATACATTGCCTAACAGGTTCTCTGGGATGCCACTTTGGGTGGGAGGATCCCAATACTTATTATCAAGTTGGGACACATCTCCCTTTAGCAAGGCACAAAATCAGGGGAGGAGCAGAAGGGCTTGCTATGAATCAAAGACAAGGACAGGAAGTCAAGTCCAGACCTTTCTGGCTCTTTCCTCTGTATCCAATTCCCTACAGCTGGCTAACAGGCATAACCTGTTTGGAGCCCAAAAGAAGTCAGATGGTTCAGTCTCAGACAGTTCTGTCCTGCCACATTGTACTTAAGAGAATTGGATTAAAATTTTTTATCGGTATAATATACTTCCTTTCTTTATATTCCGTACCTTGCCCCAGGCTAAAAACCAGTTAAGCAAAAACAACCTACAGATCCTTTGTTTCTGGAAGCCTATGCAACATTACATTGTCCATAGACCCCGTACCTCTCCAACACAAAGGTTTCTTCCAACAACAACAAATAAACAAAGAGGAAGAATTTGTGAAAATAAATACTCAGTAGGGGTAAAGACCAGGGTTCCACCATTTTCTGTATCATTTATTATCTGTATTAGCTTGGGCAAGTATTTAAAATTCTCATGGCCTCAGTTTGTTAATCTGTAAAATGGGGGTGGTGGTAGAATTAGACCAACTGGATTCCAAGGTGACTTCTAATTCTAGATGCATTATTTTTTATCAGTTCTTTTTGGGTGCAGTCCTGCTGACTTCTGTCTGCTCAGCTCAGCCCTGCTGGCATGGTCATTTTGATCATTGACACCCTTCAACCCAACACTTAGCACTCTCAAGATACTCCTGGCCCACCCTTCTTCACTTCTGTATGATGTAACATATTAGGGTAAACAGTACCAAGACAGGGCATGACAGCTAGACAGGTAAAACAGCCATCCTCAAATGCCCAGATAATCAGGGCAGGGGAGAGCAGTATTTCTTTACCCAAGACTGGCCGTTCTTTCTTCTTCCAATGTTTATCTCTGACCAAATAAGAAAAGAAACTGTAAATCAGAAAGGGAATTATCTTGACTAAAATCTCCTTGCTTTTTTTCCCTTTCCAATGAGATAGTAGTTTCAGAAAAAGGGACTAGACTAAAATGTTTGACTCATGCATGGGCAGGGAACTATTGGGAAATGTCAGCTTTTCTTGGCCAATCAGCTGATGAAACTGTCAGGGAGTGTGTGACCATGCTAATTGGCTGTGAGAAAGCTGTTGAGAAAATGAGAAAGCTCCCAGCAGCCTCGTGGGCAGGATGACTCAAGAGGCACAGGGACCAGATGAATGTACATTTCCCTAGCTCATAATGAAATTAAATTGGATGGACCTCAGAGTATTTTCTTGTACTAAGCTTATTTTCAAGATCCTGCTAAATTTGACCAGCTAAAATTCTTTTTATAATATCATCCCAAGTGCATGGATGCTGTTTAACTTCAAAGTCATTTTTTTTTTCATTTAAAGGGTAATGATATTCATACCAGAAGAAACACGATTCTGTAGAAAATGAGGATAGTAAAAATATTGTGATTTAGCTAAATTCAACAAGTATTTATTAAATGCTTATTATATACCAGATACTAATCTGGGGGATTAATCTAATATAGGGACTAATGTGGGGAGATAAAGATTAAAAATATAATAGTCCCTGTCCTCAAGGCCCTAAAGGGGGGGTGGAGGTGAGGAAGGAGCCACAAACAAATAAACACAAAATAAATACACAGCGGTTTGAGAGGAAATGATAGGCACCAACATAGGAAAGATCAGGAAAGGCCTCATATAGTATGGGCCCTTTGAGTTGGGCCTTGAAGGGTTCCAAAAGGCTAATGTGAAGAGAGCTGCCTGAGGCATGGAGGTGGATGAAATGTACATTATGGCCTTCTCTTTCTGCCCCAGCACTCTCTTGGGGAGTGTTTCTAGCTCTGAGACTATTTTAGTGTAAGCAGATAGACTAATTTAGTTACAATGTAGAGTACATTTGGGGGAGGACAAGGAATAAGTCTGGAAGCCTGCGAATTTGTTTCTTATCTTAGAGGCAATTGGGAGCCACGAAGACTCTTGAATAGTGCATTAATGTGTTTAGATTTGAGCTTTGGAAATTTTTTTATGTCTGCTATGTGTAGGATGTATTGGATGGGGCAACAATGGTCTAGGCAAGAGGTAATGAGGGCCTGGATTGGAAGAGTATTAAGTGGAGGATGTTAAGGGATGATGTTAAGTGGAGAAAACAGCAGAGATAGAGGGACATTTTATAAGGGAAAGAGGGTCTTTCCCCCTACTTAGTAGTATTTTTTAAAATTACATTTAAAGATAGTTTTCAACATTCACTTTTATATGATCTTGAGTTCCAATTTTTTTCTCCCTCCCCTCCCAAAGGTGGCATGCAGTCTGATATAGGATATACATGCACAATCATATTAAACATATTTCCACATTAGTCATGTTGTGAAAGAAGAATCAGAACAACAGGGAAAAACATGAGAAAGAAAAATAACAAAAAGAGAGAGAAAATAGTATGTATGTTTCCGTCTGTATTCAGACTCCATAGTTCTTTCTCTGGATATGAATAGCGTTTTCCGTAATAATCTTTCAGAATTGTCTTAGATCGTTATATTTCTGAGAAAAGCCAAATCTATCAAAGTTGATCATTGCACAATGTTTCTATTACTGTGTACAATGTTCACCTGGTTCTGCTCACTTCACTCAGCATTAGTTCATGTAAGTCCAGTTTCTTCTGATATCCTCCTACTCATCTTTTCTTATAGCACAATAGTGCTATACACCAGAACTTGTTCAGTCATTCCCAGTTGATGGGCATCCTCTCAATTTCCAATTCTTTGCCATCACAAAAAGAACTGCTATAAATATTTTTGTATATGTGGGTCTTTCCCCCTTTTTTATGATCTCTTTGGGATATACAGACCTAGTAGTGGTATTGCTGGATCAAAGGGTATATGCAGTTTTATAGCTCTTTGGGCATAATTCTGAATTGCATTTCAGATGGTTGGATCAATTCACAACTCCACCAACAATGTGTTAGTATTCCAATTTTCATAACTGAAAAGATGTTGCTGTATTTGGGTTAACAAACCCACTTTCAAAACTTTGACAGTTAGCCAGTGTGGGTAAGAAAGTCGTATAACCCCTCTCTCTTTCAGTTTGCTCCTGCAAGGATAATCAGGCATACTAATGCTCAAACCAACTGCCTTCGCTCAGAGAGCTACTGTAAAGACTAAATAAAGTTGTTAATTCATTCATTCAATGAACATTTAAGTGCCTATAGTATTGTAAGTGCCAGGTATCTACTGGGTGCTATGGTTGCTAAGTAAAAAATAAGTCTAGTCCCTGACCTCTAGGAGTTTATACGCTGAGAGCTAAAGCAGATAAAATGCTTGGTAAACTGTAAAGCACCATATGATATATGTATAACCACATATTAGTTTAAATTCCATTTTGGAAAGTATATTACCTGGAAGATGTAACTTTCTGGGTTTTTTTTTTAAACTGTACTTTAATAGGCCCATAGCTGACAAGTCTTTAAACTGGAAAACCAATAAACAGAGTATAGTATATACTACATTAGATGTGAGAGTATGCCCTTGTGTTTTCAGTGTAATTGCTAGATAAGGGAAATCAGGTGATTTTCTGCACGCATAAATGGTGCCCTAAAAGAAGTGACCTTTGATGGTGGTAGATTTTACTTTTTAATTAAGGCTGATCTGGATATGTGATGAGATTGACACTTAGTAGTCCGTTAAACTATCTTGAATATCTTGTGTTGAAATTTATACAGGGTTAAACAGAAAGACCTAGCTTTAGACCAAACTGATATAGATAATGCTTTTCTTTGTTGATCATGCTTCCTCTCTGTTTCTGTGTCTCTCTTTCTCTCTCTCTCTTTCAGTCTCTCTCTCTGTCTCTGTCTCTGCCTCTTTGATGGCTTTCTGGTTCAGTCCCAGCTCTGTCATGGGGAATATTTCCAGCTCTGTTACTATATTTTTTCATATTTTTCATATTAAACACATTTTCATATTAGTCATGTTGTAAAGAAGTATTAGAACCAATGGGAGGAACGATGAGAAAGAAGAAGCAAAACAAAATAGCAAAAGAAAAGAAAGAGTAAATAGTATACTTCCATCTTCATTCAGATTCCATGTTTCTTTCTCTGGATGTGGATAGCATTTTCTATCATGAGTCTACCAAGTGTGTGAAAGTTAGTCATTGCACAATGTGGCTGTTACTGTGTACAGTGTTTTCCTGGTTCTGTTCACTTCATTCAGCATCAGTTCATATAAATCCTTCCAGGTTTTTCTGAAGTCTTCCTGCTCACCATTTCTTATAGCACAATAGTATTCCATTACATTTACATACCACAACTTGTTCAGCCATTCCCCAATTAACGGGTATCCCCTCAATTTCCAATTCTTGGCCACCACAAAAAGAGCTGCTATAAATATTTTTGTACATGTGGGTCCTTTTTGCATTTTAATGATCTCTTTGGGATACAGACCTAGTAGTGGTATTACTGAATCAAAGGGATGCACAGTTCAATAGCCCTTTGGACATAGTTCTGAATTGCTTTCCAGAATGGTTGGATCAGTTCACAACTCTACCAACAGCGCATTAGTATTCAAATTTTCTGCACATCTTCTCCAACCTTTATCATTTTCCTGTTTTGTCATATTTGCCAATATGATAGGTGTAATGTGGTACCTTAGAGTTGTTTTGATTTGCATTTCTTTAATCAATAGTGATTTAGAGCATTTTTTCCATATGACTATAGATAACTTTAATTTCTTAATCTGAACATTTCCTGTTCGTATCCTTTGACCATTTATCTTTGGGGGAGTGACTTGTGTTCTTATAAATTTGACTCAGTTTTCTGTATGAGAGAAATGAGGCCCTTATCAGAGACATTTGCTGTAAAAATTGTTTCCCAGGTTTCTGCTTCCCTTCTAATCTTTGGTTGCATTGGCTTTGTTTGTGCAAAAACTTTTCCATTTAATATAATCAAAATCATTCATTTTGCATTTCATAATGTTCTCTATCTCTTGTTGGGTCATAAATTCTTCCCTTCTCCATGGATCTGACAGGTAAAGTATTCCTTGCTCTCCTAGTTTACTTATAGCATCATTCTTCATATTTAAATGATATATGTACCCATTTTGACTTTATCTTGGTATACGGTACAAGATGTTGGTCTATGCCTAGTTTCTGACATATTATTTTCCAGTTTCTCCAGTAGTGAGTTCTTATCCCAGAAGCTAGAGTCTTTGGATTTATCTGATACTATTTGTAATGTTAATTAGAGTTAAAGATATCCCCTGCCCATTAATAGGCTTCACATGAAGTTCATTAAGGGAAGTTTTGTAATTTCAACAAGGTGCCCTCCAGCTCTGAAAATGAGATGAAAACCTCTGAGATGAAGTTTTGCTTTGGGGGCTTGGAAAAAGGTTCATGTGCCAGATGAGACTCTGGGTAGCTGTTAAGGAGCCGTCCCCCCCACTTTTAAAAAACCCAGATGTTGGTGCTTCTCTCTCTGGTGACTATGTACGTATGTAATAGTCAGATAGTTGGATCTGTCTGTTGATCTGTGATGTATGGATTGTTTATGGTCAGAAAGTTAGAACCCCTGTCTGTTGGTCTTTATTTCTCTGCTTCTATTTTCCCTATTGGTGAGTGTTATTAAAGTAGATTGTTGACTCCTGAAAAGTTGTTTTCCTTTTAGAAAAGCAGATCTAAGAACCTATGCAGCAGGCCCTCCTGTGTATGCCAGGGTCCTTGCTGATACACCATTTCAATGAAAGAATAAGACCTTGTCTGATGAGTGAGTTGTTTCCTAGGTGTAAAGCATTTTGGATGGGGGTCCAGCCCTATTAGGTAACAGCAGGAATCCTAGAGAACTCACTTACTAAAATATCTAAATATTGATAAATTAAACAAACCAGGCATTTTGTTATTCAGTTATTTCAGTCATGTCTGACTCTCTGTGATGTCATTCAGAGTTTTCTTGGAAAAGATACTGGAGTGGTTTGCCATTTCCTTCTCTAGCTCATTTTACAGATGAGAAACTGAGGCATCCAAGGTTAAGTGACTAACCTGGAGTCACACAACTGGTAAGTGTGAGGCCAGATTTGAATTCAGGAAGATGACTGACTCCAGGCTGGGTACTCTGTGCACTATGGTACCACCTGGCTGCCCTAAACCAGGTATACCTTCACCTAGTTATTCTAAAGATGTCTGTACTTCAATATTATGAAATTAGAATGAATTATCTCTATCCTCAAAAACAACAAAACCCTGACATTTTTTCAAACTTCTCTATTTCTATTGAGGGAAAAACTTTTTCCCTCTCCATTCCAACACCCTCCCCTCCCAAACCTAGTTATCTAGGTACCTAATCTTAAAGTCACTCTTGCCTCTTCCCTTTCCTTCATTCTCCATATCCAATCAGGTACTAAGTCTTATCTGTCACACCTTCACAAACTGTCTTATGTCTCTTCTCCCCATTTGTGAGGTTATCATTTTAGTATAGGTCTCATCACCTCTTATCTGGACTACCGTAGCAGCTTTCTCATTGATATCTGTGCTTCTGTTCTCTCTTTCCTCCAATCCAGCTGCCAAAATCATCTCTCGAAGATATGAGTCTACCATGTCACTCCCCTTCATTGATACAGCTCTGCTTATGTTTCCAGTGTTGCTTCATACTATGCCCTTTCACCTGTATTGACTCTTCACACTTTTCTTCTACCTTTTCCTTGCCTACTATCTTGCCACCTTTGAGAAAATTCTGTCCTAGCACTTGGCTACCTTGATAGGTGACTCCTTCATCAGGACCACCATTTTAGGAAGGATGAAACAGAAGGGTTAATTTCACTCACCCCTGGGTTCATGCTCCAGACCTCTCTTCCATCTCCTTCCTTACCACATGGCCCAATCCCCTCCCCTGGATTTTCAACTCCAATTTATTGGGTTTTTTTTTGGGGGGGGAGGAGGAAGACAAGGCATTTAGTGGTTAAGTGACTTGCCCGAGGTCACAGAGTAAGTGTCAAGTGTCTAAGACTGGATTTGAACTCAGGTCCTTCTGATTTCAGGGTCAGTGCTCTATTCACTGTGCTACCTAGCTGCCCCAAATTTATTGTTTTCCTGTAGATTGTAAGTTCCTTGAGAGTAGGGGTTTTTGTCTAATTTGCTTGTGTTTATGCTCCCAGGGCTTCCAGACAGATCGGACTATTTTCCAAACTCTGTGGCCATTGTCTATTTTTGAAATGCACCCATCCTCATCCCTGCCTCCCAGAATTCTTACTTTCTTTTCAGACTTAGCCTAGGTGTCCCCTCTTCCGTGAAGCCTTCCTGGATCCTTTTCAGCTGTTAGTACTTTCTCTCTCCTTAATATTCCTTGTACTGAATTTATTTATATACATGATCTCTCCCCTGCCCAGTAGAAGGTAAACATCTTGAGAGCAGAGACTGTTACCACTTTTATCTGTTTCTCTCCAGTGCCTTGACTGAAATTGCACACTTCTGCTTTATTCCAAAGGAGAAGGTTGGCAGAGTGGGTAGAGTGCTGGAAGGGTAGAGTCAGGAAGCTGCAGGGTAGAATCCTGCCTCTGAAGCTTACCAGCTGTGCCCTCTTAGCAAGCCACTGTCCCTTTCTAAGTCTTGGCTTCCTTATTTCTACAGAGGGGATAATAATGTCCTTAGCGCCAACCTCATAGAGACACTGTGATGTTCAAAGGAAGCGATGTATCTAGAGCCCTTTGCGGACTTTAAAGGGCTCTGTAAGGGTCCAATTATGTTTTTTATCATTCTCAAAACCAGCATGATATTAGTGGAGAAAGAACTGGGTTTGTTGTCAGAAGCCCTGGGTTTGGTTCCTGGCTCTGACATTGACTCACTGTATCATTCTCAAATGAACTACAATTCATTTCATGTCTCCAGGCCTCTTTATCCTTATCTGTAAAATGGGGATGACAGTATTTCATATTACTTACTTCATACAGTTAGCACTCCTTTGAGGCTACCTCTCCAGGTTGGGTCCCTGGAGAGGAGCAACTACTCTTAGGTTCAACAATGCCTTTGTAGTGTTGCTCTGTCAAAACTATAGTTCACTTAATAAATTAAGCAGAAGAATGCTAAAACAAACAAACAAATGAAAAAAAAAACTGTAGTTCTTGAGTCCCCACTAGTGTGGTTCTCGTTAATGGTAAGTCCATAGTCATAATTAGGTTTTCCCCCAAAGGCATTTACTAACACGACTTGGTAAAAACAGTAGTAACAAAATATTCTCCCCATAAAACCCTGGGGCACAGTCTTTGACAAATATGCAGAGTACAGCAAAAATAAACACAGACTTGCAATAATGGGAGTGAAACATGCATGTAGGAAACATATATGACAGGCTACTAACTCCAGATCTAGAAGCCCTTTCTTTCTTGTGGAGTCCTTATAAAACTTTTCCTGGCTCAGCTTGTCTGCTGGGTGAATTGCTCATCTGGGTTTCCAGTGCTTGTTCTTCACAGGGTGCAGCGACTCTCAAGAGTTCATAGGTGGTTCTCTTCTGTTGCCAGTGCTTATTTTTCTTGAAGCTACGCTAGGCTTGGAGTAGCTACTTCTCAGCTAATTTATATATGAATAATTTGAGACTGAAGAAGACTGAAGAGGAACATAAGGGAAGGCACTGAGACCGTTTCCTGTTGCTTGAATGGAGCTAAGCCCAGCTGAGCCCAGGGGAGCAGATGGCTCATAGGAGAGAAAAGCCTAGCATTTGCTTTGTTTCCTCTGCTCCTGTACTCCCATCTCCCCAACGAGCTGATAGGAGGAAAATAGGCTCTGCATCTACGACTGGGAGATGAGTGAATTGGATGAAAAGCTTTGCCGCTGGAAGCCAATTGGAGGAAAGATGTTGCTTCTAGGAAAGAAAAAAGAAACTGCCCACCAGAGATGTCTGAGGAAAGAAGAGGCATGTGATCCTTGTACTTTGCCACTACCTGTGGCTTAAGACGGGAAAACCCTTCAGAGCCCAGCCAAATGTGCAGGCCTGAACAGCTCTGGAGATCCCAGGTTTAGAGGAATTGCTTTGCTAAGAGAGTGAGACACTGCCTTAGGGCCCTGCCAAAAAAGTATTTCTAGAGGAGGCAGATCATAGAGAAGTGGCTCCATTTTTAGCAGGTGACTTTTGGTGCAGAGGTTTCCTTAAGGAGACCACAGGTAGCAAGGCCTGTAGACTAGAGTCATGAGTTGATCTGGGATACAATGAGTTTCCTTATTCACGTGCCTCTGTTGAGTTTCTGTAAATTGATGCCAACTCTTCTCCCACAGATACTTCGTTCATTGGTGGGAGAGTGTGATCCAGGTTTTTGCGTGGACTGCTATGACTATTCTTGCTTTGCATTCTGTTTAGTAAATACTTCATGACTAAGAGTTAATGACATCATTACAGCTGCTTTGTTTAAATGAAAAGCATGGTGGTAGGAAGTTAGGAGCCACAGTTGTGAGGGGTAGAAATAGAGAACCCTCATACTAAGGTTACCCCTAGCATTCTGAGAGGGAGTGGTAGCCGTATGACCAGCCCCATCTGGGAAAATCCCTGACCTGTCATCATGGGAGTAGGTTGGATGAGTGAGTTAGCCCAAAGAGAGAATATAACCACAACAAAGCTACAATGTGAGTGCCATGCCCATTCTATATGCATACATACATATAGAAATTACACATACACATGTAAATTATGTGTATGCAAACTATATAAGCTAGCAATCCTATCAAAGTGAAATTAAGTTAGTCTTTAATAATCAGAACATATGGAAAATTAATGCCATATCTCCACAGAGAGGATTCTGTGTACCATTCAATGTACTGAAAATTGCTTAAGATGGTATAAATGCACCTAAGCCCTTTGGTGAAGGATGCTGTTACCCTCTTTAACAGAGCTGGTGTCTATGTATGGACACTCTCTGGTTGCTGCCATGGATGGAGGCCAATAGCCTTTGTCTCTAGTTTAGGGGAAATTTAACTAAAATGTTAATGACATATTGAACACCATTTAATTTCATGATAATGGCCATTAACCCCAAAGAACCACCAGACCATAGATTTCATGCCATCCTCCAAGCTTGGGATAAATTGATCTTACCCGTCTCTCTAATGGACAGTCAAATCCCTAAGGTTCAATGTAGGAGCCATCTCTTCTCACTGATGTGGTGCCTGACACCTTCTTCCTCCCCAAGATCTGTTATTATTACACTAATGAAGGTTCATAGGCTCATAGACCTAGTGTTAGAATGGATCTAAGGGGCTAGTGAGTCAAACCCTCTCTTATTAGAGATAAGGCCATGAGGAGACAGGTACAGAACTTGTCCAAGGTCATATGACTGGCAAGTATCCGAGGCAGGATTTGTGTGTGTATATATATGTTTAAAGTTTTATTGATATGTGTTGTTTTTACATTACAAATATTTATAGATTACCCCTTCTGAGAGGTCTTTTGTGATAGGATGAAATCTGGGTCTCTGAATCTAAGCCCATCATTTATACTATTATAAGTAGTATAAGTACTATAGGTTTTCAACTTAGGTTTTCAACTATTTTCAGCACCCTAAGACAAAGTCATGACTGCCCCTCTTTAGTAATGACTCCAATTGCTCTGGCCCATACCAGAAATCTTTCCAGCTTGGTAGGACCCCCTTCCCTCCAAGACATAATGAGACTTTGAAAGAAAATTTTGGGGCATATATTAAAGACGTGAATGATAGTTGAATTGAAATCTGTCATCACTAATAAAATATCAGTCCAAAGCCTTTATCCCATCTCTTCCCTTCTTGGGAGTGGGGATTGTTTCATTCTTTTTATTTGAATTTCCAATGCCTAAGACAATTGTAGGTGCTTAATAAATACTTGCATGTTTATTTAATGATGGTGTTCATGATGGGATGGGATGGATCAGTAGCGTTACCTCTACAAAGAAAGGATTGGGGGTCATGGTGTAGACAATACAACACTAGATTTGGAGTCAGGAAAACCTCCACTCAAGTCCTGCCTCTGACACTTCCCAGTTTTGGGACCTCGGGGAAATCCTTTAGAGCCTCATTTTCTTCATTTGTAAAATGGGTTTATCGATAACATCTACCTCCTAGGGTTGTTATGAGGAACAAATTAGATAATAATGGCAAAGTACTGTACTTTTTAAAGCTCTGTGTAAATGTAGTTATTACTATTAGGTAGCAGCAAGCTCCAGGGGCAGGATTTGAACCACATGCCTCTGAATACTGTACAACTTAATCATATTTGGCCATTCATCAACAGATGCTTTCTCCCTTCTTCTCATAGACTCGTGGATCTCGTAGACTCGGGAAGACCAGAGTTCAAATCCCACCTCTGATACCTATTACTGTGTGACCAAGTCACTTGATTTCCATGAATCTCAGTTTCCCCATCTGTTAAATAAGGAAGATGAGTTAGAGGGCTTTAAAATCCCTCCCAGCTCAATCTATGACATAATCTCAGAGCTGGAAACATCCTTAGAAATCTCTCTCTTTACTTTCCAGAAATAACCTGTTGTATACTTTTGTATTGAATATACAAATAACTTCTGTGGCATGGACTAAGTAAGGTAAATGAGGATGCAACTGGATTGTCTCACTCCTGGGCTGGAATGATGATGAAAATAATGCTTTACCATTAATTTTTTAGAAACATTTTTATTTAAACTTTTGAGTTCCAAATTCTATCCCTCCCTCTCCTCTCCCATACCTTACATGGTTAGCAATCAGATGTGGAGTATTTTCATATTAGTAGCTTTGTATAAAAAGACTCATAAAATAAAGAAAAGAAATAAAGTGAAAAAGAGCATGCTTCAGTTTGTATTCAGGCAATATAATTTCTTTCTCTGGAGTCAGATGGTATGTTTCATCATTAGTCCTTTGAGATTGTCTTGGATCATTGCATTGCTGAGAATAGCTAAGTCATTCATAGTTCTTCATCGAACAATCTTGCTATTACATGTACATTATATGTACAATGTTCCCTGGTTTTGTTCACTTTATTATATGATGCATAGTTCATGTCTTTCCGGGTTTTAATCATCCTGCTTGTCATTTCTTATAGCACAATAATATTCCACTATAATCATATACCACAACTTGTTTAGCCATTCTCCAGTTGATGGGCATCCTTTGGATTCACAATTCTTAGCCATCATAAAAAGAGCTGCTATAAATATTTTTGTACAAACAAGTCCTGTTCCCTTTTTGTGGATATCTTTGGGATATAGACCTAGCAGTGATATTACTGTTTTATAGCCCTTTGGGTATAGTTCCAAACTGTGTTCACAATTCTATCAATAGTACATTAGTGTCCCAATTTTCCCAGTCTTCTCCAAAATTTATCATATTCATTTTTTGTCATATCAGTCACTCTGCTATACAGTTTTTAAAGTATTTTAAATTCATAAGGTTCTCTTGCATGATTCTCAGAAGAAAAAATTAGGCGCCATTAATAAAAGATATTCTACTCCCACCTCGTGGTAGCCATAGGAATAACAAGGTCTAGGGGAAATTGGCCAGAAACTGGAGAAAATTGTAGGTGCTTCCCTTCTCAATGAGCATTACTTTACCTCTCTCTCCTTATCTGCTGTCGCTTTCTCTGACACTTGTTGACAGAAATCCAGTTAGGTCAAATGCTCCGATCTAGCAGAATTGATCTGGGGAGGCAGAGGTGTGCAATGGAGAGAGCCCTGGATTTGGAGTCAGAGGGCCTGGGTTTAAATTCTTACTCGTTACAAACTGATTAACCTCCCTGGGTTCAGTTTTAAACCTATCACTCTCTGTTTCAGAGCAAAATAGAAAGGGGTTTTTTTCTTTAAGCTATCTGTAGCTGAACAATTGAGTGTGAACAGTGGAATGGGTCTGTGGGTGAAATGGTTGTGCTTCCTGGGCAGCAGTTGGGGCAAGGCTGGAGAGTAGAGATAGCACCTGACTGAGAGGAGAGAGGCCTAAGCTGGACATGGAATTCTGCCAGCGACTCACTCTAACTCTTGGTAAATGATTTAATATCTCTGGGGCCCAGGCTGCTCAGCTGTAAACCAGGAGTGATCGTGTCTCCTCCTCAGAAATGGGGCGTCAAATGAGACAATGGATATTCATAGTGTTCATAGCCCCAATGTTGAGGTTTAGGGGTCCTGGGACTCTGAAATAGCAACACCTGGGTCCTGCCCGAATGAATTCCACTCACGCATTCTTTCAGCCAAGGACAATGTTTATTAAAACACCTGTAGAGGGTGATTCTAAATATCTGCCATATTGGCCAGACTCTTAAAGAATCTGAGCATTGGCCAGATTCTTAAGGAATCTGAACACTTTTCTGCAGGCAAGTTGGATCTTTTATATAGAATTCTGTGTGAACAGAGAAGGAATCTAGATGGAATTAAGGGAGTGGTGGCCTAGGGTGGGGCCAGGGGCAGACAATGAAAGGATAGGTAATTACCTGGGATGGACCAACTGCCCCAGGTGAATGCCCGGAACTTGAACCATGTGGGAAAGTTCAAGGGCTTTTCCTTTTATGGGGTTCAGATCCCAGAGACATGGTCTTTTCCTTTTGGGGGTTCAGAACCTATAGCCATCACTAGGGCTATGTCTATCTAACTCCATCATTTTACAAAGGAGGAGACTGAGGCCCAGAGATGTAAACTAACCTACCAAGTTTCCATGGATAGGAAATGACAAAATATGGATTTGATCCCCAAGACTCTGAATCCCAAACCAATGCTTTTGCAGTGTACCAAGCTACAATTTTAGAAATATGAAGCACTCAAGAAGTAAAGAGTATTCAGCTGAACATTTAATATTAATAGATGACATTTGCACAGAACTTTGAGGTTTTGCAAAGAATTTTCTTCATACATTATCTCATCTGAGCGTCACAACAGGTCTAGGAAATAAGGACTATTGTTATTTCCATTTTACAAATAAGAAAACTGAAGTTCAGAGAAGTAAATTTATTTGATAAGTATGTGCTAATTGACATACTGCATATTTGGCACTGTGCCCGTTTACTTCCAGTTTACCCTGTAGGTAACAGCCCACTTGTTTACAGGTTCTTTTCCTCATTAGAATGTTAAGTTCCTTGAGGCCAGGGACTCTTTTTTGTCTTTCTTTGTATCCCCAGTGGCCAGTACAGAAACTGGCACATAATAAATTAGAAAATAAGCACTTAATGAATAATTGATTTGATTTGAATCGATGACGCTAGGTGTTGGAGAGACAAAGACAAAAATGAAACAGACCCTGCCCTAGAGGAGCTTACACCCTGAGAGTGAAACCACAGATACTAGATGAGCAAATACAAAAGACAGAAATAATGTTGACCACATCCCTTTCTCACATCTTCATGGCTCCTTATTTGTCAGGTTTTTCAATTGCCACACCCCCCCACAACAGACTGTAACCATGTTATATGATTTGCAGCCATTTAACATCCTGTGGAAATATTTTTATTTCCCACAGTAGTGTGAAATAAAGCTTGAAAGGTAGACTGAGGCTTTGTTGTAGGCCAAAGGAGCTTGGACAGACACGAAATGAAAAAGAAGCTCTTAGACTTTTTCATACCATCCATCGTTGATCCCACAAAGGAGGGAAGAAAATGCTGGGCCAACACACAGCCTTTGGCCTCATGGGTCATGGATGAGGCCCTGAAGGAGAACTTAAGGTGTCACTTCCAGGCTTGAGGAACAAACTGGTAAAGAGGGAAAAGAGAAGGAAAGGCAGGGGGAAGTACAAGATTAAGAGAAGAGATGGAAAAAATAGAAGAAAAAAGAAAAAGTAAAACCATAGGCCCAGAAAATTTTAAGTAAGTCTTAGAACATTTATGCAATTCTTATTGTCAAATTTCCTTGATCCATCAAAGTCCAACAGACCTCCTTTTACACCTTTAACTAAGAGAATCTGTTTTTCTCATTGTTTTTGTATTCCCATTGTAAGGGTTACTGCTGTGCAAGCATAGAAAGCCACACTAAATAATTGGTATGAGTTAATTCAGCTTGTTCAGTCATTCACCAAACATATTAACCATTGATAGTATTCAGGGTTCCAGGCTGCATACAGGGAGAGAAGCAAAGTTTGGATAAGAGAATCCCTGCTCTCATGAAACTCACAGTCTCATAAGGAGATAACAAAGAAATACGTGTAACTAGAATTTGAAATAAATGCCTGGTGGAAATATATAAGCAAATTATCCAGCGAGGTCCAAGCGGAGAAAATTCACTATTTGCTATGGGAGATTAGAGAAGACAATGGAGAAAAGGATGTTTCACTTGGGTTTTAAAGGAAGGGTAAGAATTCAAGCATCTGGAAAGTAAGAGCAAAGACATAGAGATGGGAGAATACAGGGCATGTCTTGGGGGACAAAGTTATCCAGTTTGGATATAATGTTGAATGGATGGAAGGGGAAAATGAGATTGGGCTTTCTTGGGGACAGATTGATGAAGGTCAGACAAAATACCTTAAACTTCATTGGGTAAGCAAAAGGGAGTTGCTAAAGACTTTTGGTCAGGAAAGACATGACTATGTGATCTAGTGGATGGAGTGTTGGAGTTAGGAAACCCTGAGTTTTAATCCCAGTACTAGCTGTGTGACTCTGGGCAAGTCCCTTAACTTCTCTGTGTTTCATTTTCCTCATTTGTCAAATAAGGGTGGCGGACTCAAAGGCCTATAACATCTCTGTAGCTCTAAATCCATGCTCCAACAAGGATCTGGATGTCAGAGGTTTCCTAGGCATCCCCTTGAGGGGAGGGGTTTCTGGCATGCTCGCTCACAAACTCCCATGAGCATTCAGTTGTGTTGTTTCAGACTCTCCATGATCCTATTGGGGGTTTTCTTGGCAAAACTACTGAGTGGTTTGCCATTTCCTTTTCTAGTTCATTTTACCAATGCAGAAACTGAGGCAAACAGGGTTAAATGACTTGGCCAGTATCACACAGCTAGTAAGTGTCTGAGACCAGATTTGACCTCAGGAAGATGAGTTTGCCGACATCTTGGCCCAGCCCTCTGTCCACTGAGTCATGCTTAGCTGCCCACAATGCTACCTATTAGTGTACTTCCTATCAATAATCTGACTTATTTTTTTGTGGTCTAGTAAGAACATTTAGTTAAAAAAAAATCATTCCCCCTAAACTAGGAGTTCATTTCCTACTACACAATCCCTGGGATGAGCAAGTTCAAACTTAAATTGTGTAGGTAATTGAGTTACACATGTAGAGAACAAATATCCTATAAAGGGGTAACTTTCATATCCTAGCTGTTCGAAGGTCCTTTCTCTCTTTGCAGAATTCTCCTGAAGTTCTCTTTAGCTGTAGCTCCTGTTGGATGGGTGGCCCAGTTGCACCTGAGGATCACTGCCTCTGTTGAGTCCACAGCTAGCCCTTCTCTCTCCCAGGAGGGGTCTCACTCTCTGACCCCGATTCTGCCCTCTCAGCATTTTTGTTTGTCTGCAGTGTGTTCTAGGTGTGTCTCTCTCTGCCGCCAGCTGGCTGCCTTGTGTCCTGCTGGTTCAGTCTTCCTGAAAGCGTGGTGATAGAGGAAGGAGAGGAGAAAGAACAAAACGTTTTCTTTCTCCAAAGGAAAATTCCCTCTTGGAGCTAGGCTCCAACTCTGGTTTGTTTGGCTGAGTACCTTAAAATTGGCTTGTTTTCTTATACACAGACCCAGATCTGATTCTTTAACCCATCACATAATATTTTCTGTCTTCATCCAAAGATTAAAAGGTTTAGTCCTCTTAAATTGATAAGCCCTTGTTCATACTTAGTTTACACTTTCATTGATTTGTTGATTAATTGGCTCAGAAGAACTGGGACTTTTGTGATTGCCACAATTGAAATAGAAAGCTTCCACCTTACACTCATACAACTACCTTTTTAAAATGACCATACCTTGGTCTGATGACATCCTTTCCATTGTTTCTCCCATGCAATTTTCTATTGGCAATGTGTTCTAGACTATAGAGGTTCACTGTATATATGTCTGTTGCATTTTAGGTGGCCAGTAGCTTTCATTTTTCCCAGACACTCTGGTACTCTCTTATTTAAAGCCATAAGAATTTTGATTTGTTTTTAAAGGGGAGGGGGCCTCAAGAGACTACCTTGGAGTCTTTAAAAGTCATGGTTAATTTCTCAAGGGTGATCCAGCTTACTCTTCCTGTTCAACTGTAGTCAGTCCATTGTTTGATTTCAGTGTTTTTCCAAGGTCCCCCTGCACTCATAGATCAGCACTATGGGTCAGCCATCCTATAGCTTTAATTAAAAAAAAAAAACCCAAACTTTTGTATAACGTGTTCTCATGTAATCTGTCTTAAAATACCTTGTGGGTTGGTGAGATATTAAACCAGGTTCTCCTGGTGACTGAAATAATCCCTGATTGCGAATGAGTTATGAGGGAAGCTAAGGCCACAGATTCTCCTTAATAAATCCAGAGACCTTAATTTGCATAAGCTCATACATAATTTACTCAAATCTACATAACCGTTTACTTGGTAGGTTTAAATGGCTCTGACTTATAGTATATATTTAATAATCTGTGTGATTCAGTGACCCTGGTGGATTTTCCAATTCATGAGTCTTGACTTAGAGACCTGGTTGTCATTAAGCTGGAGGAGCTGAGACATATGCCCATTTACATAATGATGGGGCAGCTTTTCTTCTCTGTGCCTAAATGAGGGTTTTTCTAATGTACTAGCCTGTGGACTTTGTTATTGTGTAGTTGTCATTTCGGTTGTGTCTGACTCTTTGTGGCCCCTTTTAGGGTTTTCTTGGCAAAGATTCAGAGTGGTTTGCCATTTCCTTCTCTAGCTCATTTTACAGATGAGGAAACTGAGGTAAAACAGACACACACCGTCTGAAGCTGGATTTGAACTCATGAAGATAAATCTTCCTAATTCCCAGGATAGTACTCTATCTAATGTGTCACCTAACATGGGGCCTGGTAAAAAGGAGGTGGTTTATTAAATACTGGTTGACAGATTGATTGTCTTCACTTTATGGGACAGAAAGAATCAATGGAGCTTCCAAAGCTGGACATCATTTGGATACTGGAAGAATCTACCCTTGAGTTTGTCTTAAGTTTTGAGGTCCTTGGGGAGACGTTGTTGCATGACTTGCAGTTAGGAAGAACTAACTCCAAATGCTGATTCAGTCACTTAGTGTGTGACACTGGAAGTGTCACTTAATCACTCAGGCTGTCAAGCACTTCCTCAAGTCTTATTTAATAAATTAAATATTGATTTTGATTTGTATTGGTGAAAGAAATTTTCCTCTCCAATGCAAATCACAGATCTAGATGGACTCATTTAGATCGTTGGGGTCCTTGAATGGAAGCACTATCTGTAGCTGGCTTGCATAGAACCTAACCACTGGTCTTCTAAATTGATCCTCCCTGTTTTTGAGGTCTCTTATGGGGCTGGAAGAGGAGCAGTCACAGACCTTGTTTATGGGGTATCCTCATGTTTCGGAACCCTCATAGGAAGAGCAGAATTATAGGCTATTAAAGTAGGAAGGGATCCAAGTCATGTATTCATGTCTCATCACTCTTGCTCCATTGCAAACTCTTGGAGGTTAAGGAAAATGCCTTACAGAGCTTGAATTAAGGATAAATGATCTGGCTTTGCTGCCAAGTACTAACATTTAGCGGCTGTTTATTGCATTTCCACAAAGAGCTGCTAAGCTCAGCAGATGAAAGGCCAAAATAATTAGTTAAAAAATAGGCAGCTTCCTGGGGGGCTGCTTCCTCTTGACTATCCTTTTCTTGCAGTGCTCTCATGGTGTGTCATCTAGGCAGTCCGAGTCCAAGGATCTCTACCTCCCTCATCATGGGCTGAAATCCCAGTGTCTCTGCTTTTAAGGAGCCTTATATCACAAGGTCAAAGATCTCTATATCCAACCCCTCTATTGCTTGCTCCAGACATTTTTATTCATTCATTCATTCATTCATCTATTCATCCATCTACCTATTTACTTACTCATCTGTCTGTCTATCTATCTATCTGTCTGTCTGTCTGTCTGTCTGTCTACCTATGTATGTCATATTTGCTCATGGCATTAGAATGGCTAGTTATGATTCTTATCCCACTCATCTTTATAATCTATCCAGCAGAGCAAAGGAAATGGAATATTGCATAAAACTAAATCCAGGTTAAAACAGATTTAATAATAGACATTTAAACTTGTTAGGGGTTATAAATGTCTTCCAGCTGGTCTTCCATTCTCCATACTTTCAGTGACAGGGAGTTCATTACTTACCCATTCCATTTTTTTTTGATAACTTTAATTGTTTGAAAGTTCTTGAGTACTTGTCCTGAAGTCAGGAGGAAGTGAGTTCAAATGTGACCTCTATACTTGACACCAGCTGTGTGACCCTGGACAAGTCACTTAACCCCAATTGCCTTGTAACAAAAGAAAAGAAAGTTCTCTCCTTTATTGAATTAGAATCTACCCCATCCCCTCGAAACTTCAGCCACCCATTAGTTCTTGTAATGTCTTCCAGAGCATTATAACACATATCTGTTTTCTCTCTTACTTGAGAGCCCTAATAATATTTTAGAAGAACAAATACAATGATTTTAGTTATAGGGCTGGAAAGAACCTTAGAGACCATCTAGTTAAATTTTTTTCATTTTATAGACAAGGAACCTGAAATTCAGAGAAATTAAATAATTTACCTGAAATCACACAGGTAGCAAGCCTCAGAGGCAGAGTTTGCACCTGCCTCTATTGTACCATGCGGCAACTTGCTGCCCAAAGGGACAGGGGGATTGATGTTGAAGATAAGTCACTTTATTTCATTATTTGACCTAACATTGGCCTTGGATTCTGAGGAAGCTGCCCCTCATCTCTGCACTTGGGAGCTCAGGGAATTTCAGTGGTGAAGGGGTGAAGCGAATATGGCCATTAGAGCCTTGAATAGTATTAAAAACTCATGTTTTAAAGCACTTTACAGGTTTAACTCAATTCTTCTTCACCATATCATGAGTTGGGAATGTGCCGTGATCATCATTCCATTTTATAGCTCTGGAGTTATAGTAGGGACTTGAATTGAGTTGAAGTGGCTCTATCATCCCTTTTTTAGTCTGATTCTACATTGCCTCCCTCTCCCACCTTTTTGGCTCATGATTTAGCTAAACTGACCCACTTACATTGATGCATATCATACTATTTTTCACTGTCATGCTTTTGTGTAGGCTGTGCCCTATGACCGAATGCCCTCCTTCCTCATCTCCACTTCTCAGAATTCCTAGCCTCCTTTAAGGATCAACTCAAATGCTACCTCCTATGGCCTTTTCTGGTGCTTCCAGGTGTTAATGCTCTCACGACTCTCTCCAAATTACCTTTTATTTATTTATCCATCTATAGATTCTCCTGCCCTGGCTCCCTTCCCAAACCATTAGACCTCTGATATAATGTAATAAAGGCAGACGCTGTTTCACATTTGTGTCCCCAGTGCCTCACACACTGCCTGGCACTCTGTAGGTATTGAATGAATGTGTATTGGAGGAATCATGCTGGTTCTGAGGGGTTAGAGTTGAGAGAACTGAGTCTCAGAAAAGTGAAAGGACTTGCCCAAAAGCACACAGGGAGGGAAAGGGAAGGAGAGAATATTTATTAAGTGCCTATTAAGTGTACAAAAACGAGACTCCAACCTGTCTTGGGTTTCTATGTTCTTTCTGCTACACCATATGACCTCTCATGGGAAATCTAATGCTTTCAGTGTATTTGTATTTATAGCATTTATTCTGTGACTGCTGTGTACCAGGCACTGTGCTAAATGCTTTAGAACGATCACAACCACTTTGAGACACAGATACACTATTATTACCCCCCACTTTATAGTTGAGGAAACTGAGGCAGACAGAAGAGGCTAAGTGGCTTGCTCAGGGTCACACAGTGAGGAAGTAACTGAGGCCAGATATGGACTTAGATCTTGCAGTGTCTAGGCCTATCCAGGCTTATCCACTGTGTCACATAGATGCCCTTGGAGGAGATTTTTGTTTGAGTCCAATAAGGATGGCTTTCTTTAGGAAGATCACACAGAGACCAATTCCATCAGTATAGGGTGGTTGCATTGAGTAGGGCAAATTGCTTAGAATGACAGTTAAGTTTTTTGATCTTAGGACTTGTTTACATTCTTAAAAATTGTGAAGTATTCCCCTTCCTCCCACCAAGAGCTTTAGTTTATATGGGTTACATCCATTGATATTTATTGTATTAGGAATTAAAACATCCTGGTATTATTATAAAAGTAGCTTTGACCTCACAGACCTCCTAAAAGCATCTTAAGGACCCCCAGATGACCCTGGATCACGCTTTGAGAAGCACTGGCTTAGATCACTGTCCTTGAGTTGTTTCAATTGTGTTGGACTCTTCATGACCCCATTTTGGGGTTTTCTTGGCAAAGATACTGGAGTGATTTCTTCAGCTCATTTTACAGATGAGAAACTGGGGAAACGGTTAAGTGACTTACCCAGGATTACACAGCTAGTAAGTGTCTGAGGCTAGATTTGAACTCATGAATCTTCTTGGTTCCAAGACCATTTCTAATCTGGCTCACTGTACCACTTAGTTGCCCTAGCTTAGACCATGCCACCTGATAGTGGGGACTTCCAGAGTCCTGAGGGTATCCTTTCTAGAATTCACCGTAGGCTCTCTTTAATATGGTGTCCAAGAAAAGAGTTTTGAGCAAATGGGAGCCACCAGCATTTTACTGAGTTCATATGGCTACCTTGGATTGTGTTTCCTTTTGTTGATATCATCTGTCCTCACTAAATGTGAAGTCAACCACCTCCTTTTGTAGATCCAATTAGACTCCAAGAGGGTAAATGGTGTTCATCCAGGCACACTTCTAAGACTTGACTCACAAATCCTGAGTCTCATGTAGATCTTATCAGAATGGAACACAACGTAGGACTGTAGTATAGAATATCAATTTTCATTTAGACTCATGACCTAAGAGTTAGGAGATCTGAGTATGAATCCTGGCTCTCTTTCTCTCTGACCAGTTGTGTAACCTTGGGGTAAGTCACTTTACTCTAGAATGCAGGGAAGTGGATTAAATGATCTCAAAGGTTCCTTCCAACTCTACCATTTTATGATTCCATAATTCTAAGGTTTTCTTTGAGTGCTAGGTACACAGAGACAGTATATTATAGAGGATAGAGTCCTGAGCTTGGAGGCATGAGGACCTGGGTTCAAATCCTGATGCTAACATGTGCTACTTGTGCAACTGGGTAAGTTAATAATAGCAGTAATAGCTGAAATGTATATATCACTTTAAGGTTTGCAAAATCTTTAAACATATAGTCTCATTTGATCCCTTTCTGAACCTCTGCTTTATCATCTATAAAATGAGGTGCAGTGGATAGAATGGCTTGAGACTCCTTTTCCTGAGTTCAAATCCAGCCTTCAACACTTTCTAGCTATGTGACTCTGGGCAAGTCATTTCATCTTATTTGCCTCAGTTTCCTCATCTGTAAATTGAGTTGGAGAAGGGAATGACAAACCACTCCAGTATCTTGGCCAGGAAAGCCCCAAATGGGGTCATGAAGAGTCAGACATGACTGAAACAATTGAACAACAGCAAAATAAGTGCAGAGAGCCAGTGTGACATACACTGCAGAGAGTTGATCTCTGGGTCTAGAAGCATCCAGTCAATAAACAGTTATATTATATGACAAGCACCATATTAAGCACTTTACACATATTATCCCATCTCTAATATCTCTTCCACAGTTATGATACTGTTAAATCTGAAAGTCTCAGTAAAAATCCCAACAATATACCTTAAAAATGACAAGTTCAGTGAGAAACCTTGAATCTAGCTAAAAGTTACAATGATTAGAAAATGACTCAGAAATTATAAACACACCCAAAAACGGAAAATCTAGAGATAAAGTTACAAATACTGCTAACAAGCTGGATATCTACCTAGAAATTTATGAAAGATAGGAAGGTTAAAATATATCTAAGGAGGTGGAAATTTAACAAATCTCATAAAAAAAATTCTAGAAATCAGGATGGAAAGATGAAAATCTATTTGGAAAACTACAAATGCAGCTAAATGTCTGTAAATGACCAAGAGTCATTTGGAAATAGAACTGCATTGATGGCTAGTAATAGACAAGGACAAAGAGAAAATATAATATGTTCATTGATACTAATTTAACCATATATGGCTACTAAGCAAGATTATATGATTGTATTGATGTTCAATATTGTTTTCAATAAAACATTCAGTTTTGACCTTTAAAAGAAATTAATTTGGAGAGCTACAAACATGACTGTAAGCAACAAAACCCAGGAAGTAATAATGGCTAACGGTCGCACAGCACTTTCTATGCGCCAGGTACTCGCTGAGCTCTTTCAAATATTATCTCATGTGATCCCTACAACAACCTGGGGGGTCAGTGTTATTATGCTCCCTGTTTTACGGTTGAGGAAACTGAGGCAAACTGCGGCGAAGTGACTTGCCTAGGGCCACCCAGTTAGTAAATGTCTATGGCTGGATCTGAACACATGGCTTCCGGACTTCAGGTTCAGTGTTCCATCCACTCTACCATCAAGCTGCCCCTAAAAATAAGAAAAACCATCATGAATCCATAAATAAAAATAGAAAGCTGAAAATTTCACTGTTAATCTAGGTAGAAAGGGATAAATATATCTAAAGACAAAGCAAAACCAAACCCAAACCATTAAGGGAAGGTAGAAGGATCGATGTCTTAGAGGAGGTGAGAATAATTAATTAGGACATGATTTGAGGAATAAATGTGTTCAGGTGTATGGACAGGAGTTGATATTTGGTTGATTGCAGATGACTGGATGTAAGAACTTATCTGAAAGATGTCTGGCTTAAATATTATTTTCCTTGGTGGAAGGCATGACTCTAAGTTAAGGTCCCAAATGACTGTAAAATATTCCCTCTCTCCCTCTACTTCTTAGAATATCTACTTTTTTCAATTGCCTTCTCATACATGAGGCCTTTCTTAAACTCCACTCTATCCCAGCTGCTAGCGCTAAGATGATTTTGTATTTTTTATTGTATTTATTTGTACAGCGTACATGGTGTTTACCTAGATAAAATGTTAGGTTATATTATGTCTTGTTATACTACTTCATATTGTTTCAACATGCTATGTTATATTATGGATATGATATTATATCATATGTCATATCACACCCATCATAGATAATATTGTATCAGATGAGATAACATATATAAAGTGCTTTTCAAGCGTTAAAATACTATATAAATATTATGATTAGCAATTCTCTTCTATCCTTAGAGGGTTGTTGGACCATTTGCCTAGTCACATAGACAGTATGAATGATAGTCAGAATTGAATTCAGGCCTTCTTGAGTTTATAGATCTAGAGCCAGAAAGATCCTCATGGGTCATCTAGTCTAGTCTTCTTATTTTATGGATGGGGAAACTGAGGCCAAGGGAGGGGAGATGAGTAGCCCAAGGTCTTCAGTGTAGAGACCAAAATTGCTTCTCTATCCATAACACCACAGATGATGCCAGAGGGTATTAAAGCCTTCCAGTATAAAATAAACTTCAGAAATCTCATTGAGATATTTGTTGTCTTTTCCATACAACTATATATTTAGAACTGGAAGGGATCTTAGAGGGCATTAAGCCGATTTTCCTCTTTGTTCAGTGACTTGACAAGTAGAAATGGAAGAGCCAGAATTTGAAATCTTACCCTTTGACACCAAAGTCCATGCCCTGTCTACTGTGCTTCACTGACTCTCTGTAGTGATTTTATCCATCTTAAAAGAAGACCAAAGCCGTGGAATAGGTGAAAGATAGACTTTTAAAAAGCTGAGCCCATGATCCTCAAGACCCATTTCAATCCTCATTACAAAGTGTCCAAATGGCTGGAACTCGAAGTGTTTCCTGTGGAATAAAAGGACTCATGAGGCCAAACTCAGGTGTAGGACTCCAAGAAAAGTCCAGGCATTCATCCAAACAGTCACACAGGGACGATGGAGGCCCATGCCAGAGTGAGAAATTCTGACCACTGTGGAGGGAGGTTGCAGTTCTTAAGTAGACCACTGAAGGGCGCTCCTAGCCCATCTCTGCACTTCAGCTGTTTCTAGTCTTAATTTCCAGGATGCTGCAAGGGTGGCTATTTTTCCTCTTCTTGAGCATTATGAAGCATATGGGATTAAAAGCACATTTATGGAGTCAGGTGTGAATGAGTGAAAGTCAGTTAATACATCATTTATGTGGTCAGCCTGGTGTCCTTTCTGAACATAGAGGGTTCACCTCCAAAAGAAACTAAAATCAGCAATTTCATTTTAGATCTGTTTAGGTCTCCCTTATACAAAAGAGAAATAATTGAGAAACACAAGATTGACATGTGAAACCCTATTGGATTTTGGACTGGGTGGCGAGCTCTGGACCCAGAATCAAGAAGACCTGAGTTCAGATCTGGCCTTAGACACTTACTAGCTGTGTGACTTAGGGCAAAACTTTTGGTTTCTTCATTTGTAAAATGGGGATAATGATAGCACTTACATCCCAGGGTTATTGTGAGGAGGGAATGAGATAATATATATTAAGGTGCTTTGAAAACCTTGAAGTGTTATATTCATAGTTGTTAGGTCCAGACTTTGGATATCATCAGTGTAGCAAAATCCTTCCATTATGACAAACTAGCTTCCTCTAGAACATATAGCCATAGAGAATTGCCTGGGTCAGTGAGAGTTACAATGACTTGATCAGGGTTATACAGACAGTGTATGTCAAAGTCAGGACTTGAACCCAGGTCTTCTCAGACATCTCCTTAATATGTCATCTGCTTTCCATCCTCATCTCCCTCTGACCAGAATCTTGGATACTGACCCTGAATCTCCTGGCTCTGATAGGTGGACTTCTGATAGGAGTTGCTGAGCCTCCATATCAATTTCACCATGCCTGTTGTGAGTCCATCCATTTCCTTATGCCCACAACTTTCTCTCATCCTTCTTGGGTGATCTTTGAGGGCAGGGACTCTCCTGCTTATTTGTATTTGTTTCACCAGTCCTTAACCGAGTGTCTGGAACATCATAACTGCTTAATAAATGTTCTTTTTCTAAATCATGTATCTTTCCACTTGATTTTTCTGATTCCAAAGCTGGCTTGATGTCCACTGTACCACATTGCCTCTCTCTTTAGTCCTTATAGTTTTCAAAGTGCTTTTCTGATGCTCTTCTCATGACAATCCTAAGATAGGTTGGGCAAGTATTATTGGAAGGAAGGACTCAGTATTTATTAAACATCTACACTGTGTGCTAAGCATTTTTGTGGTTATTGGATTGCTTCAGTCCTGTCCAACGGTCTTTGACCCCATTTGGGGTTTTCTTGAAAGAGATATTAGAGTGGTTTGCCATTTCCTTCTCTAGGTCACTTTACAGTAGAGGAAACTGAGGCAAACACATTTAAGTAATTTGCCCAAGGTCGCACAGGTAGTAAATGTCTGAGGCTAGATTTGAACTTGTCTTCCTGACTCCAGGCCCAGCACTCTAACCACTGCACTACCTAGTTGCCCTTAAGGATTTTACAAATATTATTTCATTTGATCTTTTCAACAACTCTGGGAAGTAGGTAGTATTATCTCCATTTTACAGTTGAGGAAACTGAGGCAGAAAGAAGTTAAGTGACTTGTCCATGGTCATACAGCTAGAAAATGCCTGAACCTGTATTTGAACTCGGGTCTTCCTGCCTCCAGGTCCAGTACTCTTATCTACTGCCGTATATACCTGCCTATTTTATAGGTGAAGAAACTGAGACACATGGTTTAAGTGACTTGAATGCTGTCACGTAGGTCAGGACCTGACATTATTTCTATAGTGATACTATATGCTATTTTTTGTATTTTGGTTCACCCTAATCTGACTAAAGTAAGAGCTCAGGTTTAAGCAGGAAGTGAACAGGAAGCTTCAAATTACTAACAAAAATTTCATAACAAGTTGGATTCAATTCACTTGAATTCACAGGATTATGGTGTCGAGAAGTGGCCCACATCCCTCAGCCCCAAGATACTTCAAGCCTTGATACCTTTACCAGATGAGAAAAGCTCTTTGACTCAGCTAAAGAATCAATCAATTAATAACTCAATCTAAGGTGTGAACCAGGTAAGACCAAATCTTCAGTTCATTTGAGAGAAATAAAGTGTTTGGGTCATTGAATGAAATTAGATGATACCCCACAGAAAATGTCTTGTGGCTGGTTAAAGAGAATCTCCCATGTCCTGTGGGGCTTGGATAAAACAGTAAGCCAATACAGAACGTAATATTCCAATAGCAGATCAACACTTCCAGCCAAGCCACTGAGAGAGAATTGATTGGGGAAGGGGAGAGAATTTCTGTCACGCATTGGATTGTGAATCTTTCCTCTATATTGTAAGCTCATT
Organism: Potorous gilbertii; assembly: GCA_028658325.1. Classification (NCBI taxonomy): domain Eukaryota; kingdom Metazoa; phylum Chordata; class Mammalia; order Diprotodontia; family Potoroidae; genus Potorous; species Potorous gilbertii. The sequence goes on from CM053771.1 coordinate 514,022,721, forward strand.
AAGGAAAGGGACTGTCTTTTGCCTCTATACTTAGCACAATCCTTGGCACATAGCTAGTGATTAAGAAATGCTTTCTAATTTGTTCATTTTTGGAAAGAGGTAGAGAGAGAAGGAGCATTAGCACCTGGAAGATTAGGCAATGCCTTGACTAATATGGAAAAATGTTTTACATGACTGCACCTATGTAACCTATATCAAATTACCTAATGTCATAGGCAGGAGAGAGGGGAGGGAGGGGAGATATTTGGAACTCAAAATGATAAAAAAAGAATGTTTAAAATTGTATTTGTACTTAATTGGAAAAAATAAAATACTATTTAAAAATATTAAAAATAAAAGATTAAGGTAGAGCATGAAGGAGGTGTCATCGGAGCTGAGAGATGTGAAGCTAAGAATTCTGAAGGACCAGGTTGAAGAGGTCAATCATTTCAGATCTGGGGACAGACTGTACAAATGCATGGATGGAGGAGATGGACATAATATTGTGGGGAAACAGCAAATCATACAGATTGGATAATGCCAGATTCAATCTCCTTTTACTCCTCTGTGATAACAAATCTACATTTTTATCCAGAGACTTTCCAAAGAATATTTTTTTCTCTCCCTAAATTGTATTGATCTATTAGTCTACTGATAAGATAAACATGGGGGCCAGCCTCTTACCATTCTCTGAATGTTTATGATGCTTTTGTGAAGTTAAAATATGTATGATGCAGGAGTCCTGATTTATATTTCATAGTCCCCCTAAATGAAACCATCAAAGAGGCCGTCCTCACCTTCCCAGACAAATGAAAAAGGACTTTGAAGATTAAAGGGTCAGCAATCTCGGTGTAAATGAAGCCTCGTGTGTTGACTGACCCCTTTTAGATCAGGCTGCTGTAGCTTCTGAGGCCTGCTGCACTTCTGGGCTATCAGAGCCCACTGGGAGGTGTAAACACATTACCACAGGTAAGGACGTTGACCAGAGGGGTATTCGAGGCTTGCCTAGGAGAACTGAAAGGTCTAATTGGTTTGCGACTGTACAGTAGATTTAAAAGGAACCATTCAAAACCCAAGGGAGCAACAGGCCATATTGTCTGGCAGGCAGAGCCTGATGATTTGAGTGTCCCTAAGGCGAAAGCAAAAGGTATTTAACAACCTGAAAGGTTTTGTGCCCACAGATGGGGTAGGCCTGGTCCCTGGGGCTCCAGCTGGTAGCTTGTTGTTGTTAGGGGTGGAGTGGGGGGAAAGATAAACATTTTTTTCTTATTCTGTTTAAGCTTATTCTGGAGCTACTGAGAGCCCAGAATGCTTTTGAAATGTTTTCTCACCTCTTGGTGCCCTGATTAGACAGTTAAGTTTGGCCCATGATTGAAGTCTGTCATGTATTGCTAAAAGAAAATGGCAGTGATTGGATTCTAAGCCTCGGAGAGCCAGAGAAATATTTATAGAAGAAGGGCAGTTAGTGAGATGGATGGATGTCCAATCATAAGGGAATCGACTCAAAGAGGTTTCTCAGATCTCAGTGCCTACCTCACAGAGTGGTGTGAGGATCAAGTGGTATATTTGTAAAGCACTTAGCAAGTGCCTGGAATATAGTAGGCACTTTCTAAATGCTTAATCCTTCCTCCTATAGAAGAGTTCTCATTTAACAAATGCAACTGGAATGGGTTTTCTGGGTAATCTGCCATTTTGTCATTGTAGTGACCTTTCCCTCACTCTCCTCCATTATCCCAGAAGTTGACTAGTTTTTGTAAAACCCCTGAAAATTCAGGAAACATTTATTAAACACCTACGATGGGTCAGACACAGTGCCCTTGGGGATAGATAGACAAAACTCATACTATCTCTTCTTTCTGAGAGCATGGTCCTGAGGGGATGAAACATATACAAGAGTAAATAAATGCCAAGCATACAGAAAGACATTTTGAGATAGAAAGAGTACTAGTAACTGGGGAAAGGGAGCTCTAGAAAGGCCCCATGTAAAAGATGGCAATGGAATTGTGATTTAAAGTCTAAAAGGAATACACAGATATAATGGTGAAGAAGGAGGCTCTCTTCCAGATGTGAGGGAGAATTTAAAAGTTATTTTCTAGGTAACATTTTCCTGCTAAAAGTAAGCAAAAACACTGTACAGCTATACTTTTGAAAAGAGCCCTGAGTTCACAGTTAGACAACCTGGGTTCAAATTCTGCCTGTGTTGCTTATCAATGTGATTTTGGTCAAGTCTTTACTTACCTCTCTCTCCCTTAATTTCTTCATTTATAAAATGAGGGGAGCAGGATTAGGCTATTTCTAAGGACCTTCCTGCTGTGAATCTATCATTTTTCTGAAAAGGTTTAAGGAATGTCTCCGAATCAATCAAGAAAGTCTGATTTCTATTACTTTCAGCAGGAGCTTATTTCTCCTAGGCCTAATATATTTCAAGTGATGATTAGGATGCGGAGGGAAGAAAGCTGACCCAAAAGGCCACCGTGCAGCTTGATGGCTGAAATGTGGATGAAGTCATCTCATAGAAGCAACAGAGGTCTGGTCAGTTACAAGAGTCAACAATCCTACTGGCCAAGGATAGTGGAAGGACACACCCCTCTTTTCTGTTAATAGCCAACAATAAAATGTTTTAGGGGTGGGGAAGTGTACTTTATAAAGGGATTTCTTTGAGTATTAATTGACAAATACCTGTTGTATCAAAACAACACATATGAATGATTAAGTCCTTATTATGTCTCTGCCAACTTTTGAGGTTTCTTTGAGGGGGGTGGAACAATTAATTTATAGTAATGCATCATAATCAAAAAGTGCTTATTTTTTTACATGAATTCGTTTCTGGGACTTGGACAAAATGCATTAGATAGATATAATGAACACTCTCTAGAAGCCAACTGTGGCAAATTTCAGGCACTTAACATTTATGGTATTTTTATGAGTAATTTTTTCCTTGTTTGTAATGTACATGTATCTTTTCCTCATTTCCCATAAAGCACAATTTTATTTTTTAGCCTTGCAAATGTGCCAAGCAGTGTGTTGGACTCTAGAGATAGTAAGACTGGTTTTTGCCTTTCTCTTTTGTCTGCAGTTTGGAAGAGCGGCTGGCATGTAGTAGGTGCCTAATAAATGCTGGTTGACTGACAAAAAGGATATAGTGCCTGCCCTTAAGGAGTTTAGATTCTCCTGCTGTGATATATTATGTGTGTAGTAGATAAATGAAAAGTATTTAAAGGTAATTTCGAGAGGGAGAGAGTGCCAAAAAAAGGCTCTTGAATCAGGAGGCAGAATCTTCAGAAGTGGAAATTCTTATAAAGGTAGGCCACTGCAGCCAAAGTATGAAGGTGGGAAATGGAGCTCAACATCCGTCAATGTCAGTTATCAGGCCAGTTTGGCTGGAGTTGACTGTAACAGAGAATGTGTGAAAAGGAGTGATTTCCTTCATTATGTAGGAATTGAAAAATGCAGAAAATGACGTGTACAAAATAAAATGTGTCCCAGTTCTTCTTCTGCATCTGAGATATCTGACAGCCAGAGTGACTGCCTGAGTTTGAAAGGATTAACACCCACCAACTCCACACTTTCAAGCAGAGGTGGCTCTTTTCTGGTGTTTGAATTTTTCTTTTACTTATTCCGTTTCTAAGACATACTGAGAAATAGAGCCCTCATCTATAAGAGGTTACCTGCACCTATCTCATTCCAAACCTGAAGCCTTAATTCCCTTTGGTATCCCACCTGGTTGCTGCTGAAACCACAGAGTGGTGGGGACCATGGAGCTGGAGTTAGCCAGTGGTGTCAGAAACAGTAGACAGACAAGGGACTTCCTGTGAGTCTCAGAAAAAGGGAGAGAGAGAGAGAGAGAGAGAGAGAGAGAGAGAGAGAGAGAGAGAGAGAGAGAGAGAGAGAGAGAGACAGAGAGAGATAGAGAGAGAGACAGACAGAGAGAGAGACAGAGGGACAGGGAGAAAGAGAGAGAGAGAGAGAGAGCTAAAGACAAATTCTTTTTTGCATTAACATTTCCCATAATGAAGAGAATGTTAGAGAAACGAAAATGGCCCCCAGAGATTACTCCAGGACAAAAACATAAAAAAAACTAAAACTCTGATATCTTTTGTTTTTATATTTTACTTTAATTTCTCAATATATCCCTCCCTTTTCTAAAGACTCATGCCTCATAACAAAAAATAAATAAGAAAAAGGAAGAAAAACCCAAGTTAGTTCAGCAAACTAATTAACACACTAACCAAGTCTGGCTATATATAAGGTGTTCTTAACACACTAACCAAACTGGCAATATGTGCAAGGGTGGGCAACCTGTGGCCTCGAGGGCCCTCTAAGTCCTCAAGTGTGGCCCTTTGATTGAATCCAAACTTCACAGAACAAATGCCCTTAATAAAAGGATTTGTTGTATAAAACTTGGCCTTGGTCAAAAGGCAGTACTAGAGGACCTAGAAGGCCACATGTGGCCTGGAGGCCTCAGTTTCCTCCCCTTGGCAGGATGTTTCACATTCGTAGTCTCCAGCCTCTCCAAGGAAGGGGTCTTCTCATGTATCTTCTTTGGAGCTCTGCTGCAGGATTTAAACAATATCTTTCCAGCCTTATCGTACACTACAGTTATGCTGGTTTGCTAACTGTTGCCACTGGTGTATTATGGATGGTCTCCCACCACCTAGCCTTTGGCCTAATGCCTGAAATGCAGCCCTCCTTTCCTCCTCTTTCTACCTTCCTCACAGCACAACTCAGGTGCTGTCTGGTATGTGAGGTGCTTCTTTTGAAAATGACTTTGTATTTATTTACCTGTGTCCACATTGTATCTCCCTAGAGAGTAGAAGTTTTCAGAGGGCAGGGACTGTTTAATTTTTGTTTTTTTGTCTTAGTCTCTAGCACAAGGCCTTGCACCTAGCAGTGGCTTAATTAATGGTTGTTAAATTGAATTCAGTGGGAAAAAAGGTGATATGATCTTAGTTCCTGGGAGTGGAGGACTCAGTTTGAGAAGTGAGGACTGTGATATACAATCACATCTCCCTTGGAAGAAGGACATCTTGTTTTAATTTTTCAAGCACTGATTTTGAGTTTCTCTTCCCAACCATGAGAGCCATCCCCAAGTGGAAGGTGATGCCCAGGGAGGTGGTGGGCTCCCTTTCACTGAAAGTCCTTGAGCAAAGGCTGGGTGCCTGGGTGTGGTTGCTGGGGAACCTCTGGTTAATGATGGTAAGTTTGCAGCGTGTTTTACACATATCTTCCCTTTTGATCTTTGCAACAACCCTGGGAGATTTGTACTCTATTATTCCCATTTTAAGATGAGGAAACTGAGGCATAAAGACTTGCTCAACCTTACGCATTGTGTCCAACTCAAGATTTAAACTCAGGTCTTCCTGAGCCCGGGTCTGGTACTGTGCTGCCTGTTCAAGAATGGTTATAGGTAGGGCTAGATGACCTTGAAGTTTCCTCCAGCTTGTAGAGTCTGAACTTTTGGGGCTCATGTTTAATGAAATTTCTTATAAACAAGATTTCATGCTTCTAAAGTTAGAGTAAGCATTAATGGGAACTAAGATCCTAGACTCGATTCTGGCAATAAGGTAGAACCAGTTATGGATATAGAAATGAGGCCACCATTCTCTCCACTATGCCAAGCTGCCTCTCATAAAGTTATTGATTAGGTTTAAGCAAATTAGCTGTGCAAGTATAGAGGTACAGATTTAGGGATGTCTTAAAGGAATCTAGGAAACTTTGAGAAAAAGGTGAGAAGGGAAAGCATTCCAGGTATGGATGATAGCCAGTGTGAAGGGAGAGATGGGGGGTGGAGGTAAAGGAAGTATCAGGAGATTGGGAAGGTAGGAAGGGACCATACTAGGAGGAGCTTGTATTGCTTTGTAAAGGAAGAAATAGGGAGCCAATGGATTTTACTGGGAAGAGGAAAGTGATGTGGTCAGACTGCTTTAGAAAAATCAATCTGAGACTGTTTTCTCATCTATAAAATGGGGATAATAGCAGGTAGCATTTACATATTGCTTTAATCTTTGCAAGTAATTTTCCGTGTCATGTTACTGATAATAAGTAATACTTGGAGAGATCAATGTGATGTAGAATTGTTCATGGAGGAAGGAAAAACTTAAGTGAAGTCACTGATACTTGCTGGCCATGTGACCTTGGGCGAAGCAGATGATTTCTCAGTGTTTCAGTCAACTCCCTAAGACTACAGATTGCCTATCAGGTGCTAATTTGTGCTGGTAGATGAGTTTTCTCATCAGATATTCAAGGAAATCCCAAATCTGGTAAGTCTGGTATATCTATATGTGTGGATCTAGCCATACTCAAAATGTTATTGTAAGAAAAGTGCTTTGCAAACCCTAAGGCACCTTACACATATGATTTGTCATTGTTATTTTTGACTGGAATAGTCTTGCCCCTTAGTATGGGGACTGTGCTAGCAAGGGCTATGAAAATCCAGGGTTATCTCAACATCTCAATGGAGCAGGAGTCCAGGGGATCTCCCAAAGCTGTGTGATCATCATGGAGGAAACCACAGTCTGTTATGGTGTGGAAAGTCCAAGAATTATAGTCAGGAAAATTTGGGTTCAAGTCTTATGTCCAATACTTCACTAGCTGTGGTAATCTTGGAAAAAGGCATCTCACTTCTGTGTGTCTCAGTTAACTCCTCACTAGAGATATCACAATATATGGTGGGGGAAGGATTTCCCATACTGTGAGTTTCCCACACAGACAAAATCACAGATCCTTCATATATTCACACAAACGATATGATATATTGATTACCCTTCAATATTTAAAATATTTGTTATGAATTTACTCATCAGAAAACAAACATTTCAACATACAAATAAAATGTAGATTATATATGAAACTATGAACATGTAAGGGTATTAAATTTAACAAGGTAGTAATGAAATTGCCCTAGTTTGTACCCCTTTCTAAACTTCTTTCTATTTTTTATATTTTAAGTTTTTCCTTTCCTTTCTTTTTCCTACCTTCCTTTTTTCTTTTTCCTTTCTTTCTCCTTTCCTTCCTTTCTCCCTCCCTTTCTTCCTCCCTTTCTCTTTCCTTTCCTTTTTTCCTTCCTTCCTTTTTTCTTTCCTTCATTTCTTCCTTCTTTCCTTCCTTCCTTCTTTTCTTCCTTTCTTTTTACTTTTTTTCTTTCTCTTTCCCTCCCTCCCTTTTTTTCTGCCTGACAAGAGACAAAAGAGATGGAAAACATGTTTTATAATAAATTGTTTAGAGTTGTGACTGGTCACCATATTGATTAGGATTCCGAAGTCTTTAAAGTTGTTTTCCTTTACATTACTGTGGTCCTCCTGTAAGTGGTTCTCCTGGTTTTGCTCTGAATCAGTTTATATGAATCTTTTGAAGTTTCTCTAAATCCTTTTTCGTTTTATTTTTCATGTAATAATAATCCATTACATTCATATACTATGCCCTGTTCAGTTATTCCCAAAATAACTGACACCTACTTTGTTACCACTTCTTTGCTTCAACAAAAAGTGCTGCTGTAAACATGCCCCTAGAGTTTTCCTGAGAGTGGGCGAAAAAAAATCTCCTTTATAAGGCCTAGTATTATCATGGAGCAAAGCACTGGCCCTGTACGCTGCTTTCATGTCATACTGTGTCCTAAGGATTGTCCTTTTAAACTACAATTCTAACTCACTTAATTTTCCACTAGCATTCTAATATCCTCAACAAGGACAACATTTGGATCTGTGATTCATGAGTCTAAGGAGCTCCTGAGTGAGACAACTCCCTTGGCCAATGAAGGTTCTGCCACTGATAGTCTTACAAAGTTGCCCAGAAGCTGAAGATGTTAAGTGACTTGCTCAGAGTCACACAGTCAGGATGCTGACTTTAATACATATCAATATTACATTTTATTTCATTTTTAGTCTCTTATTTCATTTCTTCTACATATTCATATAGTCCATGTGGAAAATAAATTTTTTTCCTCTTTGAATCTCTGCTTATAGTTGTAATTACTCCTTTTTGGGCATCTTTAAATATACAATATTTTTTATACTGATTGCTATTTTTAAAAATTGACTCACCTCTGCCCTGCTTCCTTCCCCTCCCCACCAGTTCCAGAATTGAGACTTTGTGCCAAGGCTGGAACTCTATCCCCTGCTGAGTTTTTGGGTAAGTGGTCTATCTTCCAAGTCACACCCTAAACTGGTCAGCTTTTTGCGCCATCCTCCACCTCTTGGAGTTATATCCAGGAATGAATTAACTGGTACTGTATTTACATTGTATGATAGCAATTCCTCAAATTAACTGTTGTTTAAGTCTTTTTAGTTGTATCTGACTTTTTGTGACCCCATTTGGGTCACATTCTTGCTAAAGACACTGGAGTGGTTTGCCATTTCCTTCTCCCAATCATTTTACAGATGGGGAAACTGAAGCACAATAGGGTTAAGCGACCCATAAAACCATTAAGTGTCTGAGGCCAGATTTGAACTCATGAGGATGAATCTTCCTGATTCTAAGCCCAAAGACTGTTTAATAAATCCTAGAGGTGCTGAAATCTGTGTTAATCAATATACAGATGAAATGCTTGATATATTGAACTAATTGTTATCGTTACACCCCATATATATGATGGTAGCAGGACTGGGGCACGACAGCTCATCAGGCATAGAATCTGGGAGGTAGAAGGGATCTCAGAAACCATCTAGTGAAAAACCTCTGATGCTACAGGTGAAGAAAGTCAGACTCAGAGAAATGTTTTGCCGAAGGTCACATGTTTAGTGAGAAGCAGAACCTTTTTAAATTTCCTTATTATTGGATGTTCTCTAATGGCAACTGTTGTAGGAGATTAAGAGCCCACCCAAGAGTCCAAAGTACTGGGTTCAAATTTGGGCTGTAGCACATCCTGCTGAGTCATTACAGGTACATCATTTCACTCTCTGAGGCCTGGTGTCTCCATCTAGAGACACTAGAGAATAGCACTTATCATACTTTCCTCCCCCTTTATTTGTGTGACTCAAATAAAATAAGGTATGAAAAGTTGCTTTGTTGCTATCTAGGGATTCTAGACAAATGTCATGGGGTGGCTATGCAGTGGATAGAGAACTGGGTCTGGAGTCAGGAAGACCTGAGTTCAAATCCACTTTCAGCTATGTGACACTGGGCAAGTCATTTAAACTATAAAGTGGGGATGTATTGGAGAAGGAAATGGCAAACCACTCCAGTATCTTTGCTAAGAAAACTCTCTGGACAATGTCTGTGAGGTCACATAGAGTTGGACAGCAACAAAGGCAAATGTCATCTTTTATTATTAAGTAAACAACTGTTTACTAGAATTCAATGTTTTTTGGTATGTAGCAAGTCTTCTGGAATGATAATCCCTTTGAGGGCAAGGAAGTATCCTCTAGTTTTGTTTGGCACCTCATAAATAGTCACTGAATAGTTTAAGTCTCTTAAACCTTTGTTCCTTCTCATTTATTTAGATACACAGAATTCACATTTTCACTTGTATGCTGGAGATATGTGCAACGTCCTACATTATCTTTGGCTTCATCTAACTGGCAATTAACTATCTAATTAATTAATCATCTGATAATTACAATGACCTTCTTTTGTCTGATATCGGATCCCAGAAAGGTTCAAAAGAAACTTGACACGTCATGTTGTGTCATGTTCCATTGTGATAGACTCCTGCTGTGTTATCACATTATGTCACATCTGGTCTCCTTAATGATATTGGTCAGTTCAACCTGACATGATGAAAAATAGGGGGGTGGGGCTGCAGAGGGGGAATCATGAACCTTCTCATGCCACAGGTCAGGGAATTGCTGCCATCTATAGATGCCCAGGTTGTTGATGTTGGTAAATTTTAGCATTGTCTCTAACCATTAGAAACCAAAGGGATGACACTAACCAAAGGCTTCTCAGAGACACCTCTGTCTCCTTTCCTTCATAATAAGTCTGTGTTACAGATAAGAGGGCTTTGGAGAGCCCATGAATTTGTGTTTGTTAGGGAGTTTACACATACCTTGTGCTGCTTCGAGAGTTTGAGCATACCTAAAGTTTGATTTAGAGGGAACATTTAAGTTGGCTTTTTCATGCTTTACATCTTTGGAAGGGAAATATAAGCCAGTTCCTTTTGGTGGGCTGTGAGGGTCCCACATTACTCTCCTTACACCTCTAAACATGAAATACTCAAGTAGTACAACTATAATGGAAACCAAAGCCAAACTGAGCTGAACTAACCCAAACAGACCCTCTCCATAGGCTTTGCAGTGTTTTTGCTGTTCTAGATTCTGGGAGCAATCCTGGTTCATTGATAAGAACACCAGATCTGGGGTCTGGAAACTCAGGGTCCCATTCATCCCAGCTCTACCACTAGTTAGCTCTGTGACTTTAGGTAAATCACTTTCCTTCTATAGTCCTCTGTTTACTCCTCTGTAAAATGGGAGGAATGAATTAAATGATGCTCTTTCATGTCCCTTCCAACTCTGATATTCTAAGTTTTAATTCTTATCTTTGGGTAGCAGGTCAACTGACTGATTCAATTTAACCAGCCCTTATTAAGTGACCATAATGTGCAATGCTTTGTGTTAGGAACTGTGGATACAAGGACAAAAAATACAAAGGTGCTGGACCCTCAAAGATCTTATTTTTTTTCATATTTGCTCTTGCGTTTTTGAATACTTTTTAAATTCTGCAGCTTTTCGATGATCTCCAAAGTGATGGTGTAATTCTGTGGCCTTTTGGGTTAATGTCAGTTTGAGGCAGGAATAATCAATTATTATTTATAATTCATTTATAATAAATTATTTATTTTGTGCAGTATGCCTGTGACTTAGCACATACCTACATTAGCCTTGACTAATAGGATCATAAGAATATGGGTCTAAAGTTTGGAAGATAACTCAGAGGTCATTTAGTTCAACTTCCTCATCTTACAGGTGGGGAAACTGAGGTCTAAGGAGGTTAAATGACATTTCATTTTAGGTGAAGTGCAAAGCATTGATGAAACAGGAATTCCAGTTAAGTATTCCAAGGGCCTAGAATGAAAACATCAGATCTTTTATAAGCTGTAGTAGATGACATAGGTCCACTCTCAAGGGGGATATTGGTTTTCTGTATATAATTAATAACAAGAGAACTGTATCCTGACTTTTAGGTCTGCAGGAGCATCCTGGAACAAAAAGGGCCATAAATTAACATTAATTATGCATTAAAGTTCCAATTAACCTGGCTGACACTGATATACTTTAACAAGGTGCATTTAGATAAAAGAAGCAACTCTCTAATTACTTGGAACAGGACCTCCTGACCCATTCTGCTCTTTTATCCCAATGCCAACCTAATGAGGAAGGAAGTGAGAGGGAAGAAACTGTGCAGGAGGCAAGACTCCAGCACCATGAGATATCCCCAGGGAGAGGCCTCTGCCTTCTTAAAACCCTCCATGATGAATATTTTATCATGCTTGAATCCCCTTTTAACGCGTGGAGGATGAAGGCTAGTTTCTTTTGTTATGATGAATATAATGGAATTTGTCCGATTTCTCTGCACAAACTCCTGGACACCGTGTGTATGCCTCGTAAGCCTCTAATGGAGAGACACTGCCCTTCTCTGGGTCAGTCCTCCCACTCCCTGGATGGGCTGGCTTACTGTCCTCAAGAGAATTAAGAGAGAAACCCTTAATGGAAAAGCTATTATTTTCCCAAGTCAGCCCCCCATCCCTCCTGGCATCCTCTTTATTGGGGACATTAATAAATACTTGTTGTCTGACAGATTCCCAGTCTGTCCTGTCCATTCTCTAAATATATCTCTTGCCTCTTGTCTACATGGAATTCTTCTTGCCTGGTTCCCATGGAGTCCTGCACGTGGAGTCCCCTAGTGCCTATTGTACATTATGACCCAAGACATACAGTGTTTGGAATGAAAAATTTTTATTATCTCAGCTTGTCTTATGACCAAAATAAGAATATGGTATTAGTAGAATGGAGAAAGGAGAGAGATGAGAGACTAGGGATGGGTCAGTGGAGGGGAGAAGAAGGGGAGGGAGGGAGTGCGGGGGTGGTGTTAATGGTGAAATTTGATTTTAGGCTCAGGAAACCTGAGTCCCAAAATAGAATTCTGCTTTGTTGTCAGTATGGGGGATCTCAAGACTAAGTTGCCTGTGGGGTAAGGAAGTGGAGTCAGCTGGGAGTCTTTTGCAGACCAGAGCCAAGCAGCTGGAAGGATGTCTGCCTCTAGGTGCAGCCAGGCATTGATTCTCTAGCTTCATCATGAGGTATCATGTTTGTTTGAACTATGGTGCTTTCTGTGCCCTTACGGCCCAAGATCTGGGGTTCTGACCTTGGCTCAGAAACCTGACCCACCATCTGTGTCCTGAAGCTCTCTTCTTGCTTGTTGGAAAGTTTCTAGATCTTCTTATTTCCAGTTCTGGTCTTGTAACTTGATCTGAAGGTTGGATTGCATCTTGAGTTTAACGGTTCAGTTTAGGTGTTCTTGACCTTGGTCTGTGCTCTCCACTCCAGTTAATATCACTGGGGCCATTCAGTAGCAAAACCCAAGACCTTTCTGACAAAAATGACTGGGAAATCTTAAATGTCTCCCTGTCGCCCCCAGGGTAAAGTGCAAGACACTCAACTTGGAGCTTAAAGCCCTTCTATTATGGCCCCAACCTACTCATCCAGATTAATTTTATGTTATTCTTCCTAAGAAGAAGCCAGTCAAACTGGACCAATGGGCTATTTGTACCCATGACATGACATTGTCTCTGCTGGACCTTTGGCCACATTGTCCGTCTCTTGGTCCTAGGATGCACCCCCTTACATTCTCCGACCCTTCAAAAATCCAGCTTCCCACAAATCACTTGCTTCCTTTTGAACTTGCTTTGTATAATTCTGCATTTACTTGCTTGTGTTTAGTACCTTATCTTTTCAGATCACTTAACCCTGTTTGCCTTAGTTTCCTCATCTATAAAATGTTCTGGAGAAGAAAATAGCAAACCACTCTAATATCTTTGCCAAGAAAACCAAGAAGAATCTGACATGACTGAAACAACTCAAACAAAAAAGAATGTTAGCTTCCTGAGGGCAGGGGTTGTTTTTTTTCTTTGTATTTACAGTGCTCAGCAAAGTGCAGCAGCTTCTTAAAAATATGGGTTGATCTGAATTGAGATGCATAGATATAAAAATCTAAGAATCTCAGAATGGAAAGTGAGTCTAGAGAGCATATTTAACCCAACCCTCTCTAAATGAGACTATCCCTTCTAAGAATAGTAGTGATAGAACCAACAGCAACTCACATCCATTATATCGTACTGCCTACCAACATACCTGCCAAGTGGGCATCCAGGCTTTGCTTTAGGACTGGAAGTAGGGAAAGCTTCCTCCTCCCCTCCTTTGCCCTCCCCTCCCCACCTTTCCCTTCCCCTTCTCTTCCTACCTTTCCTTTTCCACCCCCCTCTTCCTCTCCCTCTCCATTTCCTCTTCCAAGTTTGTCAATGTCCTTCTTGATGTCACAAATGTAGTCTCCCAAAATGAATATGATACATTGGATGTGGACAAATATATCTCCTTTCTGGAGCCCTGTTTTCTTATCTGTGGAATGGGGTGTTGTTTGAGATGCTAAAGTCCTCTGCTGGTTTCCTAGCCATCTCCTTGCCATGACTTTTACCCTCCATTGCAAACCTGTATTTCATCCTTAGGTCCCCTGGCTTCCCACTTCCACACCCAACACTTCCGATCTGTCATCTCACTGTGGTTCCTCATTGGGACTGTCTCCTTTTCCTGTCCCTTTTCCAGCACCTCTGTATTGTCTTCTTCCATTAGAATGTAAGGTCCTTTAGGACAGGGTCTGTTTAACTTATTCGTGTTTGTATCCCTATTGCTAAGAACAATGCCTGGCATGTGGTAAGCACTTGATAAATATCTCTGTCTCTCTGTTTCTCTCTGCCTCCTTCTCTTTGTCTCTCTCTGTGTCTCTTTCTGTCTCTCCCTTTTCTCCTCTTGCTCCACCCGTGTCTCTCTTTTCTCTCCTTTCACTCTCTCCCTCCCCTCCCACTCTTTCTCCTCTCTTTCTCTATCTCTGTCTCTCCTTTTTCTTCTCTCTTCCTCCCCTACTCCATGTCTCTTCTCCCTTCTCCTTTTCATCTCTTTGACTCTCCCCTCTCTTTCCCTCTCCTCCTCTCCCTTCTCCTCCCCTCCCCTCTCCCTTCCCTCTTCTCCCCTCCTCTCTTTTCTGTCTCCTTTCTCTCTCTGTCTCTCTGTTTCTCTGTCTGTCTTTCTCTCTGTGTCTCTCTCCCCCCTCTCTCTGTCTCTCTGTCTCACACACATATATATTCTCCATGTTCTATATACTTCAAGGTATTTCTGTATCTTGCATGTTCTAGGGCTAGAAAGCTTGGGAGGTGGAGGGAATAAGTGAAATATAGAGACTAAATCAATAAATGACAAATGTAAAAGATAATTATTTTATTAAGTTTAAATGCCTTTGAACAAACTGCATAATTTATGCAAATGAACCCATACACGTACATAGACCAATGAATATGGAAACGATTATGGAAATTACCCCATAGAGATAAAGACTTCCTCTAGTAAATACTTTTTGCTTCCAATATAGCTCTTTTGTGCCTTGTCATAGTGCATGAGACAAAGCTTCTAGACAAACGTAGAAAAAAAAAATCTGGTCAGAGCCCTGTGAGCCTGCCCACCCTGGAAAAGATCTGTAAATAACTCCCAGCCAGAAACTTGGGAAAAATACACTCAAGATGTAGTCCCCCTTTCTCTTTCATCCTTTCAGCCTTTCCTATAGGCAGTTGTTATCTAATGGAAGTATTAGCATATTTCAAGGCGAGGCTATTTTGCTCCAGAAGAGAAGCAGGATCTATTCTCCTACTTTCCCCTAGAAAGCTTGGCACACTTACGTGGTGTCCAATTAGGATGACTTTGCCCAACCCAGAGCTGAGGGTGGAGAAGCTCCATTCCCATCAAAGGCTCCCATGGGAACTGACGCAGGGCAGTTTATCCTACCTTGTGAGCACCTAGCTGACCCTGTCTTCCTCAAAGCTACCTTTTCTTTCTTTTTAAAAATACTTCTCCCAGAAGAAAGGGGGTGGGGGAAGTGTAGGTGCCCTGTTTTGACCCTCAGCTTGGTGATAAGGCCGAGGGCCTTCCTGGATCAGAGTTATGTTGTCAATATGAGCCTTTGGTTGCCAAGACAAAGTTTATAAATAGATTTGCTCACTCACTAAGCCCTGTCCATCTTTAGAAAAGACCTGATTTGAGCGAAAGAGAGGATTACGGCATCGCGGGAATGCAGCCCCTTGCTCCTGGCCAGGGCTTTCTCATGCTGCTGTTGCTGCTGAAGATCTCCCAGTGTTGCCTGTCTACCATTGGACCTGAGTTTTTAACCTGGGTGGGGGTGGGGTGGGTGAGTGAATGGAATACAGGTTAATGTATAAACCCAACCCATCACCAAAACTGATGCCATGGGGCTTCTGCAACAAGGACTCTGTCATTCATCCTCTTTATTGTTTTCTACTGAAGAGAAATCAAATAGAGTTCAGGTCTATTTACTTACTCCTCTGTGCTAGGAATCCCGGGTCATAGAATGGGGCTGAGCTGAGCTCTTCCTTACTGTGAGAACTTGGGAAAATGAACCTCTTTAACCTCGTTTCCTTAGCTAGAAAATGAAAATGGTGATGCTTCTTCATCTATCATTCAAGTGATAAGCATTTGTTAAGCACCTACTAAGATAGTGTGGTACAGCGGGTAGAGTCCAAGACTGGAGTAAGGAAGATTTGACAATTTCCTCTCTTGTAAAATGGGGTGGGGGGAGTTTGAAGATCTTTAAGATCCTTCTTGCTCTAAATTTATGAAGCTATGATCCTATGAGCCAGGCACTGTGTCAGATGATGGGAAAATAAGGACAAAAGTGGGCTAGTCCCACTCTTGAAGGTGCTTCCCAATCAAGCCAGGGAGAGAACATGTACATAGATGTATACAAAGTAGATAAAATGTTAGAATCACAGGTTTAGAGCTGGAAGAATCCACAGTGTTCCATCTACTCCACCACTTCCCTGCCCCTCCAATTTTGTATGTATGAAAACTGAGGCACAGGGATCTTATGTAGATGTCAAAGGTGGAATTCGAACCCAGCTCCTCTGATTCTGACTCGTCCTAACTGAACCGTCCTTATCTGAAAGGTGGCAGGTGAGGATTAGGAAGCAATTATCATATTCTGAGGTGTCAAGGACCGAAGTTTTGTTAACTTTTTTTTCAGTGGAGTCTTTTGAGCTACCTTCTCCTTGCAAATAGCTGTCTTCAGAAATTACATTTTACTTATCCAGTGTGGGTGTGTTGCCCATATAGGTTACATGTGTCCACATGGGATTGTCTAGATGTGGCTCTCAGGGAGTCATGAACAGGCATCTCTAGACTAGAATCTCCTCTGCTCACTTTTCTCCAAAGGAGACATTGAGTCCTGCTTAGAAGAAAGCAGGAAATTGGAGCCATCTGACCATTGTTCTATCCTCAGGTACTAGTTCTGAGGACATTCTCCCTAAATGTTGCTGATGTAGGAGTGTTGCATGTAGGCATCAGAAGGCACTACCTGACCCTGATCCCACTGAGCCTATGACTGGAGCAGGTCCAAACCACCATTTTCCCTGTTGGGGCACCTGGAACGCGCTATTGGGACCAGATGTCACCTCTCCCTTGAGCCTCCTCCCCCTGCCTTCTCTATGGGCTTTCAGTTTTTATGCAAAACAACTATGCAATAGATTGCTGGGGCTATAACTTCCCTGGGAAAGCCTCCTCATTGCTATTTCAGCGCTGTTCTCTCCGTTCCTCTTGGGCATTCCAGTACTTATTTTGGTGCTGCATGGTGCCCCAAATTACAATTCCCTTGCCCCGATTAAAGATCCTAGTTTTTGCTACCTTCTCTTCATATCAGGTTTACTGGGGAAATAATTTTTAAATTCAAGTTTGCACTTGATTGCTATCCCTTAACCAGAAAGAAATGTCCTCATGCTACATATCCAAAGTTTGACTCCTTTACCACCAAATGCCAGTTACATATGCCACTCATAAGGAAAGACAAATCTCAGCCTAACTAAGAGAAACTGCCCACTTCTCATCCAAGGGGAAATTCCCCAAAGTAATAAGCTGGAAAAAGGGAAATCATAAGGGCAGCAGCTCTTCTACATGTTGGCTTCTTCCCAGAGCTTTTCTTTTTTTTTTTTAAGGACTTCTCCTTGAAGAGAATCTGAAACCTCATTTCTTCTATCTAGAAATTAGAAGTCAGAAATCCAGGATCTCTTTGAAGCTGTTACCAACTCTACCCTTCCTGCAGAAATGGATTTAGGAGAGTCTGCTGCAGCTGGACTTGAGACCTTGGTTATTCATACCTTTGACCCAGGATATGAGGGCATACTTGTACAGATTTTCCATCCCTTCTCTTCCATTTTAATATGTGGTATTCCTCTAGATAACAAAGATTCCAAAACAAACAAGGAATGTTAATAGAAGTATTTTTATGCCTTAAATGATTTGCTCCTTCAACGTACCTTCAAATAGCCACTATGGCTATTATAAATACCATTTTACAGATGAGGATGGTGATGCTGAGAAGTTCAAAGACTTGTCCTTGTTACATAGGTAGTCAATGTCAGAGGTAGGATTTGAACTCATGTCTTCCTGAATCCAATTTCAAAACCACTTTTTTATGTACTATACAGAACTACCTTTCTATAAAATGAAAACGTGAGTTGTTTTTTTTGAAATGGATAAGAAGATACCTTAATTATCAGTAACTGCTCACTTAACTGTTGTGTTGAGTTTGTAGAGACCAGCGTTTAAAGTAACCATTTTCCATTAGTCCTTTAAAACGAAAACTATTTTACATTCTTTAAAGCAGTTTTAGATTTGTTGATCTATTAAAATAGATGCATATTGCCTTGTTCAGGCTTATTATTCAGGCTATGTTAGTTGAATGAATATTTGAATATATATTTGAAAATAATTCAAAAACATTATGTCCTAATAGTTTGAGGAAGCATTCTTTTATCTCTTACAGCTAATGGAGAAGAGTTTATATAATGTTGGCTTTAACCCAAGAAAAAAAAAATCACTCCTCTAATTCCCCCACCTTTACTCCATTCAGGTAAGAATAGTTTAATTAACTAGGTCAACCAGTAATGATAAAAATTATGAAATCAAAAGTGCTTTCATTGGTCAATTGAGCATTTCGTGATAATTTGGTTTACTCTGGATTTAGCCACCTCCTCTGGGTAATCTTTAACATTAGCCCAACATTGGACATTACCTACAGCATACACATTAAATGTAGTGTAAAGTCAGGAACTGTGAACATATTTAATAAGTGGGATGTAGATTGCTCACATTTTACCCTCATGTACAAAACCTATTATCACTGGATTTTAAATTGTAACCTGGGGTCAAATTCTGATGTTTTTGCTACTGGCAAGTATAATTTCCAAAGTGGAAATAACAAAGTCTCTTTAATCATCATCAAATTACATTCACTGAGCACCTGCTAAGTGCATGGCTTTATAAAAAGTTATATGGCACTGTATGAGGCATCTTTAAAAAAAAAAGCAAATTTTGGGTTGGCAAAAACAGAGTTTATGTCTGAAAATATGGTCCATGGTGACAGTTTTATGAAAGCTTCACTTTTGTTGAGTACATTTGTGGGTTCAGTTTCATTTCTGTTGGGATTAACTTCTTTCCTTCCCCCCAACTATTCAGCTTTTAGGGGCTAGTACTTTTTTTTTTCCTCTTGCTGGGAGTAAAGAAAATTTAACTCTGTCTCTCCTTGCATTTTAACATAAAATATGGAAACTAAAATAAAAAGTCCTCCTCGATGTCTTATGGTGATTTGATGGTGACCAGGTCCTTAAAAGTCCCACGAGTGAAGCACAAAGGAAGGGACTCAGAAATGCTCTGCAGCGGATAAGCTACAGATCTGAGAAATTCTGACCATGGCAAACCCTATTAGTGTATCTAAGAGATACTAAGCTGTAGTGAGGTTTGATCAGAACCTCTATAGAAAATCTGCACCCTAACAAATAACACATCCTTGAAGAAACATGCCCTTAATGCTATTGTTTTCCCTCTGTGATTATCTCCAATCTATTTTGCATATAGCTTGTTTGTACACAGTTTTCATGTTGTCTCCTCTGTCATCAGACTGGGCTCTCTGAGGACAAGGGACATGGTTTTTGCCTTTTCTTTTTCCTGTATTCCCAGTGCCTGGTACATGATAAGCACTTAAATGCTTGTTAACTTGAATTAAAGAGATTATTTAAAGAATTGAAATAACTTTTTACCACATTTCAGGTTTTCATTTGGGAAGGTACCAATTCTTGCCCTAAGGGGAAACTAATTCCACTTATACTTAATTGCTAGGCAGCAGGGTAGTATGGGAGATTGTGTAGAACTTGGAACCATGAAGACCTAAGTTTAAATCCTGTCCCTAAGTCTTTGTGTGCCTCTGTTTCCTCATCTGTAACATGAAGATAATAGCATTTATCTTATAGTAATGTAAGGATCAAATGAGATAATATTAGTAAAGTGTTTTGCAAACCTTAAAACACTGTATTAGTGATTTTCCCCCTCCTCTTCCTCTTTCTCCTTCTCTTTCTTCTCTCCATGCCATTAAGCCTAAGCAGGAGTGTGCTGAAGTCAGTGGGTTAAATTTTCATTATGAGTATTTACTCCTTAAAAATTAGCAACTACAAATCAGGGCTTTATTTATTTTTGTTGATTTCTAGACTTGAGAAAGAAGACAATGTTAATAATGTTGATTAAGATAAAAATATGTCCTGTATATATGTGTGTATATATATATATATATATATATATATATATATATATATATAATATGTATACACACACACACACACACACACACACACACACACACACACACACACACACACACATATATATATAAACTTTCTCCCACTTTTTTTTTTTTGACCAGCAGGTTCCTCTTGGGTTAATCTCTCTATTTTCTTCAGTGACTTTGAGCAGTAGTACAGTGACCTGGGTGCAGGAGTAGCCTTCCAACTATATACATACATACATATACATATTTAAGCAGGAAGAACTGGTTGTTAAACATTTACCGGCCCTGGGTATAATCCAGGTCAGAGATGTAAATGTCCTAATGTAAATGATCCTAAAAGACATCAACTAGGTGTTTTTGTTGGGCCAAGATGCTTAGCAAAGGGAACAAAAATTTGTTATAATTCCTCAGAGTCTCTATGGAGTGAAGCTGGAAATCAGGGATCTGTTATGAGCCAGCCTCCCATATGTGTCTGCAGCTTCCAAAGTCTTCCCTCTCCTCACACATCTAGAGTTTGTGCTGTAAATGCCATGTAACTTCACATATTATCAAATGATATTTGTAAAGTGCTTGTCACATTAGTAGTGTTTGTTTCCTTCCACCCCTCTCTTTTTCTCTTGAAGAAAAAAAAAACGTTTCCTCCCCTTTTCACAAAATCTGGCATAGACACAACTAATAACTGTTGCACTCTCTCCTCCATTTAGGAAGATGCCCTCAGACTTGACTAGAAATGGGGATGCACAAATATTCTTATCCCTGTTTTTACAAATGAGGTATAGTACAGTGGAAAGAGTGTGAGATTTGGAGTCAGAAGGCATGGGTTCAAATCCAGGATTTACTACTCACTACTTATATGAAATCACAACTTCTCTGTGTCTCAAGAGAAACGGGGTCTGATTTTAAGGTCTTTCACAGTCTTCAAATTATGATGCTATGGAACTGAGGCATGGAGGAGAAATGACTTACTCATGGAATATAATCTCCTTGGGAGAAGGAATGGAACCGTTTTTTGTCTTTATATTCCCAGCATCTGGCAAGAAATTCCTGTTCATTGATTGATGGCCGTATACCTAGCATCTGTCAGAGCTCTTTGATTGCTCACACCTTAGTTTTAGCTGAGAGCTCTTCTCACCTCCTTTACTTATCCAGCATCCCAAGAAGCTATTTATTGTCATCTCTTTAGCTAAGATTTTCCCAGCTGTCCTTGTGCCTCTGGTGGTAGTTGCTAGCTGAGTGGAGACTTGAGGTGGACAGTTCTTAGCCTAGGACCTAGAGCTGAGGGGTACATCATAGTAGGAGCAAAGATGAGAATCTCATCTGATTTGGAATTGTTTTGTCCTAAAAAAAGGCACCTAAATCCAGGCCTTTTGCGTCCCTTATTTATTTGCCTTCCATATTGCACCTAAGCCCTTGTCACAGACTAGAGGACTGATAATGTGGTCCAAGTCTCTGGGCACTTTGCTTAGGGCTTGAGAGTAAGCTTCCATCCACAGAGCTCCACACAAAGGCTAATGTTCTTCTGTTTTGTTTGTGGCACAGCCTTGCAATCCTGTCGGCCCTCAGTCATACTTGAAAAGTGAAAGAAAACATTTCCCTTTATGATACTAGGATTTTAGCTAAGACTTTGACACCATGGAAACTAAACACTCAGATAGGATCCTGTTCCAGCTAAATATATCTCTGGCTTTCAATCACTCTTCCTATCTCACAAAACAGTTCTTTAAACTTCCCCCATCTTGTTAACTTTCCCCCCACTTTTTTTTTGACCAGCAGATTTCTCTTAGGCCCACCCTTCTATGTTCATCAGTGGCTTTGAAGGGGGGTAGCTTCCCAACTAGCTTGGTCCTGGTGTAGCTGGGGGAAGAAATAGAAAGAAAGGAATAGAAAGTTCCAGAAATTAGGGTATCAGTCCATGGCTACTGTCAATTTCCCCATGTCTATAGTAAGTCCACACCTTTGGAGTTCAAGCTTTAGTCAGCCTCCTGTTCATTGGAGAGAAGCCTGACTCTCTTCATTTTCTTTCAGGAGGCAAAACCAGCATTTAATAATAATGGGCCATATAATGTTTTAAGGTTTATGAAGCTCCTTATACATTGTCTCATTTGAGGTAGATTCTATTGTTATCCCCATTTTACAGATGAGGAAACTGAGGTACAGAGAGGTTAAGTGATTTGTCCAGGGTCCCAACAGCTAGTAAGTGTCTGAGACAGGATTTGAACTCAGGTCTTCTTGATTCCAAGTCCACTGCTCCAACCTCGGCACAAACTAGCTGCCTATACCATTCACATGGATATTCTTTTAATTGCCTGCATTTTCTTTCCCTCTATTTTATTCTAAGCTGCATGTCTAATCACTCTCCTATCTATTCCCACCTCTTGCCAT
The DNA here is from genome assembly GCA_028658325.1 of Potorous gilbertii. Taxonomy (NCBI): domain Eukaryota; kingdom Metazoa; phylum Chordata; class Mammalia; order Diprotodontia; family Potoroidae; genus Potorous; species Potorous gilbertii. The sequence continues at coordinate 514,044,903 of CM053771.1, forward strand.
CCCCAGTTATCCCCTAAGAATAATAGCTCACATTTATATAATGTCTTTCTTTGTATCTCTGGTGCTGAGCCCAGTGCCTGATACATAGTAGGTGCTTACTAAATGTTTGATGATGGTTATGTCTTAAAGTCTGCAAAGCAATTTTTACACATTATCTCATTTTACAGAAGCTCTAAGGTGTTAGACAACCTGCCCAGGGTCACCCAGTGCTATAGAAATGTTAGTTATTAATTATTGCTATTATATGCCTTATTCTTCCATGGATTCTTAAGTGCCTCACTAACTGCAAGAAAATGGCAAATGGTGAAGTGGAAAAGTGATGGATTTAATCACAGAAGCTGCATTAAAATCCAACTTTGCCACTTAGGACAATAAACGAATCACTTCCTGGGCCTTGATTTCCCCATTTGTAACATTGTGATGTAATTTCTCGTTGATGAGCACATAGATTCATATGGACTGGGTCCAGTTTTGGGGAGCTTTTCTCTAAAATCCCCTTGACTCCTGCTAGTACTCAAGACTTCCCCTAGGAACATTGGAGTGATGGCTTCCACTCAGAGTTTCCAACTGCAAAATCGGTATTTGACTTGTGATTCTCTGGGGGCAATTAGCTCCCCTGCAAGTACTCAGACTAACAAGGAGACAATAGAACAAAATGCAAAGATTCAACCCAAAGCCTGTAGATCTTTCCTTCCTTCTTTGTACTTCTGCTTCCACCAGGAACCTAAACATAGAATTTCAAAGAAATGAATATACTCCCCTTGGCACTGGGGATTCTCAGGTTCTGGTCCCACTTTCTTCCCAAAATTCACTCATGGTGAATGTGAAAGATAAATAAAATTCAATGGAAATTCTGACCCTCTACATTTCACAAAGAGCTTCTGACAGGATCACAGATTTAGAGTTGAAAAAAGAACTCAGCGGTCCTTAAGTCTCATCCCTACCCATTTTCCAGATTGGGGAGCCCAATGCCCAAGAGGTGAGTTGACTTGCTCATAGTTACACAAATAGTAAATGACAGAAGTGAGGTTTAAACTCAGGTTTTGTGACTCCAAATCCATCTAGACTTATAGATGCCCCCTCTTGCCAAGGGAAAGAAATCAGGTTTGCTAAGAAGTCAAGTAACTGACCTTCTTGGCAAGTTCCAGTCCTATTACAGGCACCTATTTAGTCAATCCAGACCTACAGTATCCTCCTGGGATTGAGGATCCCCAAAGACAGGAAAGAATTTAGCATTTCTTGTGAGTTAAGCAATCCATCCCTATAGAGAGCTCCAACTACCTTGGCAGTTCCCAGCCTTCTGTTCTCTGGGGTGAGTGGGGTGTCTTCAAAATAAAGCTGTAGATTTTTAGCTCAAGTAAGTCTCATGTTCAAATTAAAAAAAAAAAACAAAACAACAAACCAAAAAACTTCTCCCAGAATAAATCTGTCAGCCTCTGATGAGTTTCCCATCCCTCCTGTCTCATCTCTTGCTTTTTAAGTGCCAATGTCTGCTATTTTCCTACCCCAGATAGCTAAGCTTAAAGGTTAATGAAGTAGGAAAGGCATCCAGGAAGGGTTGGAGCCAGCGTCAGGGTACATTTGAACCTGTCCCTTCTGCCAGTGACCCATGGAGGAAGGTGCTATGTCAGGAGCATGTTGAGCTGACCGCTGCTGACAGACAAATACCTGAGGGGGTGGGGCTTAAGAGATGGGACACAACTTCCACCTCCTCTTTGAAAGCCTCTAACAATTCCTGTGATGGGGGTGGGGAGAGCCCTGTGTTTACCCACTGTCATCCCTTACAGCTGCGCAGCCACATATATAACGGCATCGTCCTCAAAGAAAATAACACACACGTGGAATGAGGGCGTAAATCACTTCATGGTGATAAGGCATTTTTATAATTATTTGGGCATATTTTTTTAATAAATGATAATTAAGTGATTAATAATATGAAGAGATAGTATGTTTTCAAAATTATACAACAATAGATGGCCCTGGATATGGCTTTAGCTGCAATAGCTAATAATTATATCCTCAGAGAGGCTTGATGAGAAATGTTTTTAACTGCAAACATTAAGTGCAGAACAGAAGATTCTTTAGCCTGTGGTTACCTTCATAGGGTCTTTTTATCATTTTGGTAGGCTTTATCTCAGGGACATCGTTGTCCCTAGCAAGAGCGCAATGGTCTGTGATTCTGGAAACTACATGGAATCATGGACCGTTAGCACTCTAGAAGGTCATCCAATGTACCTCCATGCCAAAATTTCTTCTATGCCCTCCTCATCTCTATGGAAAGGTGGGTGTCCAGCCTCCATTCAATGCCATCATTATTCTATAACTATCTACACATACATGTGTATATAAACATGTATGTGTGTGTGTATGTATGAAGTAGGAAGGGCTAATAGTTTAGGTGGGGGGGGAATGGGATCAAAGATATCTTGTAGGAAGTAGCACCCAAACCATGCATGGCAGGAAGCCAGGGATTCTATACAATAGAGGAAAGGGGAATTTTAGGCACATAGACTTTCAGCTACAAGGGACCTTAGAGACCATTTAGTTCAATCCCCTTATTTTATAGATGAGGAAACTGAGGCTTAGAAAAGAGTACATTCTAGGCATGGTAGACCACTTGTATAAAAGTCATAGAGGTGGGCACAGGGATATAGTTGAGACAGCTAGTGCAGAGAGAGCTAGACCTGGAATCAGGAAGACCTGAGTTTTAGATGTGGCCTTAGATACTTAGAACCTGGGCAAGTCACTTAGTCAATGCTCCTCAACCGTAGAATGGGGATAGTAACAGCACCCACCTCCCAGGGTTGTTCTCAGGATCAAATGTGATAATATGTGTGAAGCGTTTGGCATATCTAAATGCTTAGTTCCTTCCCTCTAAGTCCTAGGGAGCCCATATTAGCAGGAGTATTAAAAAAGCAAGGCTTCAAAGGTAGATGGAACCTAGATTGTAGAAAGTTTTCTGTCTGACATTGCATACAATGGGAAAGTCTGAATGGGTCAAAACCTTCATTGTCAGAGAGAATTTCCAAATCGTTGGGGTAACAGATGCATGTATTTGAGAATACCTTATAGGCAATAGGGAGTTAATGATTTTTGATTGGTGAAGCAACATGATCAGATCTGTGTTTCAATGACACGTTGATTTTAGCAGTCTGTAATCATTTGTGGCAGTCCTAGACTCTCAACTATCCTTAAGGACCCATTTTTTACTCTGTCATTTTCAATCCAAGCCTTCTTACTTGGAGAACCAATCACACCCATCATTTACAGAAGCATCCAGCTTCTGTTGAGTGATGGCAAGGGATGCCTTGACTTTTTCAGGTGAACTTCCACTTAAACCAGATGAAATTTCCATACAGGTTGGTCAAGTCTTCTCACAATGGCTTAGAGTTGTGTAAACAGAAATGTACAAAAGATAAAAAATTGCATCAGTGACAATGATGGTGAATGGGTACAAGGAAGATCTACCAGGTATATAGCTCCTGTGATTTTTCACTCATCCAGCCTGGGACATCCTCAAAGATGACCCAATATTGGGTCTTGGTGCCTTTGGAAATTGTTAGAAAGATAAAGAATCTTAACTGAGGTTCTGAAATTATCCAGGCAGGCAAAAGTTCTTAACATCAAAGCACAAGGCATTATAAAGAAAACTGAGTTTCTCTGGGGCTTGGGTCCCTGTTTTCATTAGCCTACTCTGTGCCATTACTTTGATGCTATTTTCCAAGTCTTCATAAATGTCAAGAAGGTGTTGCCATCAGGGATCATCTAGGTATAAAACCTGATGTGATAAGCTTCTGTTGAAAATGTTACAAAGGGCTAGAGGATATTCATCATATGGGCAGTAAGCATTCTTGCCTTGACCATCAAGTAGAAGCAGGGGACTCATCATCTGCTTTGTCACCTCTCCCTACCCACCCCAATCTACTCAACATTGGAGTGAGGTTTGGAGCAGAGCTGAGGGGTTGAGGATTGGAGGGTCAGCCCTTCAAACATGCCTTACATATCTTTATAACCAGCCAGGCCCTGATACCCCTGATTCCAGCCTTGACCATCAGGTAGGACGAGGGACTTTTCCTGGGCCCTGTGGCCTTGGGCATATTTTTTCCTTTCTTGCCTCTCCCTTTCTCTGGTTCACAAGACACACTCTCTATTTCTTGCTCAGGGCTTGATAATCAAGACAACATCATTACTGCTGCTATGGAGACTGTGGCAGCCTACTGGCCTACGCTCCACTCAGAATGTTTCTGAGTCACAGCTTCCCTTCCTTGGCTCGCTTCTTCATTTCATGCCAATCCTGTTCTTCCTGTGTCTCTCTCCTCTTCTACCCTACCTTTCTGTGTTGCCTTCTAGAATCCTGTTAGCAGACTGGCCTTTATATTAGACTTATGCCCCCCAGCCTGGAAATTACTTTGTATATATCTTGCATTTAATTTAAAAATACATCTTTTGGGGTATTTAATCGAACACATGAAATTATACAGAAGGTTCTAGCTCTTAACTTCAATGTTTGAAGTATCACTGAAACAGGATGATAAAGGAAATGGAGTTTCTTTGGAGCCAGGGTCTCCATGTTCATCCAGCCTACTCTTTTTCCCTTCAATGGAATGTAAACTCCTTGAAGGCAGGAATAGCGCTTGGCTTGTGGCTTAAACTCTTAGTGCTCCAGTCAAGTCTTTAACACGAGGTTTCAGAGCAGGCACGGGGCGGGAGAGGGGATTTCTTCACCAGATATTCCTTCCACCGATGAAATCATGGCTTTGAACCCCGCCTCTGCTGTGCTGTACCCCCCCCAATTCCAAACCCAAACTAAGAAACTGTCCTCTAGTATCTTTCATTTCAAGTGACCCAGTGAAAAGAGAAGCATGTCTGCCTCATGTGCTTGTGCCTCATTCAGAACATTCCCATCTTTCATCCCTGTGTCTTTGCATAGACTGCTCTCCATACCTGGAATGCTCTCCCACTCTTCACCTCCCAGCCTCTTAGCATCCCTGGTGTTTTTCAAGGCTCAGCTCAGTGGCATCTTTCCTCCTGATGTCCCTCTTCCCTGGATGTTAGAGTCTATTTTCTTCTCATATAACTTTGTATTTCTTTATTTGTATACATACATATGCATATGTAAAATTATATATACCTATATCTAAAAGCATATATATGTATACACACATATGTATATATGTACACAAATCTGGCCTCAGACTCATACTAGCTGTGTAACCCTGGGCAAGTCACTTCACCTTGTTTGCCTCAATTTCCTCATCTGAAAATGAACTGGAAAATAAAATGACAACCACTCCAGTATCTTTGCCAGAAAAACCCCAAATGAGGTCATGAAGAGTCAGACATGATGGAAAACAACTGAACAACAATATCTATCTGTCTGTCTGTCTATCTCTGTCTATCAATCAACCAATCTATCTATCCATCTCTCTATCAATATACATACATACCCATATGCAGGAATGTGCTGGAACCAGCTAATTGTTAAGCTTTCAGTGTGAACATTCATACTTTGAAAATGGACAAATGCCGCAATTATTGTTTTGTTGATTGCCTAAAGAAAGTGATGAGAAAATGTTAATAGAGATTAAACTTAGAAATGTGTCCTCTGTACATCATTTTTCTGGAAAAACAGTTGTTAAATATTTAGTAGCACAGTCTTGCATATATATCTATATATCTATAGGTGTATATAGAGAGATAGACATATATACCCCTATCTTTGTTTCTTTCTCTTGTTCCCTCTTTCTTTCTCCCTCTTTCTTCTCTTTGTTTTCTCTCTTGTTCTGTCTGTCTCCTGTCTCTCTCTGTCTGTCTTTACCCCTGTCCAAATGAAGACCCACTGAGGGCAGGGGCTGCCTTTATGTTTTTCTTGTATCTCCAGACACTCTAGTAACACTTATATGAGGCTAGTATTAAGTAAATTCCTGTTTCATGGCGTTGTTGAATTGTATTTCTGCGATCATCAGTGGGGAGGGACCAGCAAACTGAAGGGCCGACAGGACTGTGCCCCAGTGGCCAAACTGAGGAATCTGGAAGAATGGCTGCAGTTAGGTAATCCTTCCTCCACTTGGTAATCAAGCCTAGTCTTGGAGGACGAAGATGGAAAACATAGGAATGCTAAGGAAAACACATTTAGGAAGGAGCTTTTGCAAAAATGAGGTGTTGAACTATTTTTACCGGCTTCTTCCCTATCCTTCTTAGCCTCTTTATGGTTGAAGGCCCCTAGTCTAATGACAAGCACCTGACATGGAACAGACAGGAGAAGCCCTGGGTTCCTGGAGGTCACTGTGATGGAGCGTGCAAAGGAATCCTCATTCCTTTGCCTTCTTTCCTCGGGCTGCTGCGCCCCACTGGCAAATCCTGTCGCACAGAGATCAGAGGGCACAGATAACTCAAATAGACTCTTGACATGCAGACATCGCTGGCTTGACATGCCATACCAAATGCAGAATGCACCAGCCCCTCCCAAAACAAACAAGTCATTTGACATGCCAGAGACTTCTTTATCCTGAAGAGATATGCGAGAAAGGGAGAGAGAGAGAGACAGACAGACAGAGACAGAGAGAGAGAGGAGAGAGAGAGAGAGAGACAGACAGAGACAGACGGAGACAGAGAGAGAGAAGGAGAGAGAGAGGAGAGAGAAACATAACAGAGACAGAGGAAGAGAGAAAAAGAGAGGGCCCACACGTGCACGTACACAAGGGCGTGTGTATGTATAATGATATGGCTAATATTCATATACACTTTAAAGTCTGCAAAATGCTTCACACCTGTTATGTCATTCAATCTTCCTTACATTCCCTCTGTTATCATTCCCGTGTTTACAGATGAGGCAACTGAGGCAGAGGAAAATTAAGTGATTTTTACAATCATACAACGAGTAAATAGATGAGGGAGAATGATGAACTTCCAAATGCAGAATCCAGCCCACCTCCTCGCTGTATGTATGTATGTATGTTCATAGAGTGTGGTGGCTAGCAGACTAGGCTGAGAGTCAGGAGAACCTATTCAAATCCCATAGCTGACACTGAGGTCATTTAACCTCTTGGAGTCCCAGGTTCCTCAACTATACGGCAGTGAGGTGGCCCCGAGGATGGAGCATTGGGCCTGGAGTCAGAAAGACCTTGAGTTCAAATCCAGCCTTGGACACTTGGACACCAGCTGTGTGACCCTGAGCAAGTCATTTAACCTCTGTTCCCTCAATTGTCAAATGGGGATAGTAACAGCACCTATCTCCCAGGGTCATTATGAGGATCAAATGATATCCTAAGTGTAGAATGATTAACACATTCCCTAGCATTGTGGGTTCTAGATAAAAGCCAGCTACTATTATTATTGTAAAATGGCCATGATCAGACATACGGTGCCTGTTTCTGTGGTAAGTCTTCCCTGGGCATGAGGCCCATGTTTTATAAACTGAAGGAGCTACAGAAAGTTGATTATGCCTACACTTCTAGGGTCAGTGTCTGGGTTCAATCCAGTTCTGTCTCTAATCCTAAAGACTTTAGCCGTTTTCTTTCCCTTTTCTGGGCCTCAGCCTCCTATCTGTAAGATGAAGCAGTTGGAAGAGGTGACCATTGATGTCTGTTCCATCTGTAATCTAGGATACTACAATCTTCATATGACCCTCCTACCTCTGACCTTGGGTGGCAGCAGTCATCGTATCTACAGGCTCTTCCAGGGTCCTGTTACACCTTCTACCATTTCTATTTCCTGTCTGAGGGATACCTCTACCCCTGAGTTCCAGAACTCAACAAACATTTTTTAAAATTGGAAATACAAATTTAAAACAAGACAGTCCTTTTTCCTGGAGGAACTTACATTCTGTGGGGGCATGACTTTATTGAGCTTTTCCTGATCAGATTGACAGCCCTAATCTTTTTCCCAAGTTGACTTCCAAGAGTTATTGATGGCTCTAGTGTGTCTGGGGTGAGGGAGTATGGGTAGGATTTTTTTTCAGAATCCCAAGAATCCCATATCTACAAGTTTTACAATAAAACAATTCCATATACATATAAAAATAACAGACAATGCCCATCAACAGGAAGAGAAGAATCCTTCTACAACACTTGCAGACTGAATTTGAATATCCATCAAGCATTTGCTGTCCTGCTACCAGCAAGGCTACCAGCATGTTCATGGGATACCAGCGTAGCCTCATGGGATGTAAAAGTGGACAGAGTTTGGGCCATTACCATAAAAGGAAGCTGAAACTGCTTAGTCCCCGACCCTGGAGGGAGATGAAACACCCATTCCTTGAGGGTTCAGAGCTGATAACTCCAGGAGCAGAGAGAGATATCATAAAAACAAGCATCCTAGGATAATTCCAAGGGGCTCATTTGCCATCTGAAGCCCTGGCACACAGTACGGGGGCTGCAATGGAGCTGAATGCCTCTGTCAGGCGACGCTTATTAAGGAGTGCACCCCTGCGTGGTAATAAGCTGCTTAATTAGCTGCAGGTGTCTTTTCCCCTTGGGAGCAGGGGTTTCACCTGGCCTAATTCCAGTGCAGGTATTTACCTTCCGCTGAGGCTAATTTCCTCTGTAATTTCAACCCGAGAGGCTCGCTTCCCTCCTTGTTCCCAGGAGGAGGTCGTGCTGAGGTGAACACAGAGGAAAGGCTTACCTGCCTGACACCTCGAGCTTTGGGTTTTCCCACATGATACCCGAGCAGACAGGTAGGGCATGCAGGAAGAACTCTGGGCTGAGCCCCTTAAATGTGGCCCCCAAGAAGACAGCGGAGAGCATCCAAGGTCAGAGATTAACAGAGGTGCTGGACGAGAGCTCTCATTATGTGAACACTCCAGTACCTCAAAGATCTGGGACTTGTTCAGTAGGCATGAGCACAGTAGGCATATTCTGGGTGTGGGGTCTCCTTCCATCAAACTGAACTGAGACCACCAATGGCTTATAGATCTGGAAGGATTCTCTGAGGCTAACTAGTTCACTTCCATTTTACAGAGCAGACAGCTGAGTCCCAGAGGTGGTTTATCCCATAGTTACACAGAAAATAAGGCAAGATTTGAATTCAGGTCTTCTGACATCAAAGTCAGTGCTTTTTCTCCTTTCAATCGGATGACCTCCTTTCAGTCTTATGAAAATGTTCAAGGCACTAAAAGGTTGTAACTTTTTAAGTTACAGAGCAGCAGGATTTGAACAAAGTTCTTCCTGACTTTTAGCCTAGTAAGTTAGCCACCAAACCAGGCTCCCTGTATTATTTGAAAGGGACCAGTGATTAAGCAGCATGGATGAAAGGCTATTTAAATTGATTCAATTTAACAAGCACTTATTAAACATTTACTGTGTGCCAGGCACTTTGGTAGATGCTGAGGATGCAAAGACAAAAAAAGAACTAGTCGTGGAGACCATATCTACATATATAAGTATGTACAAAATTGACACAAAAATAAATGCAAGGTAGTTAGAGGAGGAAGTGACTGAACTGCTTAACCTCACAAGCTGCAGGAATTTTCTCAAAAATAATGTATAATGGAGAAGTAAAGCTTATACTTATGTTCGAAGCAAATCCCCATATCATTTGGATAATTACCTTAATTATAAGATCTTCGATTTAGAACTCAGTGGCAATTTACCTTTGAGGCAATTGTGTCCAACCCTCTCATTTTACAGATGGACCATACTGGGGAAATGCCTGGCCCAGGGTCACACAGGCCATGAATAACAGAGCTCGGATTGGAACCAACCAGTGTCCTTTGACTCCTAGACCATCAGGGCCCCTTTGGACAGTACCATGCTTTCCTTACTTCTCTTTGAACACAAGCCTGACCATCAGGTTAGATGGGACTCATTTTTTACAGCCTTTTGCAAAAGTAAGCCTTGTCTTTGAGTAGAGTTTTATCCATGGATTAATTATTGGCACCTTCATCCATTGGAAAATTCCACTTACCCATGAGATTAGCAAAAAGCAGCATGATTATTTTATCTTTGAGCTAATAGTAAATAGCCTCTTAGCATGATTCATCACCCAGGGAATTTCTGCTCATGTGCAACATAAATGACCACCAGTGGCTGTTGTTCCCAAGGAAAAGACTGTGAGGGATGTTCATTCCAGTAGTTCAGTCCATCCTTCTCCATCTCTGTTTTCCAGTCTACTGGCATGGGGGCTTTTGACCTGGTCCAATTTGCCTCTCCTTAGGCAACCTGATATCCATCTTGCCTTATTACCCTACTGCATTCTACCCTATTTCTGGGGATTCACCAAAATGGTGCTGAAGACCCCATTGGAATGGTGGAGTCATGAAGATATGGTCTGCTATGGAATATTACTTCTGAAAATTCGCCTATTCCTTTCTAATATCCTCATTAAGGAGGCCATTGATGTATAAGAATAGTATTTTCATAAAACATTTACATAGAGATGAGAAAGTAGATGTACAGATGGATAGTTGGTGGTATTCTTTCGGTCGTTGTTTTGGCAAACAGTAATCAAGGTGGCACAATAAATACAGTGCTGGGTTTGGAATTAGAAAATTCATCTTCCTGAGTTCTAATCTGGCCTCAGATACTTACTAGCTGTGTGACCCAGGGCATGTTATTTCACCATGTTTACCTCTGTTTCCTCATCTATAAAATGAGCTGGAGAAGGAAATGGCAAACCAAGAGTTAGACACAAATTATAAGGTCTAATATTTTTCCTATGCCTTTGCATGATTTTTCTGTTTGTACCTACAGTGCTTATTATAGTGCTTTAGTGTAAAAATTCTTCCTTCCTTCCTTCCTTCCTTCCTTCCTTCCTTCCTTCCTTCTTTCCTTCCTTCAACTCCTCCTTTCCTTTGGCTAACTTATTGAGAATTAATTCTCAATACCATTACAATTGCATTTTCTCCACTGTACACCTTCTGTCTCTAACTGTAGGATCATAGGGTTAGAGAGGGATGAAATCTTAGAAATCATCTGGTCCAACTCCTTCATTTTATAGATGAGAAAACAGACCCAAAGAGATTAAATGGCCTGTGAAGGTTATACAAACAGGAAGTAGATAGAGCCAGAATTTGAGCCTAGGATCCTTGGTACCACATCTAGAGCTCATTCCAGCCTACCTCTTGTCTCCTTACCTCTGTTCTGGCTAGGCCTTTGCTGCATTTATAAGGGAAATGCTACCACATTAATTTGAGACTGAAAACAGAAAAAACAAGGTCCCAAATGCCTAACTCCTTCTGGAGTTATCAAGCCTCAAAATACTGTTTCATCCTGTAGATAGCCAAAGCTCCAGATGAACCAGACAGGCTATAGCATGCCTCACCTTGTTTTCCTAGGTAGAATTTTTTTTCTTAAAGGAATGGTGTGATTAAAGAACATTAGGTCTAGGGAGGACTATCCTTTCATTTAGCCTCTTCCGGCTGCCATCTTTCACTCAAAACCTCCTTTTCACCTCTGAGGTTTGTTTCAGAATTTATTTCCTATAAAAAAGCAATCCTGTGTGCTTGGCTCATTTGTTAAGCCAACAGGGGATGGCAAGAGTTCATGCTGTTTCTATTGATTCCTTCAGCCCTGGAACATTGGCACCCATGCTTGGCAGCCTTGGCAACCGGGTGGAAGATGACAAGAGCCAGTGGCAGGTGGTTGGCCTTGCCTGTCTTCAGGGGACTCGGAGCTTTGGATGTGTGCTGATGGGTGACTCATGCCCTGTGTCTGCTAGGAGAATGGAGTCAGCCATGCTGCCCACAGCTATGATGTGGCAGAATCCTTGGTTGGCTGGCCTGGACTTCAGTGGGCAAGGTTCTAGGACTATTGAATACAGACAAGGGAGAAACTGTGAACGAATCACAACACATCTCCTATTAGCTCATCTGCAAAGGATTTGAAATTGTCGTCTACCTGAACTGCATGGTCACCTTGAGAATTGTGTGTGGCATACATATATATTTGTGTCAGTGTGCATGTGTACATGTGTCCTCTTTACCTCCCAAACCCTATCCCACAAGCCTGTTGTTCCTGAATTCTAGGCCACTGAATCATGAGACAGGAGAGCCTTGCTCTCTGAAACCCCCAATTCAGATAATCTGAATATGCCAAATCCACCAAGGGTGATTTTTGTCATGTTAGTATTATAACCCACTCCGTTGTTCCTTTAAATACCAAGCTTCCCTGATACAGCCAGAAGAGATAGGAAACATGGGGCTGCTGGATTTGGAGTCAGAAAGATTTGGATTCTAATTTTGCCTTTAATACTTAATGAACTGAATAACCAAGGTCTTAACCTTTCTGAGTATCAGTTTCCTCATTTATAAAGTAAAGAGGTTGGACAGGATTTATAGGATCTTAGATTGGGTGGGCTGTCCAATCCAAACCCCTCTTTTTCCTGATACGGAAAGGTCTCACTGCTTGAGATGGGACTCAAACTCAGGTCTCCCTGGGTACTTACTGGAAATGTTAGAACTGAGATTCCAGGAATTAAATAGCAAGAATTCAATTTATGTATAGTCTAGTCTTGAATCCCTTTCTAAGGTGCAATGGATAGGACTTCTAATGGTTAGAAGTCATGCAAGTCATGACCGTAGCACCTCTCTCCCAGGATGTTTATCCTCACAAATGAGACCATGTTTTTATAGCTTTTTACAAACCCAGACAGGCCAAAGGGATCATAGCACCTCAGATTATAGATTAGGAGCTGAAGGGACAGCTAGTCCAATCTCCCCATTTTAGAGAGGAGGAAACTGGGTCCCAAAGAGGTCAAAGGACTTGCCCATGGTGAAATGCATTGTTATAATTATTGTATAACGTGGGCCTTCCCTACAGAAAATCAATTCAATGAACATTGAGTGACTTTTAGGTAATTGGCCCTGAGCTGGGTGCTGGAGATAGATAGGTAACAGATTTAACCTCTGACATTCTGTGGGGTGTGTGTGTATGTGTGTGTGTGTGTGTGTGTGTGTGTGTGTGTGTGTGTATAGGGGGAATATGACAAGTACATGGACAGATGTGATACGGGGTGAAAGAGGTAGAGGGAGGGAATCTAAAGATGAAATAGTTTCTGGTAGAGTGGGGGTGGAAATAAGGGAGGACTTCATGGAGGAGGTAGCCCCTGAGCTGAGCCTCAAAGAAGCAGACAGAGAGGAGGAGGGAGAACGTACCAGGTACAGGGACACCTTTCTAGAATCTCCAGAGGCAGGAGATGGTGCATCAGATTTTGGGGGTGATGGTTAACCTGCCTAGAATGTGGTGTACATTAAGGAATGTGAAAGAAGGTTGATTTGAACTAGATTTTACAGGCTTATAAATATGATCAGGGTAAGGGGTTTGTAGTTCATCCTGGGAGTAATAGGGAGCCATTGAAAGTTCTCCACCAGGGAAATGCCATGGTCCAAAGTGAACACTGGGAAGGTTAGTCTGATGGCTGTGTTGGGGATGAAGAGGCTGCAGCCAGGCAGACCAGTGCATAGGATCTCAGGAACCTACCAAGCATTTGGCCTAATGCACTCGTCTTTACAGATGTGGGAATCGAGGCCTGGAGAGGGCTTTAAAGTGACTTGTGAAGGGTTGCAGGTGGTAGGAGCTGGGATTTGATGCCAGCTTCCCAACTCAAAATCTGTTCTATTCACTGCACCACAGTGCATTGACCCTGGACATTGTTAAGAGGGTACATACTGTGATGGTGAAGTCACAAACCCAAAGGAACTATGGAACATCTGGGTTCTTTCTCAGTGGAAAGTAAGTCCAAGACCCCTTTCCATCATTCCATTCTTCTGATGTATGTATGAGTGTATGTGTGTGTGTGTGTCCTTTGACACAAGTACAGCTCCAGGAACACAACACGCAGTCAATACATGCTCCCTGATTGATCGTTTTTGTCCAACCATGTTAAGAAGTTGCAGTGGCCCAGAACCTGAAGTCAGGGTGAGCTGTGTGTGTGATTGACACACATGGTGGACAGGAACATATTTAACCATTTGTGTGTGTGTGCACAAGTGTGCAAATAAAACACCCTTTGTAGCTTGCCTATGGTTTCTGCCTCTTCTGTTTCCCTCTTGGGAAGAATGGCACATTTCTTGGCCTTGTCTAGAACCTCCATGCTGTAAGGGACCTTGAAAGAGCAGCTCAGGGGAGTGGATAAAATACTAGGCTTGAAATTAGGAAGGCCTGGGTCCAAATCCTACCTGGCCTGCAGGGATCCTTCTGTTAGGTGTAGTGACCTCCTTTTTCTATTCTAGTTTGGCAGCACTTATTTAAGACAATCGTCCTGACTCTTCTAAGAATTCTCCAGCATCAGTCAATTGGCAGGTGTTTCTCAAGTGTCTATGTGTTAAGCATTACACTAAGTGCTTGATGATACACAGACCAAAAATGAAACTCCCTGCCTTCAAAGAACTTAGACTCTAACAGGGAAAATAACATATACATATATAAGTGTATATAAGATAGGTGCAAAAACCTACAAGGTCTCATTTTGGGTTTCATAGTTTTTTTTTTTAGTGAGGTCGCACTTGAATCTGGTAGTTAGGGTCAAGAAGAAAGGCCTCCTGTAAAAAGAAAGGGGACTTTCATCCATTCCTTGTACAGTGTGGTTTCCATTTCTTCCACCATCCTGGTCAATCCCTCCTGGATTTGCCCCCAATTTTTCAATGTCTTTCCTGAAATATGGCACTCCAGACTGAACCATGGATTCTCAAGGTGGTATGGTAGGGATAAATGATGGTGTCAGGGGGACAGGAGGGAAAGGGCACTATCTATCACTACCTGGAGCCTATTGATATAAAGATGATGAAAAAATACTTGCAAAACATTTGGAGGTTTTTATTCTTTGGATTTTTCTGACCCCCTTTCAGCCCAAAGTCACCATCCTGTCTCTAGACTAGGGACAGGTTTGCTAAAATAACAAGGTATTATTCCTCTGACTCCTCACCCCTTGAAGCTTTTGTCTGCTATACCTGCTCTCTGGTGACATTTTAGAAAGAGGCAAACGTGCTGTGTTCACCTTTTCACTGCCCACTCACACTTCAGCCCCCTCTGTTCCAGTTTCTTTCCCCCTTCTACTGAAACTGTTTTCTCAAAGATCTCCAGGGTAACCTCTTCATTGCCAAATCCAGGGGCCTTTTCCCACTGTTTGTCTTTTCCCTTTTAATAACTTCCAACACTCCGGTTCATGCTGTGCATTCATTCAATCCATCAACAAGCATTTATTAAGTACCTACTGTATACTGGGCACTGTGGTATGTGTTGGACAAATCATGACAACCCCCCCCCCCACTATTTGTGCTCTCATGGTGTTTCCATTGTGCAGATATAGTATGCACATAATGAATATAAATGCAAAAAAATACAAGCCAGTTTAATATTGTTGTTTAGTCGTTTTTCAGTTGTGTCTGACCATTTGTGACCCCATTTGGGGTTTTCTTGGCAAAGATACTGAAGTGGTTTGCTGTTTCATTCTGTAGTTCATTTTACAGATGAGGAAAGTGGAGCAGATGGGGTTAAGTGACTTGCCCAGGGTCACGCAGCTAGTAACTGTCCAAGGCTAGATTTGAACCCAGGTCTATCCTGACTGTAGACCCTGTGCTCTATCCACTGAGCCACCTAGCTGCCTATAAAGAAACATAAGAGCTAACCTAAGAGATTTGGTGAGGATGGCATGAATTGCATAGATAGTGCAAAGACGTGGGGGGAATGGAGCACTGTGTTTGATGTCCAGCAGTGGTGATTGTTACTGGAAGCATATTGACTTAGAAAACCACACATTTTAATGGTCTATCTTATATTTTTTAAATTGATTTTGTTAAACATTTTTCAATCAATCTAGTTCTGGATGCATTCTTGTGGTTGATTGGCCTTAAGTTTGGTGCCTGTGATGTGCAGAATCTGGGAGTGGAGGTAGGCAGAGAGCACAGGAGAGTGTATGTACAAGACAGGACCAGGTCATGTTCTAAAGGACTTCATTATTTTTAAAAATTAATTTAATTTTATATTATGTCATTGAAAACAGTATTTATTTTTGCTCCCTTCTCCTCCCTTATATTTAAAGAAAACCCTCCCCGACAAAACCCTTGTAGCAGAAGCATGGGGCTCAGAGAAACTTGTGAGGACTTGTAGGAACTGATACAGCATGAGGTGAGCAGAACCTGAGCAATTGTGAAGAATGGTTTTATTCTTGGTACTTCCTTTTTTTTTTTTTGGTCACTCTGCCGGATCTCCTCCTGCCTATCAAACAGCTGTTTTTTCATCTTCTTCCTTCTCTCCATACCCACTAAGGTTTGGCATGCCTCAAGATTCTGGCCTGGGGCTTCTTTTCTCTTTCTGTGCTCTCTCCCTTGGGCTTCTCATGACCTCTGTAAAGACATCTTCAAATCTTTATATCTATAGCACTTATCTCTCCTCTGATCTCAAGTCCTACATTTCTAACTGCTTCCTGGATAGCACCTCCTGAATATATCTTTCACCACCTCAAACTCAGCATGTCCCCCCCTAATTCACCTTTCTCCAAAAATTTGCCCCTTCTTTCAACATCCCTGTTTTTGCTGATCTGGGTGAACATTCTGGGCAACTCAGACAAGACCCTAAAGTCACCTTTGTCTATTCCCTTCCTTCTCCCTCACTGACCACATCCAACCAGTGACCAAGTGTTGCCATTTCTACTTCCACAGCATCTCCCAGATCTGTTGTCTGCTCTCTCCCCACTTGCCTATCTCTCTAGTTCAGTCCCCCATCACCTCAAACATCACCTCAACAGCTTTGATTTGTTCTCCCTACTTTGTCTCTTCCCATCTCCAATCCATCCTCTGTAGAGTTGCTAAAATAATCCAGTGCTTAGTTTAATACTTTTTCATTCATTCATTCATTCATTCATTCATTCATTCATACATTCATTCATTTGTTGATATGACTATGTCACTTTGCTGCCTCTAAGATGAAATCCAAATTCAGCTTCTCATTTAAAGCCTTCCATAATCTAGCCCTAAACTATTATTTTCTATTTTATTTCATACTATTCTTAACCCACTTTGTATTCTAATCAAACTAGATTGCCATCTCTTCCTGTATTTCATTGTCTACTCTCTCATGGTTGGAATGCACTCTCTCCAGTTCCACATTTTCATTTGCTTCCTAGATATTTCCTCTTGAACATCTTTTTTTTTTTTTTTTATTCCCATCCGAAGGTCACTATTGATTTTATTTTTTTATTTTTTTATTTTTTTATTCCTCTTGAACATCTTACCAGAATCTCAAATTCAGCATGTACCCATCAATTCTCCAACTTTTGAAATTGTCTTCCTTTAAGGTTCACTCAAGTACTACCACCTCCATGGAGCTATGTTGGATTTTTCCTTGTCTCTCTTTGGCCCTTTTGATGTTCTATCTTATATTATACTTATTTGTATTTTATGTCAAATCACCCTTCTACTGTGAGGCAGCCCTACATAGGGTCTGGTATGTTAGGTTTGAGGTCAGGAAGAGCTGAATTCAAATTTACCTCTGACACTTTCTAGCTTTGTGACCCTGGGAAGGTCACTTCCTCTCTCCACCCATTTTTAAAAGGGGAAGTATGACCTAGTGAATTGAATACTGAGCTCTGAGTCAGGAAGACTTGAGTTCAAGATCGGGAAATCACTTAACCTCTGTGAGAATCAGTTTGCTCATCCATATAATCGGAATAATAATACCTGTAATCCCTACCTGACAGGGTTTTCATGAGGCTCAATTTAAGTGTTTTGCAAAATTCAAAATGCTATGTTTACTATTATTATTAGATTGCAACAGTTTCCAAATGGATTTTGTTATTCTTTTGCCTTTATAAATGATTCTCTTGGTAGTTTGGCATAGCCCCATATCTGTAAATGAATTTCAGTAGTATTGTCATTCTTACGATGTTGGCATGACCCAGACATAAGTCAGTTAATCAGTTAGTCAGTCAACAAGCCTTTAAGTGGCTACCATGTGAACTACTGAACTAAATACTGTGGATACAAGGAAAGACATTGGATTCTTTAAGTGATCCTTCCTTCCTTCCTTCTTTCCTTCCTTCCTTCCTTCCTCTCTCTTTCTTTTTTGGAGCAGGGAAGGCAGGGCAATTGGAGTTAAGTGACTTGCCCAAGGTCACACAGCTAGTAAGTGATATGAGTTCAAGTCCTGGTGCTCTATTCACTGCATCACCTAACTGCCCCTCTTTAATTCTTTATGGAATACTTTGTAACTGAATCTATACAGGTATTGAGTCAATCTACTTATTGACTCTCAGATATTTTATGCATTTTGTAGTTATTTTAAAGGGCAATTTTTTCTCTTATTCCCTCCCCATTTTGTTATCTTTTTGTCGGAGTGATACTGACTTTTTTGACCTTTTTATTTCTTTTCTTGTATCCTGTTACTTACCTGAAATCATCCCTTGTCTTGGTTTCTTGGTTGATTCCCTAGGATTTCCTAAGTCTGCCATCCCAAAGGGATGGTTCTATCAGCAGGGATTGTGCCGCTTCCATTCTTTTTTGCCCAGTTGCCAGTAGGATACCCAGCATATGCAGCCATTTAACAAATGTTTGTTGGATCAGTGTTTGGAATGAAGATTTAACACCATCTACCTTGCTCTTCTCTTGTTGCTTCCGTAGGTCCTGCTTTTAGGTTGGGGCATGAGGACAGGCTCTCACCTCTCTTCTATAAACTATTGGCTTGAGAACAGGGAGCACAGGATGTTGTTGGACTTGTCTCTCTTTGGCCCTTTTGGCCCTTTTGATGTTCTATCTTATATTATACTTACTTGTACAGTATACTTTTGAACCTCTTTTTCCACTTGGCTAATTCTGCTTTTGAAAGCATTCTTCTCCTCATTGGCTTTGTGAACCTCTTTTGCCAATTGAGTTAGCCTATTTTTCAAGGTGTTATTGTAAAGTCCTGGTTGGTCTTTGACTTTTTCTTGTTTCTGGGAACCTGGATGCAGGCAAGTCTTCTAGCAGAGGCAGAAATATTCAGGGGAACCTCATTTAGATCTAACTGCATAGATTTGAATGTAAAGTATAAGACTAAGGGCTTTAAATGCCTTGAAATGCAAAGGAAAATTCTTTATGAGGTATGGTGTATTCAAATCTATGATCTTTCCCTTTCTTCTTATAAGAAAAAAAACCTTCCATTTTCTCTCTTATTTTCTAATGCACTGGAAATGCCAATGCCTTGAGAAGACTTAATTCTTTCAGGATGAAGATGACTTTTAAACTATTATCCAGTGTCTCAGTTGTCCAGGTCTGCAGATGGGGTTGTGATGATCTTTTGTGATATTAAAGTTTAATGCATGACATAGACATAAAAAGTTACATCATAAATAAATTAGAAAAACTGAGAAAATTTTACTTATCCATTATGTGGATAGAGAAAAATTTCATGATCAAACGAGGGATAGAGTAAATTGCAAAGACAAAATGGATTATTTGATTATGTAAAATTAATTTGTTTACATAAACAAAGCTAGCGAAGCTAAGACTAAAAGGGAAGCAATTAACTGGAAAAATATCTTTGCAACACACTTTTCTGACAAAGGTGTCTTTTTCAAGATGTATAAGGAACTGATTCAAATATCTCAGAATAAGAACATTTCCCCAATTGATAAATGGTCTAAAGATATGAGCAAACAATTCTTAAGAAACCAAAGTCATGGGAAGGAGCCAAGATGGCAAAGGAGAAAGATTCACATATGCTAGCTCTGAACCCACAGACCATGGATTTCCTGTAAAAAAACTGCCAACAAATTCTGGAGCAGTGGAAGCTGTGCAGCAATGGAGTGAAGGAGATTTCCGTTCCAGGGAGCCCTGAAAAACTGACCCCAAAGGTCCATCGTGTACCAGATGGGAGCAGAGCCCAGCCCTTCCCTGGCCGTGCGGCACCAAGAGGAGCAGATCTGAGCAGGCTTCAGGGACGGAATCTCCAGCGGCCATGAAGGTCCCTCCACCCACAGGTGCTACAGGTCAGTGAGAGAGACTTTTGGGCTGGCTGAGAGGGGAGTGGGGTGTCTCCATAACTCAGGCCCCCTCGGGAGGCAGC
>CM053771.1:514065992-514138855 GCA_028658325.1 Potorous gilbertii
GGCAGATTGGTGATAGGGGAAATTAGAATGCTTGGTGTATTGGGGTTGGGGGAGGGGACAAATAGGGAGAAAATTTGGAACCCAAAATTTTGTGAAAATGAATGTAAAAAGTTAAATAAATAAATTTAAATTAAAAAAAAGAACTAAAGTCATGTATAGCCACATGAAAAAAATGTTCTCTGGCAGTAGACTCAGGATATACTTTGAAACATACACAGGCATATTTATTTACACACACAGGCATATTTATTTACACACACACACATATGTATATTCATGGCCAATGTAAGATTTTGTTTTGCTTGCCTATATATGTTTGTAACAGGGTTTTTGTTTTTCTTACTCTATCAATGTAGGATAGGGGGAGGATGTGGGAGGGAAAGAATGTGAATCTGAAAATAAAGTAAAAATGAATTTTAAAGAACAAAAATACTTATTGCTATTTAGAGCAATGCAAATCACAGCAGTTTGGAGGTCCAATCTTATACTCACCAGATTGGCAGAAATGACCAAAAATGGAAAATGACAAATGTTGGAGGGACTGTGGGAAAACAGGTACATTGATGTAATGTCGGTGGACCTATGGATGGATGGCTGCAACCATTCTGGGAAGCAATTTGGAAATATACACAGAAAGTTACTAAACCATGTATGCCCTTGGACTCAACTAAACCACGACTAAGCCTATACCCCCCAAAGATCAAAGGGATAGAAAGAGTTCTATATTTACAATTCTTTCTCTCTGTGTCTCTGTCTCTGTCTCTCTCAGCAAAAACCTGGAAGCTAAAAGGATGCTCATCAATTGAAAAGTAGTTGAATAAATTTTGATATATGAATATCATAGAATATTATTGTGCAATAAGAAATAAGCAAAGAGATGATTTCAAAAAGATATAGAAAGACTTATGTGATTTAATGCAAATGGAACCCAAAGAACAATTTATACTATAACAACAATATTATAAAAATGAACAATTTTGAACTGATAATGAAATGAGCAGAACCACAATTTGTACAATAACTAAAATACTGTAAATACAAATGACTTTGAAAATTATAAGAACTGTATTAAAATGATTAGTCATGATTTCAGAGCACTATTGATGAAACGTGCTATCTACCTTCTGATAGAGACCTGACAGATTTCAGTTGCAGAAAGGTGTATACACACACACACACACACACACATACACAAATATATATGTAGACCAATATATATACATACATGTATATATGTAGACAAATATATATATACATACACAAATATATATTGTAGACAAATATATAGATATACATACACAAATATATATGTAGACAAATATATATATACATACACAAATATATATGTAGAAAAATATATATACATACACATATATATGTAGACAAATATATATATACATATACACAAATATATATGTAGACAAATATATATACACATACACAAATATATGTAGACATATATATATACATACACAAATATATATTTGTCTACAGTCAATGAGAGAATTTGTTTAGCTTGACTATGCATATTTGTTACAAGAAATTTGTTTTTCTTTTTCAGTGGGATTAGGTTGGAAGAGAAGAAAACGAATTGGCTATTTTTTTTTTAATAGAGAGGTGTTGGGTGGGATAGATGTTAAATGTTCTTTGAGATGAGGTCACTGTAGAGGGGTAATCTTTAAATGTAATGTAAAAACAAAACATATCAATAAATTAAAAAAATATTTTTTGAAGTTTGATATTTCCAGAAAAACCTTTAGACAATCCATCATACTCACGTGAAAGAACCTTTTGTCTTCAGATGTATTATTTTAACTTCTAGTGAGACAAAGCAAGAATACAATTATTTCATTGACTTTTTCAGAGGACCTTTCCTTCTAAGGGATGAAGATCTGCTATCTAATATATAAGGTCACACTCTGCCTGTGAGGTAGGGATGGGCAGAGGGCGAGGCATGGAGGGGTTAAGTCACTTGCTCAAAGGCTCTCGCAAACCAGACATCAGGACTAGGCCTTAGGATTCCTGAGTCTCACTCTTAGAACGTAGTTTGTGTCTTAGAAGAAATTTGGGAGTTTTATAACAGGGGAGGGGCAAATAATAGGAGTAGTGATTTAGGATGGAAGGCACCTAAAAAGCCATGGAATCCAGCTCCTCATTGGACAGGTGAACCTCCCCTCCCCTCTCCTTCCCTCCTTTCTCCTCCCCTTTCCTTCCCTCCTTTTCTCTCCCTTCCCCTTTCCTCTCCTCCTCTACCCCTTTCTCCTCTCCCCCTTTCTCTCCCTGCCATCTTTCTCTCTTGGTCTCTAGTTTGTCTCTTCATTTTTGTTTGTCCACCTCTTTCTTTCTTTCTCTTTCTTTCTTTCTTTCCTTCCTTCCTTCCTCCCTCCCTCCCTCCTCTCTCTCTCTCTCTCTCTTCTCCTTTCCTCTCCTCTCCTCTCTCTCTCTCCCCACCTCCTCCCTCCCTCTCCTCTCCTCTCCCTCTCTCTCTCTCTTTCTCTCTCTCCCCCCTCTCTCTGCTTCTCTGTCTCTGTCTCTCCTCTCTCTCTCATCTATTTGTACCTGTGTATGTCTTAATCTCCTGCATTTTTGTTTTCTTTCTGCCTAAGTGAAAAACAAGAATGCTGAGATTTTTCCAGGACACACCTGTGCTCTGGTTGCGTAGCAGCTGAGCTTGAGGGAAGCCTAATTTTGCCACACAGGCTGTGAAGCTGAAGACTTGATGGGCTTCCAACCAAACTGAATAAAGGGAGGAAAAAAAACCCAACAAAACAAAACCTGAAGCTCAATGAGGTGGAGGGGATGGAGGCGCCAGGAGAGAGAAATCTTTCCAATAAATATTTAGCAGAGGTTGCTTTAAATGACTCCTGATTCAAAAAATGTAATTTGAAAGCAAAATGGCAGAAGGGAGTAGAATTTAAACTAATCCAACCATGTGCTCGTGTGTGCACTCAGACCCAAACACCTACATCACACGTTTGAAAGGCTGCTTGTTTCAACATGTTTTTTCCCAGACAGCACCTCTTCCTCACCATAATTGAAACAAACCAGGTACTGAAGCAGTAAATCCAGTTAACCCAGGGCTTCACTGCCACTGAATATTCCTAGGTGAGAGCTGATCTTCTTCCTGCATGTAATTAATCTCTCACTCCCAGGTGTTGGATGTTTCCTCCTTTTCTTCCATACTACAGTCAAGACTCTGCCCCTCCCAGCCTGGATGTCATCCACTCTTAAGGAAGTACAGAGGATAGATTTTCTATTGTCCTATTTGGTACCAGTTATAGCATGGTGAATAATGGCCCTAGGACTTGGGTCTTGAAATAACTCCATACTTCAATGCAGAACTGCAGTTTGCTCTGTCTGCATAGGAAAAGCTAAGTGAGTAAGGAATGTTTATGTTCAGAGGTATTCAATATAGGCCATGAGCTGTGTCCAGCCCATACTCCTGAGTGCTGCCTGAACCAGATTAAAATAAAGATAAAATATAGATAATGTTATTTTAAAATTAAGTCAATATTGGGGCCTGCAGGGATCCCCTATTTCTATTTGAGTTTGATACCCCTGGTCTAGACTATGTATGCATTTGCCTGGACAGCCAAGAAATCTTGAGCATTCACAGCTGAGGGACAGTAAACTAGGTCTAGAATTACATAGCAAAAGGAAAATAGGCTGGAATGCCTTTGGGAAATTATCCAGCACTTTTAATGACCCCCCACGCATCATCTTGAAGCAAAGACCTCTTTCTAATACCAATGCTTTTCCAGTTGTGAAGTACAAAACATTTTCAGTAGGTAAAGCTACTCTGCATTTTATAGAGAAGGAAACTGAGGTCCAGAGAGTCTCTCTGCTGCTTAGGGCTAGTTACTTCACTGTGAGCCTCAGGCTGTCCTGACCCAAATGTGCTGTATTTTTGTTGTTCAGTCATTTCAGTCATATCTGACTCTTCTTGACCTCTTTTTGGTTTTTCTGAACTGAGGTAAACAGAGTTAAGTGACTTGCCCAGAGTCACTTAGCTAGTAAGTGTCTGAGACCAGATTTGAACTCAGGAAAATGAGTCTTCCCGATTCCAAACCTGGTGCTCTATCCACCATACCAACTAGGATCCTAAAGAACTGATTGCTTTGATTATGGAGAATGGAGAGGTATTGCAGAACTGGAAAAAAAAGGCAAATCTTCCAATTTATCCAAATCAAAAAAAAAAATGGGCAGGGGAGGGAGGGAGGGACAGAAAACAGTACAAACCATAGGGAAGAAAGTTTGATTCTGATTCTAAGACAAAATTCTAGAATTTATTATCAAAGGGATGGTGAATGAACATCTTGAAAAGGAAGCAGTGATCACAAAAAGCCAACATGACTTTATTAAAAATGGGTTCTACCAGATGAATTTCATTTCTTTTTTTGACAGGATTACTAAACTGGAAGTTCAAATGAACAGTGCAGATAGATTGGACAAAGTCTCTCAAGCTATTTTTCCCTTTGTTTTTCTTCATTTTTGTATTTATTTTTTACATTTATTTTTAAATTTTGAGTTTCAAATTCTCTCCCTGCCTCCCTCCCCCCCAAGCAATGGGATACCCATTGTACACTCTCATGCTGTTCTTGTGAAGAAATGGGGAGATGTGGGCTGTATCACAGTATGGTAAGAGGTATTATCTACTGATTGAATACAAGTAAAGATTGTTAATAACAGTTTGATACCAACTTGGAAGGTGCTCTTCAGTACAGTACCTCAGGAGTCCATGTTTGACCTTGGACTGGTTAACAATTTTATTGATGACTTGGACATTTATCAAAGATGCAGATGACACAGTTCTGGGAGGGATGGCTGTCATGCTAGATAAGTCAGGATCTAAGAAGCTCTTGATATTGAGGTGTGTCCAATAAGATGAAAAATAATAGAGAGAAATGTAAAGTCTTTACACTTGGGTTAAAAAACTCAATTTTCGAAGTAGAAGATATTGAATGTATTGCTAGGTAGTAGTTTGTCTAAAAGAGATCTGGGCTTTTAGTGTACTACAGACTCTAAATGATTTATCAGTATGATATGGAATGGAAAAACATTGATTAAGCTCTCCTTATATGCCAACTACTACACAAAGTGCTGGGGATTGAAATAGAAATTTGAGACAGTTCCTGCTCCCAAGGAGTGCATGTTCTAATTGGGAAAGATAACATAAAGGAGGATGCATATTCATATTCAATTAATAGCAGATGGAAAGGCCATGTAGGACTTAAGTTCTGATAGAGAAAATTTCAAAGCATATGGCAAAGATGACCCTGGGGAGCAATGGTAGGACATATGGTCCCCAACCAAGAAGATAGTGAGTCTAACTCATATGGGAATGTGGTGGTCAGCATTCAGTTGAGAGTAGGGATCTTATACTTGACAGGTACTGGATAATGGGACAAGGAGGGTTGGGATAGGGAAAAGAAAGTTCTGTGGCTTCCTCCAGCACGTGGGGCTGGTCATTCTCTGGGCCACCCACTGGCTTGAACTGCCTTGAGACAGGTATAGCATCCAACCAGAGAAGTAATAGTCCCGCTATCATTTTTCTGGTTAGACTTCATCAGGAGTCTTATATTTAATTCTGAGTGCTATGTTTTAAGAATGACATGGATAAATTTGAAATAATCCAGAGGAAGGTGACCAGGATGGTGAAGGTGAGATCATGACTGCGGAGGAACCAGAGATACTCATGTGTGAAAGCAAGCACCCTAACACATCCAGGATGACCTGCTATCACAGGTTCTTAGATCTGCTTTTCTAAAAGGAAAACCACTTCAGAGGGGTCAACATCACGTACATCAAGCACATACATGATTCTCTTAGTTCAGGGGGAGAAGTCAGCACTTTGAACTTCAGAGAAAATATAAAGAGATAATATCAACAGGAAAGGCTTCCAACTGTCTGATCGTAAACAATACATACATCACAGATCAACAGACAGATCCAATGGTCTGACCATACAGTATATAGTTACAGAGAGAGAAGCACCAACCTCTGGGTTTTCAAGGAGCGGGGAGTGTTCCTTAGTGTCTTTCCCAGAGTCTTGTCTGGCCAAACAAAGAGATTAAACCCCAAAGTAAAGCCTCACCTCAGAGTATTTATTACACTTTTCAGAGCCAGAGGGCATCACAACCCTGGAGGACCAGAGCACTAGAAATTAACAAAAGGTGTGGGCCTCTCGTAATCAAGCTTCCCTTAATGGGCAGGTCCATTAACGGGTGGGGAACATCTTTAACTCTCTGATTAACAATGCATCATTCTGAAGAAGTGAGGATTTTACAGGGATATGGAAGCTTTCTTCAAGGGTTTTAAGAGCTACCAAATGCAAGAGGAATTAGATTTATTCTTCTTGGCTCCAGAAGGAAGAACTAGGGATGGTTTGGTTGTTCTGTCATGCCCAACTCTTTGTCTTCTTGGCAGACATACCAGAGTGGTTTGCCATTTCCTTTTCTAACTCATTTTAAAGATGAGGAAATAAGCAGGGTTAAGTGACTGGTTCCGGGTCATACAACTTGTAAGTGTCAAAAACCGGATTTGAATTCAGGAAGTTGACTTTCTGACTCCAAGCCTAGTTCTCTATCCATTGCAAAACTTCCCACCAATTAGAGCAGTCCAAAATGGAATGGGCTGCTTCCCCCTTGTTGGAGGGCTTTAAAGGAAGACTAGATGGGCCAATTGTTGGGTATGTTTGAGAGAAGCTTCTTACTGGAGAGACTTAAGTATTGGAGTATTGGACTTCAGGTCAAGCACACCTGAGTTCAGATTCTGCCTCTGATATTTACCATATCCAAGCCCTTGCTCAAGAAGTCTCTAAACTTCAGTTTATTCACTTCTAAAAGAGGTGACAGTGATGCCCAGAGGATCTTGAGGATTACATGAGATCATGCATATTCCAGTCTCCAAGTGCTGGAGGCAGCTATGAGACAAAGTGAACAGAGCACTAGACTCAGAGGGAGAAGGCGTGATTTTGACTCCTCTCTCTGCCTTAGCTTATGTATCTGTGAAATATCTTATAGGGTTGTTATGGGAATTAGATGAGATTAGATATGTATGGTGCTCTATAAACCTTAAAATGCTCTTTCCCTGTTGGCTATTATTACAAATGTGATTGATTATTGTTCCAGCGCTGATTACAGTAGATGGCCTTTAAAGTCCCTTCCAGCTCTGGGATCTCTGAAATAACTTTCAAGGTACTTGGCCCTCGGTAAAAAACAAGGGTTTATTTACATTTTCAATACCATTTAAAGGCATCTGTGATTATGATCGTTAGCCATCATTTCTTCCAATTGTGGAAGGACTGTCAAATTAGCTTTTGGTCCACAGCGCAAACCCATGAATTTAGTTTGCCTCTTGGCATGTAATTCCTGAAAACCCATCCTGGACCATATTATCAGCTGATGAAGATGCCAGAATCAAGAGCTGATACCCTGAATGAAATAACATATGCCAGCCTGCCAAGGGTCAATGAATGGAGTGTCGCCCAAGGGAGATCCCCAAAGGACACTGTTGGCGATGGTGACAAGGAGGCCCCAGGCTCAGGACTGTGGGAAGCAAGGCTCCTTCTTCACCCCCAGTCCCTTGGCTAGCCTTACTGGTGGGCATCAGAGACTAGCCGTCTCCTTTGCCTTTATTTAGGACTTAAGCTTAGATCTTATCATGTAAAAATATCCCTACTAACGCATAGTAAGATGTACCTCGCTTCCTGGTTTTTTTCTGGGTTTTTTTTTTTTTTGCTTTTGTATAATAAGCCAAAGAAGGAGGTGGGGGAAAGAAAAGACCTTCTCCCTCCCTCCCTGTAACTAAAAACCTCCCGGTGGGATTTGTTTAGTGTGCAGGAGTCATTAGTAATTTTGAGTGATTACTAATTTCCTCCCTCAGGTGGTTTTTCTGCATTCCTGTAGAGATCGTGTACACAACAAGGCTGCCAAAGGAGAGGGAAAGACTCAGACAGAAAATATCAGGCTTTGGAAAACTCTGTGTGTGTGTGTATGTGTGCATGTGTGCGTGTGTGTGTGTGTGTGTGTGTGTGTGTGTGTGTGCATGTGTGCGTGTGTGTGTGTGTGTGTGTGTGTAAGTACATGTACAGGCACACAGAAGGCCCTTAAACAACGGTGTTAATCAACCTGACAAATCAAACAACCTGTACTGTGAATGGAGTGTTCCATGGGTGCAATTCTTTCTTGGGCTTTGCAGCTGAGGGCCTGCATCCTATAATCATCTTAGGAAATAGAATGCCTCTGCAGGTTTGTTCACCATGACCTGCCTCCTCGTTGGGTTTTTGGGAAATAAGCAAGGCCTGAGAATTTCAGCAGGAGGAGGCCTGGACAGGGGTTTTGGTGTCTCATCTCAGTGCCTTGTGTGGACAAAGAGATGCTTGGTCTATGGTCTATGCTGGGCAGAACAATAACTATGGTTGCCTGTGATGTGGACCAACCCCACAAAGGATCCCTCTCTCCTATGTAGCTCCCCCAAATTGAACCTGCAACAGGAACGTGCAGCTACTGCAATCCCACTCTCCCCTAAGTCACTCCCCAAGTATTTTAACTGAACAGCACAAAAAAACAGCAACCTGTGTGGCCTCATTTAACATGAGTCATTCACAGTTTCATCAGCATACATTCATGGGTACATACATGCCCATCTGCCAGGGGCCTCATTCAGGATTATAGACTTTAGAGCCAGGAGGCATCTTAGAACCTCCCCCTCAATTTTATATAG
This sequence comes from Potorous gilbertii, assembly GCA_028658325.1. Classification (NCBI taxonomy): domain Eukaryota; kingdom Metazoa; phylum Chordata; class Mammalia; order Diprotodontia; family Potoroidae; genus Potorous; species Potorous gilbertii. The sequence goes on from CM053771.1 coordinate 514,074,717, forward strand.
ATGAAGAAATGGATACCCACAGATGTGAAGTGACTTTCTCAGGTCACATAACTCAAGCCTGCTTGGTGGTGCATCCTCCTAGACCTGGAGTCAAGAAGTTTTGAGTTCAAATGTGACCTCAGACACTTACTAGTTGTGTGACCCTTGGCAAATCACTAACCTCTACCTTCCTCAGGTTCTTTAACTGTAAAATGGGGTAACAATAGCACCCACCTCCCTGGGCTGTTTTGAGAATCAAATGAGATAATCTTTGTAAAGGCACACAGTAGGTGCTATGTAAATGTTAGCTATTACTATTACTTTTAGTAAGAATCTAAGGCAGAATTTGAATTTATGTGTCTTTCATTCTAAGTCCACTGCTTTCTCTTTACATTACAATCTCTTTTCAGTGTAGACATTGTAGTATAGATACTACCCCAGATGTCTCATTGAAGTGTAGACATTATAGTATGGATATGATTCTACCTAGCTGTCTTATTGCAGTATAGAGATATCCCTGGGTCCTTGAAGTACCTGCCAGAGGAATTCGAGCTTTGGCAAGTCTTGGCCAGCATGGGCAGGGTGACAGGCTTCCTGGCTGCTGTCCAAAGACCATCTGAGACTCATCACCAGGTGGGCTGCCTTGGGCTAATTTGGTCAGCTACAGCAGTTCTTGAAGACCATCTAGGAAGCTATGTGTCACGGTAGAAAGAATAGATGGCTCTAGACTTGGGTTCAAATCCTACCTCTGATGGTTAAGTGAAATGTGACATTCTCATTTCCCTCACTGAATTAGCATTAAGTTACTTGTGATGGGAAATCACAATGCTTCTGCTTTCCTGCCCAGCTACCCAAGTCCACCCTTCACTATCAGTGTTTGGGAGACTCTGATGTTGGCTCTGTTTTGACTTGGAGATCTCCATGATGCCATGGATCCCCATGGTATATGGCTTAAGTGAGATGGAAGTCCTGGTCTCAGTTATATGAAACTACTTCAGGATAGCAGAAACATCAAAAAGTTTGATGTCTGCGAAACTCTGGTTATGGCCACCTCTACAGTCGGTCAATAAGTATTTGTTGAGTTCCCATCATGTGCTAGGCACTATGTTAAGTGCTACAATGAAAGAAAAAAAAGTCCCTGCCTTCACGGAGCTTGAATTCTAATGAGGCAACATATAAATGATCAGTCTGTATAAGATATATGCAGAATGGATACATAGAGACAAGTATACATATACATGAAGGTTATTGCCCTTCATTCTCATGGAGGACCAAAATGATGTCACTATGTCAGAATCAAGTTACAGTCTGTCCAACTGCAGCTGATCAGACCAATACTAACTTGGAATGTTCTACTACAGGTCAGGCACAAATATCCCATGTGAATGTTTGGGGTGGATTCTCTAAATTTCCCAGCTTGCGTTTCTTTTGAGCTACCTTAATTCTGCTTTGCTTATAGAACACAGTGCCTTCTCCTATGTGGGCATGCCATGCTGAGTGGTCTTGTGATAGTGTCTCCCATGTCACACAATCAACTCCGAAGTTCTCAAGAGAGATCTGGAAAGGTCCTTGGATCACTTCTTTTGACTACCATATCAGCACTTGCCCTATGTGAGCTCTCCATAAGTCTTTTAGGCAAGTGTACATTTTACATTTGAAAAATGTGGCCAGCCCATCGGAGCTGTGCTCTCTGAAGTAGAGTTTGAATGCTTGGTAGTTTAGTTCAAGAAAGGACCTCAGTATCTGGTATCTTATCTTTCCAGGTGTTCTTTAGAATCTTCCTAAGACAATTCAAGTGAAAGTTATTTGGTTTCCTGGCATGGCGCTGGTAGACTGCCCAGGTTTCACAGACTTACAACAATGAGCTCAGCACAATGGCTCGGTAGATCGTCAGTTTAGTAGTCAATCTAATACCTCTTCTCTCCCACACTTTCCTTTGGAGTCTCCAAAATGCTGAGCTAGCTCTAGTAGTGCATGCATCAACCTCATTATCAATGTGTATATCCCTGGAAAGCACACTACTGAGGTAAGTGAACTTATTCGCAGCATTCAAAATTTCTTCCTTTGCTATAACTGATGGTTCCATGTATGGTGCTGGCTGATGGAGCTCCTGTGTTTTCATATAAGATATATGCGAACTAGATATATATAAGGTATATATAGAGTAGGTACATGTACAGAGAAGCTAGGAGGTACAATGGTCAAAGAGCCATATCTGGAGTCAGGAAGACTTGAGTTCAAATTTGGCCTCAGACACTTGCTAGTTGTGTGTTTCTGGGCAAGTCGCTTAACCCTGTTTGCCTCAGTTCCAGTGGCAGACCACTCCGGTATCTTTGCCAAATAGCAAAATCCCAAATGGGATCAGGAAGAGTCAGACATGACCGAACAGCAACGCTAGGTAGATGTACAGATGAGAATACATAGACAGAATAGGTATATACAAGATCTGTGCAACAGATTTAGACCAGGACTTAGAGAGTCAAGGAGACCAAAGAGGGTCCAGGGCTGGGCACAGGCAGTATTTTAAATTTACAAGTCAAGACAGAGCCAACATCAGAAGCCAGGTGAATAATCAGGAGTCAAGAAGCACACACAATTGGCAGCTGAATCAAAGCAGTTTGTCAAAAACTATACAATTGGCCAGAATTGCAGGCACTGGGAAAAAGGAGATGGAGATGGACACAAGACTGAAGCTTCCCATGGTTTGACTGGGGAATCAGATACTGTGAAAAGAAGACAGTTGGGTTGGGGAGACAGCACAATCATGGATGGTAAGTAGCTGTGTCTGCAAATTCCCTGTTCATTTAAGCAATATCAAAACATTCCTATGATGCAAGTGATTAATGTTTTGGCTTCTGTGCTTCTGGGTTTGTGATGAAGTGTGTCAAGGGTGGATCATGAAATGTTTGGAGAATGGAGTGGGAGTGAAGAACTTACACTGTGGTCCAGGGATGAAGTGTATTCCCAGCACCTAGGACACTTCCTAGCACTCACATAACTGATGCTTAATAAATGTTTGTTGTTTGCCTGCTTGTTTGATTGATCGAGACAGAGAAAGAGGAAAGGAGTGAGACATGAAAGACAACACAGCATTGATGTGCAAGTGGCAGTGCCCTTGAGTATAAAGCCTGGATGGTGTGAGGGTATATTAAGGCATATGTCCCTGGTAAGTTTGCGGGGAGTCAATGGATGGATCCTTAGCAGTTTGAGGGTGTATTTGGACATAAATTTTTGCCAGTTTGTGAGTCCCTGTGTAGCTCCCTAAAGATCTAAGGGTGACTTTGGAGTCAACCTTTATCAGTCTATAAATGAGTCCTGGTGTGGAACTCTGGTGGTTGGAGGGTATGTTCAAGTGTGGCTCCTGGGCAGAGTGTGGGTTAATGCAGATATGGGTGCTTAGCACTTTTGAGGCGTGCTCCAGTGTGGGTCTTCTGCAGTTTGTGGATGTATTTAAGTGTGAATCCTTGGCAGTTTGGGAGTGAGTTCAAGAATGAATCCCTGACAGCTTGTATGTTCAGGTGTGAATACCTTCAAGTTTGGGGGTTGAGTCCAAGCATGAATCCCTGACAGTTTGTGAGTATGTTCAAGTGTGAGTACCTAGAATTTTGAGGGGTGAGTCCAAGAGATAATTCCTGACAGTTTGTGGGGGTGTTCAGGTGTGATTCCCTGGCAGTTTTCGAGGTGAGTTCAAGTGTGGGTACTCTGCAAATTGAGGATGTGTTCAGGTGCAGATCCTTGGCAGTTTGTAGGTGAATCCAGGTGTGGATTCTTGGAAACTTAGGGTAAGTCCAGATGTGGATGGATGGCAGTTTGAGGGTGTGTCCAGGTGTGGATTTCTTATAGTTTGATGCTGTGTTCTAGGGTGTCTCCTTAGCAGCTTGTGGGTGAGTCCTGGTGTGGACAGATCCCTGGCTGTTTGAAGGTGTGTTTTTCACGAGGCTTTGTCAGTTTTTGAGTGCAGATGTGGCCCCCTGGCAGGTTGTGACTGAATCTTGGTGCAAGTCTTTGGAAGGTTGAGGGCTAAATTCAGGTGTGGCTCCTTAGCAGTTTGTGGCTGAGTCTCTGTGTGGGTCTTTGGCAATTTGTGGGAGTCCAGTTGTAGACATCTGGAGGCTTGGGATTTTCCTTAATGTGTAAAGTATTGTTCCTTTGAGGCTCTTTTCCTATGGAGAAGTGTAGTACTGAAAGGGCAGAAAAGTATTTCTGTATAAAGAAAAAGATTTAAATCTACTGGTAAAGAATATAAGATATTGTGGCTATTATAAATGAATATTTTGATGTCTGAAATGAATATAAAAAGAACTTTGGCTAAATAAAAATTGCTAAAAATGTAGGAAGAAACAGTTTGCAATGAAAAAAATATGAAGGCAAATCACCTTCTGACAATTGTAGTGTGATACTTCATTTCTGTGTAAATAGTTGGTTTAAAGGGGCAAAGAAATAACTTTAATTTATTAAAAACTGGAAAAATGTGAGTACAAAGAAAAAGTTTCAAGGATAGAAAATGAAGTGTTGGGCCTTGTTAAAAATTTAGAGTTTTGGGGCATTATAGTCCTTTAGATCATCTACATTTAACTCTTTTATGATGAAGTAAAAATGAGAGAGATGAGAGAGAGAGAGAGAGAGAGAGAGAGAGAGAACTCCTTTTAGAGACTGAGGCATGATTAAGTAAGATCTGTTGATTTCTTAGGGGTAATATGGTGAAGTGTCATCTTTTCAATGAAAGGGGAAGTCACTGAGAGTCAGAAGATTTTGATTTCAGATGGTTGAAAAGTATAGGAGGCAGAAGATCGGAGGCTGAGGCTGAGGCTGAGGCCAGTGGAAGAAACAGTTGCTTTTAGAAAAACCAGCATTACTAGAGCTGTTAAGTAGAGACCAGCAGTAGAAACAATCAACCAGCCGGCTTTTCAGCTGTAGGATAATTGGTTGGAGAGAAGTGCAACCTCAATGGACCAGCCCAGCTGTTGCTCTCTGGACCCTTAGTTCTTGCTTTTGGCTGGCCGACTCTGGTTTGAGAAAATAAAGAAAGGAGAAACAGGTGTCTACTGATGCTGAGATTTAATTGGATCACACAAAATCGGGGTAGGTGAGGAGCTTTCCAAGCTTGTTTGCCTTGCTCAGAGAGTCAACTGCTGTGAGCTCTGTTCTGATTGGACAAGGAGCATCCTGTTGAGTGAAGGGCTAGTTAACTAGAGGGCTCTGTTGTGCCCAGAAATAGCCAACTTGATGAGCTTTGCAGTGCCTTGTCTTAAAAGAAACTGATATTCAAAATTAAGAGGGGACAGCCAATATAAAGATGATTGTCAGCTGAAAGAGTTGGTAAGTGTTGCGTGTATTTGTTTCTAAGTGAATTTGCTCCCCAGAGAGAGCAGTGAGGACCAAGAGTTAGAAATAGTTAGAAGTAATTTGGGGGCAGTACATTGGACCCACGATATCCAAGTCTGCAAACTAGAGTTGTGAGTTACCAGCACATACAGGTCTTTCCCTCTCATGTGCTTTCTTGTCAGGTTTATGTCAGTATGTGCCCATTATCCATTTATGGGAAAGTGTGGATTAGGATATATTTTATTATTCATGCATTGGCTTTAACATTGGAGTCTCTGTGGTGCATTTATTATTCCTTTTGTCATTGTTAAATAAATGATTATATTTAAGATCTAAAAGAGTTGTTAAGAGTCGGTTTATATAAAGATATAAATATATCATTTGGAGGCTCAAAATGGTAAAGTGGTAAATAGGAAGACGTTTATCTCCAGCGAGATGACCGGTAAGATGCTAATGTAACTACTTGGTTACATTGGTGGGCTGTTTTTGGAAACCTAGATCTACCAGTGTGAGACAAGGCTGGAGTAAGTGAGCCAACCTAGAGAATATGTAGGGATTCACATGCTTCGCATGGCCTGGAGGTGCTGTAAAGTATGGGTGTGGAGACACCCGATTCTCATGCATGGTATCATTATACTGCATTTATACATTTTATTTATTTAGTAAGCATGGAGAAAATCAGGATTAGGTCACAGGTCCTTCTAGTGAGCAAGATTGTGAGTAATCCCTTAGCTTTCCACAGACTAGTTCTAGAAATGGGGGGCAAAGAGAGCCCTAATAGAATTATAGGCAGATGGTGCAGTTTTGAGTCTTCCTACAGGAAAAGAAAGTATCGAGGAGACAGGGGACTCGTCCTCTGTGGAGGAAAGGAAGGTAAATGAATCTGAAGCCAGAAGAGGCATTTCAACCAGAGCATGTCCGAGGGCAGCTCTGATCCTTCATACTTCCTGTTGGGGCAGGAGCCACTTTAAATGTGTGACTAGTTTAAAATCTGAAGGAAGGAGCAATTTAATTCAGTTCAATTCAATTTTGTGAGCCAAGAGTAGACTCAAAAGATGAGCTTCAGTCTTTTTTTTCATCATGGCTCTTCATGACCCCATTTGGGGTTTTCTTGGCAAAGATATGAGAGTGATTTGCCATTGCCTTTTCCAGGTCATTGACAGGTGAGGAAACTGAGGTAAATGGGATTGAGTGACTTGCCCAGAGTCATTCAGCAAGTAAGTGTGAGGCCAGATTTGAACTCATGAAGTTGAGTCTTCCTGACTCAAAGCCTGGCACTCTATCCATTGTATGCCATCAAGCTGCCCTAAAAGATAAGCTATATATCTATTATGCATTTCTTTTGATTTTATTTTGAATCTATAAATAAAGGCTGTATACAGTGAACCATGCTTTTGTGATGGACTTCCTTTAGTCATGCTCACATATTTAGGGTCCACTGAAATTCAGCACAAAGGGAAGAGAGAGGAGTATTCCCACTAGGTAGGTGTTCAAGCCATGAGTTTACTCAGACAAATTCATATGTTCACCCTTCAAGATAAATGAGAGGAGAACTATCATGCATAACAGGGACGGTGTGGGGAAGTAGTATTGATAGCTCCCTGAAATCCACAGAGCTTAGTGCTTCCCCTGAGCAGTCCCTGGTATTGGGCAGAAGGTACAGCTGCTTGGGTGAGCATTTGACTGTTCCTTATTGCTGAAAAGAACCAGGCCAATGGACAGTAGCACCCCTGGTGTGTTAAATTTAAAGACTTTTTTTCTTTGTGACAAGGGAAGATTCTTTGGAGAAGGTATAAATATTGGGAGATGCCTATGGTGTTAAAATATATAAATTAAAACTTTTTTTTAAAAGGGTGGGTTGTAAAAGGGTAAAACTGGGAGAAGAAACATAGATAGGAGACTATAAAAGTAGTTTAAAGTGAGAACCAAGGCCCTGAACTAAGGTGATGTCAGTGGAAGCGGAAAGAAGAGAATGAATGTGACAGACAGCAGACATACTACTTGGTAGAATGTGGCGGCCAACTAGACCTAGGGAGTTAACCCAATTCTGGGCCTGCTCTCCCTAGGCCAGGGCTCTGGTGCTATCCACCATCTCCTCAGCACTACCCATTTTAGTGTTCCTCTCTTCTGTACCCCAACCTAATCTTTCTCCTCCTCTTCTTTCTTTCTATCCATGTGCCAGCATTGTCCCCAGCCTACTCCTCCTTTTGTGACCCAATGGGAATATAGCTTTCTCATCACATTAGTGATTATTTAGTAAGAAGTCACCAAGAAGGAATAGGTTGGAATTTGTGTCTTTCGAAGGATACTTTGCTAATGTCTTAGAAGAGAATCCATTGTCTATGATGATGTGAGAGCTAGACTAGGGGAGACCCTCATCCCTCTATCCTAGACTGTGGCAACAGTCTCCTCATTGGTCTCCTGGCTTCTCCATCTCTCCCATATAGTTACATCATGTTGATATTTCTACAGCATGAGTCTGACCACATCACTAACCTGCTCATCAAGCTTCAGTGACCCCAAATTCCCTTTTGGACAAAAAAACAAGGCACTTACAGTCCTCCACTATCTGCCAGTAGCCTAGCTTTCCAAGCTGATTACCTATTACTCCCCTTCATGCACTTTATGTTTACGCTCAATTGATTTGCTCACTCTTTCTTATAGAGAGCATTCTATCTTTCACAGAAAAGCGCAGGCTGCTCCCCTTCCCATATCTAAAATGCTCTTTCTCCTCAGCCTCACCTTTAAGTACCTACCTTCTATCTCCCTTTAAGGCTTAGCCCAAATACTGCCTCTACCTTTCCTGATTCCTCCCTACTCCCAGTGAAACTGTATTTATTTTGTCTATATCTATATTTACTTCTCTGTGAACATGTTGCAGAAGAGCATATGGCCATTGAGGTCAGGGGCTGTCTTTAATTTTGTCTTTGTGTTCCCAGTGACTTAGATTTGGATTTCAGTTCAGACTTTGAAGGAAACCAGGGAAGTGAAGAGGCAGAGTTGTGTTGATTAGTAGGTAGAGTGGCTGGACGCATGGAGGAGGGGTTGAACTTAGTGACTTCTAAGGTCCCCTCCCAGATTTAAATCTATAGTCCTATGGTCTACGAGAGCATTTCAGGTGTGGGATACAGCTAATGCAAAGACACAGAGATAGGAAATTAGAATGTAAGGTACAAAGACAAACAAGTAGATCAGTGTCTCTGGATCATGCAGTGTGTAGGGGAGAAGAAAGTCTAAGAAGACTGGAGAGGAAGGGACCAGGTTACAAAGAACTTTAAGTACCAAATAGGAGACTATGGGGCAGCTAGGTGGCTCAGTGGATAGGGTGTTTTGAGTCAGAAAGAGTCAGGGGAGGAGCCAAATCTGGCCTCTGACCCTGACTAGTTGTGTGACCCTGGGCAAATCACTTAACCCTGATTGCCTCAGTTTCCACATGTGTAAAATGAGTTGAAAAAGGAAGTGGCAAACCACTCTAGTGTCTTTGCCAACAAAAATCTCAGATGGGATCACTAAGAGTCAGAAATGATCAAAAAACAGCTAAACAACAATAACAACAACTTCTTAACTTAAGATGCAGGAATCTTCTTGTCACTTTCCAGATGGTTTAGTAAAAGTCATTTCCACTGAAGTACAGGCCAATTTTTTTTATAGGATCATAATTTGGTTATTGTTATTTTTGGATGAGGCAATTGAGGGTCACACAGCTATTAGATGTCTGAGGCTGGATTTGAACTCAGGTCCTCCTGACTCTAGTGCTAGTGTTCTATCCACTGCACCACCTCACTGCCCCAAAATCATAGATTTAGAGAATGGACATTAAGTCCCCTATTTTACAGATGAGGAAACGGAGATGTTACATGACTTGTCCAGGGGCTTATAGCTGGCAAATGTCTGAGGCAGAATTTGAACTCAGATTTTCATAGTTCCAAGTCCAACATGCTAACGATCCTGCTACCTGCTATCTAGGTGCCTTGATGGCTTCTGCCCAAGGGAGCCTTTTAGTTATTTCATCAGAAATGATTTTTTAGAGAACACAGATATCAAGGAGCTAGCTCCTTTAACTGGCAAAGGTGTTATTCCTTAAATATGTATGAAGTTAGGGTGTGAGAAATGATAAGGGCTTTGTTTGAAGCTGGATGAGGTTGCTTGTTTCCCTATCAGAAGCCAATTACAGAAATCCTTTTTCCATTCCTAAATTAGCACAGACCTGTTCGAGTCCATCTTAGCTGGGCCTGACTCCGTGGCTGGCTTTCTTGCAAATTGAATTCCCTTTGAGGAAGGGTGAAATGGTCACCCGAACATTCTCGGCAAATTGGGTGGATTGCCCGGAGAGTGGGCTTGCTTGAAAGAGAACTAGAAAATGCCTGGAAGAAAAGTCCCTTTGAAAAATAAGAAGTAAATATTCTCATCTTTGTTTTGAGAGCACATTGAAATGTGAAAAAGCTAAGATGGCTAAGATGGCAAGCCCAGTTTTCTTCCATGGGGGTCAAAGTTTCAGTTTACTTTCAAGGTCTGATTGTCCACTCATTTCTATGACTTTCCCAATTCCTGTGGAATCACAGATTAGGATATCTCAACAGTTAATGAATGATAACTCACCTACGGTGTATTGAGGAGTGTAAAACCTTTTATATACATTCAGTCAATAGATCAACAAATATTTATCAAGTACCTACTGAGTGTTAGCGCTGTGTTAAGTACAGAAGATAGAAGTTCAAAGAATGACATAATTATGACTCCTAAGGACTTGTATTCTAATGGGGGGGAGATAAATAGACAATCTTTACTTGATCCTTGCAACAACCTTGGGAGGTAGGTACTGGTATGAATCTCATTTTATGAATGAAGAATGAAACTCAGAGAGGTAATCCATACATGTATATGTATTATGTGGTACATGTATATGTTCACGATACATATAATACATTACACACACATAGACATACATGACTTATCCAGGATAATACAGCTAGTAATTGTCTGCAGTAGGAGCCAGACTCAGGTCTCTTCTGAGTTCAGCACATTTCCCATGATTCCAAGGACCATCAAGGACAAAAGAGAAAAAAAGCTCTCTCTCTATATATATGTATAGTTATATGCACATACAATGTATATTTATATATACACATATGAACATACACACATGAGTAGTAGATACATACACATATATACATAGGATACACATCTATAGACATACTCGTAGGATAACCCAGTTGATGAACTCATTAGGGGAATGATTTCATTTTCCCTCCCTGAACAGCATTGTTTGCCAAAAGATGTCAGCATTGTGTGTGTGTGTGTGTGTGTTTGTGTGTGTGTGTGTGTGTGTGTAGTGGTGGTAGTGGTCCTAGAAGTCTGGTATTATTTTTCCCCCAAGGGAAAAATTCAGTTGGGTGAGTTTGGGATCAATCCTCTGGGACAGCCCTAGAACACATCTCACCTGTGGGAAAATTCTTAGACCATGGCTAAGTTACTCATCCCTCTGAACCTCAGTTTTGTCATTTGTAAAGCAGGAGGTTGAACTAGATGAATCACGGACTTTGAGAGTTAAAAAGGACCTCACTGACCATCTATAATCCATAGTTAATGTTTAATCCTTATGTTAAAGAAATCCCTGCTCTAACACACCTGACAAGTGATAACCCAGCTGGAAGACCTCTGAGGAGCGGCAACCATTCCCACCTAAGTTTTTTGATAGTTTTGTCCCAATACTAGGAAGCCTACTATTCTGTCCTGTCCCCTGAATTTTCTCTTTACCAGGTTAAACATACCAAGTTCTTTCAATCAGTTCCCATATGACAGGGATATGACAAAACCCTTCCCCATCTTGCCTACCCTCTTCTGAATGCTCTCCATTTTAGCAAGGTCCTTCATACACTGTGGCATCCAAGACTGACCACAATCATCTAGGAGGGCAGTGGGACTGACTATCACCTCCCAATTTCTGGAAGTTGTGCTGTCCTTGATACAGCCCAAGGTCCCTATTTTTGGTTACCATGGGCTCATTTATGGTGAGTTACTTGTAGTTTGCTAAACACTGATGTTTTTCAGGCAAACTAGTCTAGCTAGACATCTCCCATTTGTATGTGTAAAGATGATTGTTTTTACCCATGTCTGAGACTTTACCTTTATTCCTATTAAATTTCTTCTCAATTGATTCAGCTCAGTGCCCTAGCTTGTCCATATCCTTTTAGATTCCAGCTCTTATCAACTGGCATTTTAGTGATCCCTCCCAGCTTTGGGCATCTGTAAATTTGATGGGTAAGCCTTTCTCCAAGTCATTGATAAAAGTGCTTAACAACACAGGCCCAAACAGAAACAGATTACTGGGGTATTTCACTATAGGCATCTTACCATGTTGATAGTGGACCATTACCAACCAATCTACATCTGGACATCTAGCTGGTTCTGAATCTAATTGAATTATCATCTGGTCCATATTTCTTCAGTTTCTGTACAAGAAAGGCATTAAAATTTTTATCACGTTTTATCAAAATCTAGTTAGCTAGTTCTCCTCAGTCACTTGTTTAAGCATCCTGTCAAAAGAAGAATTATGATCAGGCTGGTGTGATGACCTGTAGGGTATCTTCCAGGTGTATATCAGTACTAGAAGTGACCTAGTCTACAGGGGAACTCTTGAACCATGGCCATGTTACTTAATCTCAGGACCCCAGTTTCCTTACTTGTAAAATAGGTGGTTGGACTACTGGATACTATAGGCTTTCAGACATCTCAAAATGGATGTCCAGTAGACATTTTTAACTCAGTATGTCCGAAACAGAACTCATTGACTTCCCCCCTAAACCTTCCCTACCTTCCTTATTACTGTAGAGGCCAACGCCAACCTCCCAGCATCTCAGTTTACAGTGTGGGAGTTATCTTGGATTCCTCACTGCCATATCCAATCTGTTGTTAAGATCTGTCTATTTCTCCTTTGTTACATCTCCCCTTTCTGCTTTGAAATTTCCACCACTCTGATGAAGGCCTTTATCATCTCCCACTTGAACTATTGCAATAGCTTGAAGGTGGGTCTGCCTCAAATCTCCTCACTCTGATCCATTTTCCATTCAGCCACTAAAATGATTTTCCTAACATACAGATCTGAAGATGTCACTATCTTCCCTCTACCTCCCAATAAACATCAGTGGCTCCATATTGCCTCCAGGAGCAAAGACAAAATCCTCTGTTTGGCATTAACATGACCTAGCTTTGTCCTACCTTTCCAGTCTTCTTATACCTCACTCCCCAACCAATATTCTTCCATCCAGAGACACTGGCATCCTGACTTTTCCATAAACCAAACCTCCAGCTCTTGTCTCTGAACATCTTCTCTGGCTGTCCCCTATGCCTCCCAGGCTTTCCTTCCTCTGCTCTGAGTAATGGCCTTCTCACTTCTGTTAAGTCCTAATTAAAATCCTGCCTTCTACAGGAAGCCTTTCCCAACCCCTCTTAATTCCAGCGCTTTTCCCCTATTAATAACTTCCTATTTATCCTGTATAAATAAAGCTTGCTTTATATCCATTTTTTTTGCATGTTATCTGCCCCATTAGGCGGTAATCTCTTTGTGGGCAGGGCTTGTCTTTTGCCTCTTTTTCTATCTCCAGAGTTTAGCACAGTGCCTGGACTTAGTAGCCCCTTAATAAAGTCTATTGCTTGATTGATGGGCTGACTGAAAGTAAATACCATCCTTGGGGTAATTATACTAATTCATATTTCTGTGATGTTTTGAGTTGCTAATCATTTTATATGCATTATCTTCTTTTATCTCCAGTGAAGGAGACTCATTATTCCTCCCCCCCCACTTTTCTTTATAGATAAGCCAGACCATGCAGCAAAATGGATAGCAAATCAATTTCAAAATCAGTAAGACTTGAGTTCAAATTCTGAGTCTTAAACACACTGGTTTTGTAACTCTGGGAGTAACATTTTTTAATAACTTCTGGAGTAATAATAGCCAGCATTTCTACAGAGCTTACTATGTGCCAGGCACTCTTTATAATTATCTCATTTCATCCTCACAACAACTCTAGAAGGTAGGCGCTATTTGTTGTTGTTCAGCCATGTCAAACTCCTTGTGACTCCATTTAGGGTTTTACTGGGCAAGATACTGGAGTGGTTTGCCATCTCCTTCTCTAGCTCATTTTACACATGTGGAAACTGAGGCAAACAGAGTTAAGTGACTTGCCTGGGGTCACACAACAAGTAAATGTCTGAGACCAGATTTGAACTCAAGTTTTCCCACCTTCAAGTCTAGAGTTTTACCCACTGTGACCCCTACCTACTTAGAACTCCAGTCCCTGTCCCTCTTTTATAAATGAGGAGACTCAGGCCCACAGAGGAGGTGACCTGCCTAGGATCACATAGCTAGCAAATGTCTGAGGGAGGTTCAAAACCTCAGGTCTTTCTGACTCCAAGTCCAATACTTTAACCGCAGTAGACATCATGATGCCACTTAAATTTTCTTAGATTTTTCCTAGATTTCCATCTCAGTTAAGATCTGGAGTGGAAACAGATGCCAAGAAAATACTTTGGAGGTCACTAGACCACAGAGTTGGAGCTGAAAGGGACCTATGGCATCCGTTAGCTAATCTGTTCCCTCTTTTTACAGATAAGCAAATGGAAGAGAGAGAAAGGAATAGATTGTCCAAGGTCATCTCCCTGCCCTTCAGTACAGCCTCTTCTAATCCATCCTGGGTATCTGAAAGGCTTGCTCTTTTAAAAGATGTTGGGACCTTCAAAGACTCCCAAGGCCCACCCAAGGTGACACACTTTGTAAGCCCTCCTAGTAAGAATCTTCCCTCTGGCAGTGTTCTTTGCATCCACTGAAAGGAAAATTGTTTTATATTTGTTTGTTTCATTAACTTGTTTGGATATCTTTTGAGCTCCCTCTTCCCACCTTCCCTTTTTCTTTTTGAGGCTGTAGAAGGTAGCATTTTGTTTTAACCTGCCCCATGAGAGATGTTGATTTAAGCTCATACATGCTAAATCAAATCTAGAAAAATGAATCTATTTGAGCCGAAGGAATGGGTCTTGGGGTTCATCTGAACTCTTTCCTCTCTAGGTCCTCATTGTTGCTTGTTTGGAGATAAGAGGAAAGAAAATCCCACCCATAAGCCCTCTGGTGGCAGCTTCAGGAGATGGGTCCATTCTATTTTTCTGTGTTCAGCACAGAGAGGCTTCTCCCCTGACCCCTCCCATCAGCTGGGTCTATTTCCCCTTGATGCCTCTAGCCAGTCAAGGTTACTAGCAGCCAGTAAGAACTGGGGCACCTTCATCTAGGTGAGTTCACCCCACCCCACTTTGTTTTGCCCATCAGGGGTATTATGGAATCTAAAAATCAGAAAAAAGCTTAATGACCATCTATTACAAATCCACTAGAATTTCCTAGATAAGTGATTTGAAGACCTCCATTGAAAGGGGAACTGATCTCCTCCCCCAAGCAACCCCATTTCCACTTGGACAGCTCCTTGTTAGCAAAGGTTCCGTATCATTAAGACTCCCGGCATCATGGACATGGAGCTTACCCCGGGTAGTGGTGTTTTGCAGGATTCTTTTCTCTCTAATGTCAGGGACTTTGAGATTTGCTTTCAGTTGAAAGTAGAAGGCCAGAGTGAAGGCGAAAGGGACCCCTTAGTCCTTCCTCCCTGAGTGGGTGGTGGTGGACTTTTCCTTATTTTTTGGTCCATCCACTAGGTGGCAATGTTTACTCATCTATCCTTTCTCAGCCTGTTTTTCACTTGCAAACCTGAATTCAAAAGTAGCAGATGTTTTTGGGGGGAGTGGGGGTGGGTTGAATGTTGTGAAGAAAACTGAGATGTCGGGATAGGTACCATTAGGCATCATTGGTCACTTGTAGTTAGGGGACTTTGTGTTCTAGCTGTGAACAATTTCCTTGAAATAATTTTGAAGACCAATTTACAGATTCCCAGAAATTTAGGAAAAAGAGGCTTATTCCTTCCTCCTTCTGGCTCTGCCTTCTCCAAAGCTTTCATCTTAACTCTAGCTTTGGTTTCTGAACAGAATAGGACATGGATGCTTTAAGCATGGAAAAGACAAAAAGTGTGGTGTGTGTGTGTGTGTGTGTGTGTGTGTGTGTGTGTACAGAATAGGTGCATTTTCCCCCTTGATCACCCATGTTTTGATATCCTCAAAGAAGAGTCCAGATCACTGGGAAATGTGATTGGAGCAGACGAAGCTAGTTCATTGAGTCTAATGTGTGATCAACCTTGGGTCCTACTGAAAAGAGTCCACCCCCTCCCCACCCCTTTAGTTCCCTCATTTTAGAGGGGGAAGAGTATGAGAAGAGACCTCCATAGTCATCTCTAACCATTACTCTGCAAACCCATCCAGATGCTGAATTCTCACAAGCTTACTCACTGGAAATGGTTGATGATTCAGTGGCATGTGTGTGACTCTTGTAGGGTAAAAAGTTCAC
This sequence comes from Potorous gilbertii, assembly GCA_028658325.1. Taxonomy (NCBI): domain Eukaryota; kingdom Metazoa; phylum Chordata; class Mammalia; order Diprotodontia; family Potoroidae; genus Potorous; species Potorous gilbertii. Next base: position 514,090,456 of record CM053771.1, read on the forward strand.
AATCTGATCTTCCCCCTGTGCTTTTCTCATGGTTAGAAGGGAGGAGAATCTAGTCTAACCAGCTCAAGCTGAAAGTTTAGAACATTAAGGATGATCTTAGCTGCATTTTGAAGTGCTGAGTCCAGCCATGGTGCAGGTCATCCTTATTCTTGTAAATGTCTATGTTGATGGCTCATTCTTATGCATCAGAAGTCTCTCGTTGAATAAAATTTTAAATCAGCTGACTTAAATGGGTATCCTTGTTCTCCTTTATAGCTTAGGCTTATTACAAATGCTTAAATGTACAAAGAATCTGAATTCTCATGTTAGGGACTCCTAGTGTGAAAAGTCCTTGCACTACTAAAAATTCCATTCCATCTACTATTAAGTACAACATAGATTTAGAGCTGGAGGGGACTTTAGAGGTCATAGGATCATGGGATTATAGCTGTAGAGCTGCAAGGGAGGTCATCCATTTAAACCTCCTTCTTTTTGGTGAGTAAAATGAGGGCCAGAGACATGAAATAACTTGTCCCAACTCACAGAAGTAGTAAGTAGTCAAGCTGGAATTTGAACCCAGGTCTTTTGACTCTAAATCCATCAGTTTTTCCAGTTCAATAAATCTCAGGGAGGACCCTTCAGGTGTCATAGGTCCCTTTGGAAGTCTGTTGAAGTCTATAGACTTTTAAGAATAAGATTTGTAAATAATTGAAAGAGAATAGTGAAAATAAAGATGCTTCCTGCTCTTCCCCATCCAAGTTCCACTTTGAATCCACTTTGAAATCTATCCCTCGGGGATCCATGAACCCTAACTTAGGACCCCTTACTTAGGGCATTACCTTGAGACACCAAGGGTAATTGGTTTGCTTAGGGTCACACAATAAATGGGTGGCAGAGGAGGGATTTCAATTCAGGTCTTTGTAACTCCAGGGCAGCTAGGTGAATAGTGGATAGAGCATCTGCCTTGGAGTCAGGAAGACTTGAGTTCAAATTTGGCCTCAGATACTTACTAGCTGTGTGACCTAGGGCAAGTCACTTAACTCTGTTTGCTTGTTTCCTCATCTGTAAACTGGGCTGGAGAAGGAAATGGCAAACCACTCCAGTAGCTTTACCAAGAAAACTCCAAATGAAATCACAGAGTTGGACAGGACTGAGAAAAAAACAACAATAACTTTGTGACTCCAAGCCTGCTGTTCTCTATCTACCATTCTACCTTGCTTCTAAGTCTTGGCTTTCATAGTTTAATTGCTATTCTGCAAACATATTTGCAATTTAGCCTTTCCCGGGAGACTGAGTGGCCTTGTCTGTTTCTCCACCATCAGTCGTTTCTATATGTCCACACACCAGCATTTTGATTTTTCTCTGTCCTCATCTAAATTTAGTCCACACTTGAGTAACTGGGAGGCTCTTTGGGGCCCTGACAAGGGGGACCAGACCAACAGAGGAGGCTCTGTTTGCTTCAGGGTGGAGGGGACATTCTCTCCAAGTGGTCAGTCCCATTGCTTTAGGCTCCTCCGCATACTCCGACTTCATCTCCGTCAAGTTAGACATCTGACAATCTTGAACAAAACCACTGTTAAATACTCGGCATTCTTCTCAGAAACTGGCCTCCTCTTGAATACTCTTTATTTGGAAATTCACACTGCAGAAATGGATAATTGTGTGAAAAGGTTTTGGGGGATGGACAAGATAATAGCAGTTTTATAAGAGTCTGAGAGCAATGCCTAACCCTCCTGGTTTTCGTGTGTGTGTGTGTGTGTGTGTGTGTGTGTGTGTGTGTGTGTGTGTGTCTCCCAGCTCCTGGGTGTTGGGCCCATGTTCTTTGTGCTTTCATGATAGGCTTCTCTGAATTTATTTGGTCCTGTGAGAGTATGAGAGTTGGGAGAGAGAGAAGGAAGAGAAGGAGAAAGAAAAAGGGGAGGAAATGAGAAAGAGGAAAGAGAGAGAGAGGAGAGAAAAGGAGAGGAGAGAGGGGGAGAGAAGAGGAAAGAGAACAGAAAGGAATGAATTAAAGAGAGAGGAGAGGGCATTGGGTAGAGGAGATAAAACAGAATGTGACTGAGAGGGAAAGGGAGGACAGAAAGGAAGAAGAGAGAGGGAAGAGGATGTGAGAGGGAGAAAAAAGGGAAAGAAGAGAGGAGGGAAAGAGAGAAGAATAGAGAAGGGAATTGGAAGACAAAAGAAGGAGGAGAGAAGGGGAGAGGAGAGAGAAGAAAAAGAAAGGAAAAAAGAAGGGGGAAGAAAAAGAGGGTGGAGATAGTGAGGCAGTGGGACATCCGGGGTCTCATGGGACATCTTGATTCTGTGATGATACCATGGATCTGACCAACCTGCCTCTTCTATTCTAGTTCTGTCTGGAGTGCTCTTCTAAGCTGTGAGTGATGATTATTGTGAATGTATCCAGTTGTGCAGGGTTTTCTGTGAGCCAGAAAAACATTCCCCCAAAGATGGGGCTAAAGCTGCCAACACATTTCACCCATGACGCAATCCAAATCCTAAAGCCTGATTGCCTTTGGAGAAGTTTGGCTTGGCCTAGGGGCTAAGGTGCTAGCATGAATGGGGATCTTTCTCCAGCGTTGTGATGGAGACACTGTGGTACCTCTAGGAGTATTCACTCTGGTGTTCTTGAGAATGGATCAGGCCTTCTTCAGGGCATGAACACACTGTTTTAGAGCACATACACTATTCAGCTTTTACGTGGTAAATAGAGATGAAGGTGAGAAAGTCCCTGCTTTCTCATTTGTGTATATCATCCTGCACCCACAAATGCACGTCATCCTTTGGCAGGGAAAGCTGTGGCTTACTTTGATACTTCCATGCATGCCTTGATGGGTAGTGTGGGCTAGTGAGTAGAGAGTTGAACCTGAGACCATTCAAACACTCAAAAGCTGGGTTTGAATGCCATCTCAGACTAGTAACTGTACAACCATGGGTGAATAATTTCCTATCTCTGGGCCTCAGTTTCTTCAGCTGTAAAATGGGGACAGTAAAAGCTACAATCTACCTTATAGGGTTTCTGTGAAGCTAGCTCTCTCTCCCCTTCTCCCCTCTTCTTAATTTCCTCATTCCTGTTTGGGTCACCTCTCTTCTTCCAAGTCACTCAGATGTACCACCTTTGAGTCTTCCTCCGCTCCTGTCTCTTTCTCTCTAGACACCATGGACTGCCCCCAATATTTTGTTCTTTCTAGTCCTAGGACATCTCTGAATCTGTCCCCTTTTCTCTTCTCCCATGCCCACTGCCCTACTTATGGCTCCCCATCACCCCTTGTCTACATAGTGAACTGACTTCCTAAATGAAGCCTATTACCTTCTCAATCCATCCTCCTCCCAGCTGGCAAGTGGATGTTCCTAAAGCCCACCTTCCATTACCTGCTGCTCCCAGAAACCCTCAATGGCCTTTAGGATAACATAGAAACTCTTTTGTTTGACTTTTCAAGTCCTTCTCAATCTGGAACCAGCCTTTCCTGGCTTATCGCACATTATTCTCCTTCATACATGCATTTAAAACCCTTCACGCTGCCAATCAGTGAACATTTATTAAGCCCCTACTATGTGCCAGGCACTTTGCTAAATGCTTCACCTTTCTACAGTTTGCAGTTTTTCTGCACTTACCTTCCTTCAACATGGTCTATGATCCAGCAGCTCTGGCCTTGCTGTATCTCTCAAGGGCTGCGCCATCTTCATCTTTGTCTTCATTGGCTGCCTCCCATGCTGGAAATGTTTTCTTTCCTCCCCTCTGCCTTCTGGTATCTCTAGTTTCCTTCCAGACTCAGCTCAAATCCTACCTTCTATAGGAGGACTTCCCTGGGCCCATCTCCCCACACCTGCACACTATCTATATGTATATCGCTTTGGCAGGTTCTCTCCCAAATGAGAGCAGAGACCCTATTTTTGTCTTTTTTTTTGGTAATCTCAGCCCTCAATATAATGTCTGATATATAATAAATGCTCTTCTTATTCCTCAAGGCAATTGGGATTAAGTGACTTCCCAAGGTCATACAGCTAGTGTGAAGTGTCTGAGGCTGGATTTGAACTCAGGTCCTCCTGATTCCAGAGTTGGTGCTCTAGTCACTGTGCCACCTAGCTGCTCCATAATAAGTGCTTAATAAATGATTATTAAATGACTATATTTCTGAAAAAAAAAAGGAATCAGAACCCTAGCTTCTGCTGTTCCTTATATAACGATCAATTTCCCATCTCCCTGCCTTTACACTGACTTGTCTCCCATATCTAAAATGCCCTCCCTGCTCACCTCTGCATCTTATCCTTAGCTGCCTTTATAACTCAGCTCAGCCACTGACTCATCTGGGACTCTTTTCCCTGTGGTCCCTACTGCCACTGCAAAGATTTTTGTTGGCATTTTTCCTCTCTACATTTTTTTTTTTACCAGGATAGGGAATTCCTGGATGAGAAAATGCCCTTATGAAGAATCCCCAGGAAGTCCTCCAGAGCCTTCTCCTAAAGGGACCCTCTACAGAAAATTCAGGGAAAAGCATAAATAAGGATTTTGACTCAGTTAAAGTTGGGGTCATTTTCAGCCTATAGTGAAGGAGGGAGAACCCTCAGCAAGGTGATGCCCATAGCATTTTACTATATACATACATACGTACATACATATATGTATGTATACACACATATATGTAGATACAACATATAGATAAATAGATGCATCTATGTATACACACATATATAATATATAAATACAAAACACGTTCTAGACATCATTCATTCATTCATTTATTCAATAAACATTTACCAAGTTCCCTTGAGGTATCAGGCACTGGGCTCCTCAGCTAGCTGATGCAGTGAATGAGCACAGGACTTGGAATCAGGAAGATCTGAGTGCAAATCCAGTCTCATGACATTCGCTAGATAGGTAACTGTGAGCGGGCAAAGTGTGATTCTGGGCAAGTAATCTCTGTGCCTGTTTTCTCACCTCTAAAGTGGGGATAGCAATAACATCTACTCCCCAGGGTTGTTGTGGGGAACAAATGAGATAATCTTTGTAAAATCCTTTAGCAAAAAGGTCTGGCACCAATAAATATTTGTTCCTCCTCTTCCTTAATACAAAGATGAAAAGGAAAGAACCTCTTCTCCCAAGGACCTTATATTCTTTTTGTTTCTGTTTTAATATTTTATTTTTCCCCAGTTACATGTAAAAAACAATTTTTAACATTTGTTTTTTTTAAACTTTGAGTTCCAAATTCTCTGCCTTCCTCCTCCACTCCCCCACCCCCTCCCTCATTGAGAAGGCAAGCAATTTGGTAAAGGTTATACATAATAGTCATGTTGTGAAAGAAAACATAGACCAAAAAAAGATAACAAAAAACAAAACTTCAAAAAAAATAAAGTAAAAAAAAAGTGTGTTTCAATCTGCATTCAGACACTATCAGTTCCTTGTCTGGGGAAGGAGAGCATTTTTCGTCCTAAATCCTTCAGAGTTGTGTTGGAATTGTATTGCTAAGAATAGGTAAGTCATTCACAGCTGACCATATTTCACGATTGCTGTTACTTTATATACAGTACATTTCACTTTGTATCAGTTCAGGTTTTTCTGAGAGCATTCTGTTCCTCATTTCTTATGGCACGATAGTATCTTATCACAATTATATATGACAGTTTGTTCCAATTGATGGGCATCCCCCCAATTTCCAATTCATGGCCCCCACAAAAAGAGCTGCTATAAATGTTTTTGTACATATGAGTTCCTTTTCTTTTTGTTTTTTATCTCTTTTGGGGTACAGACCTAGGACGTTACCTTCTTTTGTGGGAAACAACATGTATACAAATAGGTAAACACAAACATAAGGTCAATACAAGTCAGTTTTAGCAGCAGGGAGTGGGGATGGTGTAGAAATGATATAATACAGATTAAATTTAGAAGCCTATCTTATGTACATTTTTTTCCTGGAGAGCAGGATGTTAAATATTTAGCAACACATAAACGTAATTATTTAGCTTTAGAGCCAAGGAGACATACTGCGTATATTAGGAGAATGTTTAATAACAAGAATAGTGACTTATATTATGCAGCTTTAAGGTTTTCAGAGCGCTTTTATAGGGTCCTTAGAGGCCATGTGGTCTCTCATAATAGGTGCTTAATAAATGTTTATTAACTGACTCACTTCCTATTTGACAGATTAGGAAACTGAGGCCTAGGATGGTGAACTGACTTGAATTGAATGCCCAATATCACACAGGTGGCCAGTTGCAGAAGCAGGATTTGAGCTCATGTCCACTGACTTCAGCACCAGCATCCTTTTCCTGCTCGGTCTTGTCTCATTCTGCTTTAATAATGACTGGTGTTCCTAGCCCTTTGAAGATTGCAAAGCACCTTATGGGCATTATCTCATTTACTTCTCCGATGACTCAGAAGTAGGAGCTAGAGATGCTGTTGTTTGCTCTTTATAGAGAAGGCAACTGAAGCTCAGAAAGGGAGAGTAACTTACCCTTGGTCACAGAGAAATAAGGAGGAGCATGGCATGGTGGAGACAGAGTGGACCTCGGGGCCAGGAAACTCTGGCTGCCTACGTGAGAGAGGTGTGGAGCTGGAATATACATCCCATTCTCCTGGTTCCAGGTGGGGAAAGGAAAGAAAAGAGAATAACCATTTATATAGTGCCTACTATGTGTCAGGTACCATGTACTCTACAAATATTATTTCAGTTAGGTCTAGTGTGTTTTAAAATACTTCTACTTATAAGAAGGCAAAGACCATTCTGATCTGGGTTTTGACAAATATATGAACCTGAGAAAACATTTCTCAGGATGACATGGAAACTGCGATTTTTAGCAATGTAGAGGGAACAGTTTCCATTTCACAGGCAAGACCTCCTTCCATGATCTCTTTAACCTTCAAGGATTCTTTCCTTATTTCTAAGGTCACAATCCCCAAAGCTATATAGCTAGTGCTAATCTTTCTTCAGAATTCTAGTCCTATCACTGACTGCTTGATATCTCCACGTGGATGTCACATAGACATCTCAAACTATGGAACTCATTATCTCCACAGTTTTTCCTCCTCCTCTTTCTCCTCTTTCTTCTTCTTCTTCTTCTTTTCTCTCTCTCTCTCTCTCTCTCTCTCTCTCTCTCTCTCTCTCTCTCTCTCTCCTTCCTTCCCTCCCTTCCTCCCTCCCTCCTTTCTTTCCTCCTTCCTCCCCTTCACTCAATGAGATTGTTGTCAACAGAATCATGATCTTTTCCCTCTGCTTCATCTCCCATATCTAATTAGTTTGGAAATCTTATCCTTTCTCCCTCCACAATATATATCCTTTGGATCTCTCTCCTCTCACACACCCTCTATCATCGTTCAGGTCTCTCTTCCCTCTCAATACAACTATTTTCTTACCACTGATTGGTTTCCCTGACTTTATTCTCTCCCTTTCTAACTCACCTGCCAAACTGATATTCCCAGAACACAGATTTGATCCCATCCCCCACATCATTTCAGGCCCCTCTATCCCCTCTAGAACAAAAGAGAATCCTCAGCCTGGATTGAAAGCCTGACACAGCTTGGCTCCCACTTACCTTTCCAGACATTTCCTTTTCTGCCCATCAGAGGCTCTTTGTTCCAGCCAAATAGACTTATGAAGTATTCCCTGTCCATAACATGCATCACCTGCTGCAGTGACTTTGAATATGTAGTTTCTCATTCACTCCTTCCTTACCTCCTAGCTCTTTTAACACATAGCTTAGATGCTACCTTCTAAGGGGACCTTTCCTGATCCTACATCCATCCCCTCAAACACATATGATAGCATTCTCCCCTTGAAATGACTTTTCACTTGTTTTATATGTAGACACATGGAAGGCATGTGCCCCAATATAATGTAAACCCTTTGAGGGCAGCTCCTATGCCCAGCACCTAGCCAAATGCCTGGCACAGGGCAAAGGCTTAATGGATGCTTGTTGAATTGAATAAAAGCAAACCAGATGGGGATAACTCATACTTGTATCCTTGCAAGTTGTTAAAAGGAAGGTGCTTTGCAAACTTTTATGCTTACAGAAATAAAGACAATTGTTAGGTGGGGCTATTGTTTTATCTTGAGTAACAATATTGGCCTACCTTTATGAGGTTCCCTTTTACAGCTTAGAAAGCAGCTTTTGCCTACATTATCTCACAGTAGCACTGCAAAGTTGGCACTACAGGGAATTCCTATTCCCATTTTCCAGATGAGAAAACTTATGCCACAGGAAGTTAACTGACTTACCCAACCTCATATAGGTAGTGATTAGGAAGACAAGATTTGAATACAGATTCCCTGTTTTTTTCATTGCACCCAATTTTTCCTTTATAACAATTCCATTAAGTACATAGAAAAAGCTTACTTTTGAGGTTTACAGGAAGGACTCAGGTACCATGTGTTGGCAGAATTCATAGCTACTCATATGGTATGATTTTTTTAAGGATGGGAAGTCCCTAAGTAGCCTGCCCATGTCTGCTATTCTCTCCATTAAGATCCCTCATCAGGATTAATGCATTGTTATCATTCCTGTTAATAATATTAACTAACTTTTACATAATGCTTTAAGGTTTAGGAAGCACTTTACATTTGATCCTCACAACTGTCCTATGAGGCAAGTGCTATAAATCTCATTTTACACATAAGGAAATTGAGGTAAGTACTATTAATATTATTCTTCCCGTCTTATAGATGAGGAAACAGATTGAGAGAAGTTAATTAACTTGCCGAGGGTCACACAGTTTGAAAGCATCTGGGATAGGATTGAGACCCACATCTTCCTGTCTCTAAGCCCTGTGCTGGATCCACTGAACTTGACAGACACCAGTAGACATGATCATTTCTTCAAAGAATATAAAAGGAGAATTGTATATGAAACCATGAATCTCAGTTATGTACAACTTTTTTTTTAAAGTGTATAATACATTTTCCATGGTAATTTCATACTTTTCTCTGTCTGTCTCTTTCTGAACTTTCTTCTCTCTTCTGTGCATGTTATAAATATTTCATGAATGCTCTCTTTGTTTTCTCTTTTCCTTCCTTCCTCCCTTCCTTCCTTCCTTCCTTCCTTCCTTCCTTCCTTCCTTCCTTCTCTCTCTCTCTCTCTCTCTCTCTCTCTCTCTCTCTCTCTCTCTCTCTCTCTCTCTTCCTCTCTCTCTTCTACCTCCTTCTACTACAAGTGGAGGGGTTAATATATTTTTAGAGGAAGTCATAGTTAAAATGCAAACAAGGGGGGAGTTCTTAGCCATGTGATGTGAATCACAGAGTCTCAGAAGTTTTCTATTCTGATCGATCCTTGAGCAAGAATTCTGTCTCAATCCTTCCCTCCTCACACCCTGCTTCCCCTGTTGAGGGGAGACCACTGCCTCTGCTGTAGCCGATCATTCTACTTCAGGACAGTTCTAAGCATCAGAAAGATATTCCTGATTTCCAGCCCCAATAGACCTCTCTGAACCTTCGCCCATTGCTCCTAGTTCTGCCTCTGGGGCCAAGCAGAACAAAGCAAATCCCTCCTCCATTTGACAACCCTTCAAATATTTGTAGACAGCTCTCATGTCCCCCTGAAGGCTTTTCCAGGCTCAACATAATAACTGACATTTATGGAGCACTTTACATACACGATCTCATCCTATTGAATTATACCGCCTCTTCAGTCTGAGTAATTTCTGTTCCCTACCATTTTCCAGTAGGCATTTATTTCCAATCTTTGAATTAGTTAGAGCTGGAAGGGACCCTAGAGGTCATCTTGTCCAGCCCCCTCACTTATTGAAGTGAGACCCAAAGAGCGAATGGTCTAAGTCTCATTGAAGGGCAGTAATGGAGGGATAACATGAGATAAAACTGGACACAGAAGTAGGAGCCCATTTATGAATGACTTTGAATGAGAGGATGAGGAAGTTATACTTTCTCTTTAGGGCACTGGGGAGCCATGGAAGGTTTTTGGGCAGAGGTGAGAGCACATAAGGAAGATACATGGCGTAGGCAGAGATGAGGGAAAAGAACTGAAGAGATCCCAGACTAGAGTCAGGAAAGTAAAGAGGCAATCAATAATGAAATACATTTAAACATTAGCCTTATGAATGTCCAATCTGGACGTTAGAAAACCATCAGAATTTAGAAAACCATCATCCTTTGCTCTTGCCCTCCCACAAAAGTATTCTTTCTTTTTGTGCAGCTCAGCCAGATAGGAGGCATTGAGATAGGTGAAAGAACACTGAATTTGGAATCCAAGGACTTGGACTTGATTCTGCTACTTATGACCTGTATGACTTTGATAAAGTTACCTAACCTCCTTGGTTCTCAGTTTCCTCATTTGTAAAATAAGGTTACAGAACTAGATGATCTCTAGGATCCCTTCCAATTCCAAATCTATGGTCCTATGAGCCAATGCCAGACTCTGGATTTCTGGAATATAGCCTGAGTGCAGCTGGTCATGTCTGGCTTTGTCCATAGGCATCCACCAGGGTCCTAATATTTTGTGAAATAAAATTGTGAACTTGGAAGCCCTTTGTCAATATCATGTCTAGGACACTTGGACTTGGAGTCAAGAAGACTTGAGTTTGAATCTGGCCTTCGATGCTCATTAGCTTTGTAGTCCCAGGTAGGTCACAAAATTATGAAATGAACTTGGAGGGGGACCTTGGAGACCATCAAATCCATCTCCCTCATTTAGCAAATGAGGGGCCAAGAGGGGCAAATAACTAAAGCCGGATTTGTTGTCCTCTGACTCCAAAAAACCAATAATGTCCCCACTGCCTCTCACCTAAGCTTTCTGGGCCTCTATTGCCTCACCTCTAAATTGGGGAGAATAACAGTAACTCCTTCATGGGGATGATGTGAAAATCAAATGAGATTAGGTATAGAAGGTACTTTTCAAAGCATAAAATAACAAGTCAGTGTTGACTATAAAAACTCTGAAGTTTGTAGAAATGCCAGTGATTATTGCCAGCCTCATCATAATCATTGTCATTATATTAGTGTGCCATGTAGGGCTAAGGAAAAAGCCTCATGATATATTTACTGCATCTGTTATTTTCTTCTTATTCCCATCTGGTCTCTCACCTTTATCATTCTCATGGTAATCCTACAAGGGAGGAAAAGGGTGTTATTACCCCTTTTTTAGATATGGCAAAGCTGACTAATAACAGAGAATGCTTCTATAAATCTTTTGGGCTTGCAACAGCCTCATGAGGTAGGTTTCACAACACAGATCCATTTTGCAGATTGAATCATAGTTTTACAGCCCAAAGGGACCCTGGTCTAACCTTCTCATTTTACAGATGAGTAAATTGAGGCCCAAGGAGGAAAAAATGACTTGGCCCTAGAGGTAGCAAGGGACAAAAACAGAATCTGGCCTCAAATCTTCAGACTCTTAGTCTCGTGTATCACACTGCTTCTCACTTCACCAGAAATACCTGGTTTCAGATTCTATCTTTCTTGCTTACTGTGTGTCCATGAAGAAATCACTTAACCTTATTCTGATTCCTCATCTGTCAAATGAGAGGATTGGGTTAACTGGCCTGTGAGGGTCCTCCCAACTCCAGCTTTGTGATCCCCATATACCCTCCTTCTGCTCTATCCCACGGCAAGCGTTGTGCCCAATCACTTGTTGTCAGTATTTGGAATTCCCAGTTGAATGCTATTATCACTAGACCATAGAACCAAGGACATAGAAATTGGAAAGATCCTTACTGTTTGATTTAGCTCTGTTCCCTTAGAACTCATTTCCTTAACCAGCTTTCAAACTCCTTGGGAAGGGGGAGGTACTTAGAAGTACACTTCTTAAAAAAAAATTAAAATATCTTTTTTTGACATTATCTTCATTTATAAAAATATTCCTTCCCCTCCCTCTTACCCCAGAAAGCTACCAACTAACAAAGGAGAAAAAAATGATCCAGTAAAACTAACCAGCACTTCAACCAAGTCCAGTATTGTATACAGTCTTCCACACCCACAGTCCCCCACTTCCACAAAACCAGAAGGTGCAGTAGCATATCTTCGGAAAATGTAATTTATTATTTTTTTTAATATAAAAAGGTGTACTTTCAGTTTACCTGGACCTAGAGAACATTTTTAAGGTTGTTGCAAGGTCTACATTCTATGTATAATGTACATTTTCTTTCCTCTGGAGAGATAGATGACTAGACAGCTGGTTTGGGAAGCAGGAAGATTTGGCTGCAAGTTCCATTTCTGACACATACTGGCTGGATGACTCTGGGTAAGCCTCTTAACATCTTAGTGTTGTGGATACCTCTTTGAGAGTCTAAATTATAAAGAAGGTTCTGACCTGCCTTGGTAGAGTGAGTGTCCTCATGAAGGAATTCCTTATATCAGTGAAATCCAAGGTCCAGTCCCTATCTTTATCTTTTTCTCTCCAACTGTTATTTCTCTTGCTCCCGAGGCTCATGACCTCCATGTACAATTGCTTCCCATTATGTCTTCCCATTTCTTTCTTCCTGAGGGGATTTGGAAAAATTTTAAAGTGGTTAATATTAACGACTGATTTCAATTTTAAACAAGCTCCTCGGGTGAGAACCAGTCAGACACAAAAGGATTCTCACCAGTGCCTTGTGTGTGCTCATCTCAGCTCTGAAAACCCCCCACCCAGGGTGGGACCCAAGGTCACCGCCCTTCGGAACACTGCTCGTCTCTTCTAAGGGGAAATGCTCCTGGCAGATGCCGGGAGGGGGCTGGAAGAAGGGGGGAAGAATGCAGGGATGAAGGGGCCTGCCAGATGTTGGCTCCAAGGGCGGGGTGTGGGGATGAAGAGGCCTGCCAGATGTCTGCCCATGCAGAATACTTGCAAACACCTGCTTCCCAGGAGCTCAGGAAGATGAATCTACATTGCTTCGACTATATCTCTTTAAACAAATTTTAAAAAATTATTTCTGGCAAATAAATGCAGAATCCGAGAGCCTTAATAACTATTTTCTCCAGAGTTTCTTGCCTAGGAGCATATCTTCTTTAAAATTCGGGTTGAGGGTTATGGAAATTAAAATACACAATCAGCCCATAGACTGATTGGTAAATAAAGAGGGTCGGAGGCGCTCTCCATTTCAATTTGTCTCTGGAAAAAACTCTAAAGACAATCACCTCTTATTTGCTATTTATTTTGTCTTCCCATTAAACAACAGTTTGTTCTCCTCTCTCTCCACAATGAATTTAATAGATTTATTCATCAAGTTTTCTAAATTTAGACACCAAACTGATGTTTTCCTCCCCCTGCGTAATCTTATTTTTAGCAGCTCTTACATAAAGCCAGGCAATGAACGAGACGGCAAAATGACTAACTTGTATTGACCTGAAATGCACCAATAGAATAAGATAACGGTAATGAAGATTGATGAGCTGCGTCCAGGCTGGAATACCCAGGGGCCCACTGGAAATCTGCTTTCTGGTGGAAACTTTTACCATGGTAGTTTTGGCCCAGGCATATTTTCTATGGGTTTTGGTAGTCTTGGCATTCCTGGTGATTCCTGAGACTGAGATGGCCCTGACTACTAACCATTGTTTCTAATGCCTGTGCAGCCATAGTGGCTATGTCAGTGAACACTTATGGACTTTGGTTTGAAAGGGATGTCAGTTCTTCTGTGTCCAGTTTTAATTTCTTGGGGTCATCCCTTTGATGACAATCAACCAATCAATGTATATTAGACATTTACCCTGTGCTAAGCTCTGAAGTCACAACTGGTCATTACTTGGATCTGAGTTCCAATATTTTTTTGTTTCATAAGTGTCACATTTATAGCATATGCCAATTAATGGGCACTCCATCCAAACGTAGGTTTATAACCGGTAGGGTCCTCAGAGAGCCTCTAGCCTGACTTCCTCATTTTACAGATCAGGGAAGAATGAAAGTTCAGTGATTTGCCTAAGGTCACAAGGTAGCAGGTAGCCAGAATGGGATTTGAACCTGGGTCTTCAGACTCTAGGGCCACTCCACTGTTTCTTATCTCAAACTTTGATTCTCCAATCTGAAACATCTACAGCTTTTATATCAGAGGAAGTATAATGGAATAGAACAATATTATGCCAGGAAAAATTTCAATACTTCAAAGTCATCTAGTTTTGTCAATATGAGTGTTCTCCCACTGACATTGGCCATGACTTTGTTTTTAAGGATTGCCATAGCCAAACAAAACAAATGACCAAAAACTCACCATTGCCCATGAGCTGACTTAGGGTTGGGCAGCTCCAAATTTAGCTAGGCTAGTCTTTGGAAAAAGTGTACTCAGATAATTGCCAGATCTGTCCATTTTCATAAAGTAAGATTGAGCCAATGAACCAATAAAAAGAAAATATATTTGTTCCGTATCTCCATTTGCTTTGGTCTATCCAGGGATATGCCCTGATAGATTTGGGTACCTTTGACTTTTTCTTCTTTTCTTGTTGCTTCCTCTATGCTGCCAGTGGGGATGAGGTCCTTCTGGATCTGTTTGCCTCACTTGGTATCACTGTATTTTCATATTTCCTTCATATCTTCTTCCTAGAGGCAGCCAAGAGGTATAGTGAATCTCAGAGTATCAGACCTGTAAGATGGGTTTTAGTCTAACCTCTGACACCTTTTAGTTACGTGACCCGAGGCAAGTCACACGCAAAATGGGGAAAACAATAATACTTTTCTCAGGGGTTGTCATGATGATCGAATGAGATAAGATATTGTAAAGATGGTCTTCATGTATACCCGGAACTGTGCTAAATGCTGGAAATCTAAGCATTTGAAAATGTTCAAGTGTGATGGAAGCATGAGCTTCGTTATTATTTTTTGGACATTTTTATGGTGTCTTGATATTCCATGGAATTCATAGCTTTCAATATATCAGTGGATCTGGGACCTCACTGAGGTGCATCCTCCTTCCCTCTAGCATTGAGGATCCCCCAAGCTATCTCTCCCTCCATTCTGGTGTGAGTGGTATTTGTAGAGTAACTGGTTTGGCCATTCTTTAATCCTTGGGTTAGAGGTCATTTCTAGTGTTTGGCTGTTGCAAACAAACACCCAGATACATGAAGGATCTGTGACTGACACGAATGAGGAACTTCTTTCCATGACAGGCATTTATTAAGTATCTACTATGGACAGGTATGGAATTAGATGCTAGGGATACAAAGAGAGAAATGAAATAGAACCTGCCCTCAATCAGGCTAAAGACAAAAACCAGCATGTCCCAACATGATAGGAGAATACAAAATACATACAAAGTAAATATAACATAATTTTTCAATGGAGGGCACTAACAGCTGGGAAAATCATGAAAGGCTTCATGTAGGAGGGCACATGAGCTCAGCTTTCAGAGAAATAAGGGATTCTAAGTGGAAGAAATGAGGAGGTAATGCATTCAGGTCCTGGGTAATAGTAGCTTGTGTTTAAAAGATACAGAGACCAGAAGATGGCCTGTGTGAGGAGGAGCAGGAAGGCCATAGTACAATAAAGGAAATTTATTAAGTGCCTACTATGTGCCAGGCACTGTGATAAGTGGTTTATGAATATAAACTCACTAGATCCACACAACAACCCTGTGAGGTAGGTGCTCTTTTACCTCTATTTGAGGAAACTGAGGCAGCAATATATAATTAATATATAATGTATGATAAGGCTAGAAAGCTAGGTTTACCAGGTTGTGAAGATTTTTAAATGCTAACAGTGGGGTTTGTGTTTCTTCCTAGAGACAACATGATTTACTGCAGTTGATTTTAGGGATGTATTGTCTGGCTGAATGCTGTCCTCCAGAGGCTTAAGGGGATGGAGAGAAACTATTCTCTCCCTTCTTCTCTCTGACTCTAAAATGCTCTGATTCTATGTTTCTTATTCCAGCACAAGGTACGTTTTAAAGAGGCAATTTCTCTCTAATGAACTGTGGCATATTCTCCATCCATTTGTTTCCCCAATAGTGTAGCCAGTGGTGCCTGTGACTGGACACAGATGTGACCAGTCAGCCATGGTGCTCTGCTGATCCCAGTAGCTACAGCGGCCTGGATTATCTGGGCTCTAGAGATACAGGACAAACTACCAAACCCCAGAAGATTCTATTCTCACCCAACTTGAGAGGGAGCCTGGAGTAGGGGAAAGAGCTCTGATGTTAACTAGCAGTGTGACTATGGATATCCCTAAGACAGAGAACTGGAAATCTTACTTTCTAGAATTTCCTCGAATCACTGGCTTCCTTCAAAGCTCAGTCCAAGAATCACCTTCCCCATGAGGTCTTTCCTGTTCCCAGCTTCTTAGGTTGCCCTACCAAAAATGCCTTGTGCTTATTCTTCATATGTATCAGGGACTAGACCATTTTTGTATTTCTGTTCTCTGGTGCTTAGCACAGTGCCTAATAATAGTAGCATATAGTAGATGCTTAATAAAGGCTCACTGGCAGATTGATTGGTGGACTAGAAAGAAACTTAGAGATGATAGATTCATAGAAGTAGAGCCAAAATGGATTTCAGAGGCCATCTGGTACAACCTTCTCATTTTGCAGATGAAGAAACATGTGTACAAGTCATGGGCAAGTCACTTGACCTATCTATGACATACTTTCCTCTTCTTTACCTACCCTTGCTTATGACATGGACTCCCTTCTAAGAAAAAATTGGTTGCTCTACATAATTGAAAAGTTAAAAATTTCAGTTAGAGGTTATTGAAAATCAAGATGTCATTCCCACTCCCCAGCCCCCACCCCAACCAAATTCCTGAAATCTGGATCCCTAAGCCCAAAGGTTAAGAACCTCTGATTTTGTACTTTAAGGTTTGCAAAATGCTTTCCATACATTTAGGTGAATTGGAGTCAGGAAGATTTGAACACAAATCTAGCCTCAGGCATTTATAGCTGTGTGACTCTGTTTACAGCAGGTTCCTCATCTGTTAAATGGGGCTTATAATAGCATCTACCTCTCAGGGTTGTTGTGAGGACCAAATGAAATGAAAATGGTAAAGCACTTAGCACAGTGCGCAGCACCTAGTGGGAACTACAAAAATGTTAGTAATTATTATTTAATTCTCACAATGACCCTGGGTGAGTGCTATTGTCATGCTCATTTTACAGATGAGGAAACTGAGGCTGAAAGAGGTCCAGAGTCATACAGCTTGTAAGTGTCTAATAATTCCAGTTCTGGTGCTCTTTCCCTTGGGCAGCTCTCAGGCAAGTCCTCGGAATCCTCAAGGCACTGGAGCAATGGGTGCTCTCCTTCCCCCTGAGTGATCCTCAGCCTCACTTCTATTTCAGATGCTTCCTCAGGCATAATTTGGAAATTTTCAGATCTGATCAGATGCTCTCCATCCTTGTTATCGCTACAGGTGCTCCCTTAGTTCTAGATAAATACAGGCCCTCTCCCCCACCCCTCAACATGTCCTAGCTTTATATGCGGCTAATGGAGCAAAGCCAGGCTCAGACGTCAAATTAAACGGCCCAGCTCTGTAATCACTCAGACTGACACGGCATAAAAGGATAATTAGGAGTTCATTACAGGCAACATTGTTTGTTCAGCTAAATTGATTTCTCAGCTGCCCATGTTTTCTGTTTACTTACTGAGTGCTCTACTGCGCCATTGGGTTGGCGAGTTAGGAAATCCCTGCTTGGGAACTCTCTTCCCCCCTCCCCCAATTTTTTCTTCCTTTTTTGTCCAGTGGATTTTTTAAATATAATTTGACCCAGAGGTGGTTGAGTCTCTGGAGGAGCACCTAGGTGTGCCCCAAAGGCCCACCTGTGCTAGTCGATGCCTGCCACCAGATTGGCTATGCCTCCGGTGGGTGAGGAAACAATAGCAGGCCCTTTCCCTGTGCTTGTGAATGTGCAAAATTATTTATAATAATTCTTTTCATGGTGGCAAAAATGGAAATTAAGTTATGGTATATAAATGTAATGGCATGCTATTGTACCATAAGGAATTATGAAGGGGACAGTGTCAGGGAAACCTGGGGAGACCCATGAACTGATGCAGAATGAAGTGAAAAGAACCGGAAAAGAATGGATACATCAACAGCAACAATATAGAAACAAATAATCCTAACAAAATTAAAAACAAACGCCCTCTAATCAACACCAAGAGCAAGTACAGTTCCAGAGGACTGATGATGATACATGCTACCTGTCTCCTGATAGAAGGGAGAGGGACTCAGAATGCAGAATGAGAGACATGTTTTTGGACAAGACCAACATGAGATTGATATTGTTTGACTTTGCATATTTGTTACAAGGTTTTCTTGGGGGAGAGTGGAGAGAAAGAAAATAAATATTTAATTGAAAAAAACAATATTTAAAATCTTTTGGAATATATTTAGTTTTCAACTTGCTGTTACCTTTCCCGTATTGGGAAGAGCATCAGTATTTGGGCAGGCAGGCGTCTCATCCCATAGGGCTCCCGAGGAAGTTCTCTGCCAAAGCCTTCTTCAAGCCATTGTCTTGGCCTTGAAACCTAAAGATCAATAATGATAGCTCACATCAACATCACATTTTCAGGTTTGCAAAGCACTTTGTGAATCTAATGTCATTTCATCCTCACAACAGGCCTACGAGGTCATCCAATGATCATCCTCATTTTGTAGATTACAAAACGGCTTCAGAGATATTAGATGATTAGTTCAGGGTTACACATCTAGGAAGTAACTGAGGTAGGTCAAATCCAGGTTGTTCTGACTTCAATTTAAACATACTGCCTCTCCAATCAATCCATCAGCAAACATTTATTAGGCACCTACTATGTGCCATGAAAGGATACAAGAATGAAATAATTCCTATCTTGATAGAAGAGCCTGCATTCTATTGGATGGTAATTTATACAAATATAGGAAAGATACAAAATGGATAGAATATGGTTCAGAGAGGCATTAGAGACCAAAGGCGTGAGTGGCTGATTTGGTTGTTGTCCTTGATTCTCAAAGAGGAACAAAAATTATATCAGTATGTTGGGGTCAAAGTACATGTGTCCAGCTGTGAGAGATCAGACCAATATGAGCTCAAAAATCTACCACAGGTTGGACAGAAATAGTCCATCTGAGCATTTGGAGTGGAGATGTCCCTAAATTTGTACATCTCATGTTTCTTTTGCACCACTGTAATTCTGCTGTGCTCACGGAAGCAGCACCTTCTTTGATTTGGGCACCCTGGATGGTCTTGTGTCGATGTCTCCCATGTCTTACAATCCATACCAAAGTTCTTCAGAGAGACCTTGAGAGTGTCCTTTTATTGTTCTGACCACCATGTGAGTGAGTGCCTGTCTGGCGTGGGTTCTCCATAAAATAATCTTTTAGACAAGCATACTTTGGCACTGCAACAACATGGCCAGCCCATTGGAGTTGCATTCTCGGCAGAAGAGTTTTCTTGGCAATTGTCTAGTACCTTATCTTTCCAAATGATCTTCAGAGTGTTCCTAAGACCATTCAAATAGAAGAGATTCGGTTTCCTGGCATGGAGCTGGTACACTGTTGAGGTTTCACAGGCTTACAACAAGGAGGTCAGCACAACAGCTCTGTAGACCTTCAGTTTGGTAGACAGTCTGATAATTCTTCTCTCTCAAACTTTCCTTTGGAGCCTCCCAAACAATGATCTAGCTCTGGCAATGTGTGCATTAAACTCATCATCTATGTGTACGTCTCTAAAAAGTATACTGCCAAGGTAAGTGAATTTATCCACAACATTCGAAATTTCTCCATTTTCTGTGACTAATGGTTTCACATATGGATGGTGTGATACTGGTTGGTAGAAAATTGGTTTTTAATTTTCTTGATATTTGTCAGATCAAAATTAGCACAAGTGGCAGAGAATCAGTCCACACTCTATTCCACCTCAAGCCTCAGAGGCTGCATTAAGTGCATAATTAGCTGCGAAGAAAAATTCATGCACCAACTTCCCCTCCACTTGAATCTTGGCTTGTAGCCTTTTCAAGTTAAACAATTTAACATCAGTGTGGAAGTTGATACTGATGACATTTCTGTCCTTGTTGAAGGAATCTGACAACATCACTGAAAATATACTAAAAGTCATGGAAGCAAGCACAGAGCCCTGCTTCCCTCCATGGTGACTGGGAAAGTGCAAGAACATTGTTCAGTATACCCATGGAAGCATGTCATCATGAAATTGGCATTTAGTACTGATAAACTTCTCTGGGGAACCAGATTTTGCCATGATCTTTCACAACCCCTCATGACTGACAGTATCGAAGGCCTTTGTTGGGTTGGCAGATACTGTGTGTGGAACTCTGTTCTGCTCCTGGCAGAACACTCAAAGGGAGTGGGGAGATGAGGAAAGGCTTCATGTAGAAGGTGGTGCCTATACATGGACAAGTACAAGCTTGTTTTCAGGGAAGAGAGAGCACAAGAATTGGAAAGGAAGATCAAGGATCATGAAGGAAGATGAGGTTTTAAGAGAAAGAGAAGGGAGTGAATTCTAGAAGCTAGGGATGGCCTATGCAAAGGCATTGAGATGGGAAATAAAACACCGAATCTGGGAAATGGCCAGCAATCCAGTTTAGTTGGGATGTAGAGTACATGTTTGGAAAATAATATGAAAAAAAGACGGAAAGTGTATGACCCTGCCCAAAGCAAGGTGGAGCCAATTCTGAATTGGGAACTAGGAATTTAGTTAAGGACCAGGCCAGATCAACATCTGAAAAAAGATTTGAGTTGAAAGCTTTCTAAATTGGCTAAGATGCCATTTTCCTTTGTTACAAAGTTTCTGCATTGGCAAAGCCTAAACAGCGCAGTGGATAGAGTGCCAGACCTGGAGTCAGGAGGACTCATCTTTGTGAGTTCAAATCTGACCTCAGACACTTAATAGCTGTGTGACTCTGGGCATGTCACGTAACCCTATTTGACTCAGTTTCCTCATCTGTAAAATGAGCTGGAGAAGTAAATAGCAAAGCATTCCAGTATCTTCACTAAGAAAACCCCAAATGGAGTAAATAAGAATCAGATGAGACTGAAACCCAACTGATCAACAACAAAAGTCCTATCTCACAGGACCAAAGATTCAGAACTGTAACCTATCTTTCCCTAATTCCCCATCTTGCAGATAAAGAAGATGAGACCCAAAGAGGTTCAGAGACTTGTCAAGGATCATCCATGCAGGTAATAAATATCTGAGGTGGGATGTGAATCCAGGTTCTGGGAAGAAAGTCTACCCCTAGCTTCTGCCCTTTAGAGTTAGCCCAAAGACAAGGTCATGTACTCAAAATTGTATTTTTTACTTAATTTGATTCCATTCAATAGCTGTATATTAAGCATGTACTTCATGTAGAATATTGTTTTTGGCACTGAGGGAAATATAAAGTTAGAAAAAACACAGGGTCTGTTCTCATGGAACTTCTGATTCAATTGGCAGCACTACCTTGTATCTTTCCTTCATTCTATACCGTTGATATGGTTCCATCTAGTACCCAAATAAACTGATGCTTTGGTTATCCCTGAGGCTAGGGATGGCATGAGTCAGACTCAGAGGACAGAGCTCAGGACAGCAGGCTTCTCTTCCCTGGAGGACTTTAAGCAGAGGCTGGATGTTATTTGTTGGTTACGTTGAGGGAGACCTTTTTTTTGGGGGGGGGTGAATATATAGATTGGACTAGATGGGTTCTGAAGACCTTCTAACTCTAAGATATTGTGACTAGAGGAGGAAAACCCCACCATTACTGGATTGGGCCACCAAGGAGCTGGGTCCAAATCCCAGCTTTGCTACTTATTATTTACCTGGGTGATTTGACCAATGTACTGCATTGTTCCAGACCTAGTTTCTTGTTCTGTAAAATGAAAGAATTGGATTATTTCCATAAGATTAGATTAGAAGTTTCTTGAGGGGAGGGACTATCTTTTGTCTCTTTTTGTATCCCCAGATCTTGGCACAATGTCTGGCACATAGTAGGTGCTAAATAAATGTTTATTGATTGATTAGAAGAACTCCAAGATGCCTTCCAATTTTGGATCCATAATCCTGTGAACAGATTTTCATTAAAATCAAATAGTTTGACTTGCCATAATGCAAGAGCTCTTTACTGGGTGTCTATGGACTGATTTTTTTTTTGATAGTTATATTTCGCTAAAATTGACTTCACTTGTAATTAGATATTTTATTTTATGCTTAAATGCTTAAAAACATTTATAGAAGGGATTCATAGTGTTTATTCTACTGCTCTAGAGGTCTATGACACAAGAAAGCTTCAGAATCCCTGCTAGAGGATGATGTGAAGTCATAATTAATTAGATTTAGTCATAGATTAGACCAGGAAGGGAACTCGGAATCTTCTAGTCCAGCCTTCTCATTTGATGGTTGAAGAAACTGATGGCAAGAGAAATTAAGTGATTTGCCTAAGGTTATATAGATTAGTAAATTGTAAACTTGGGATTTGAGTCTAAGTCTCTTTCCCTCCACAGGCAGCGCTTCTCACTTTTAAAAAAAATAAATGATACTTTATTTTTTGCAATTACATGTAAAGATAATTTTCAACATTCATTTTTATAAGATTTTGAGTTTCAAATTTTTTCACTCCCTCTTTCCTGAGAGAGGCAAGCAATCTGATATAGGTTATTGTGTTCATCCTTCATTGCTGAAGAAAACCATGTCATCAGAGAAATGATGACATGACATGCACTTGGCTTTGTTATGAGTTATACAGGGAATCACAGAAACATATTTCTACATTAGTCATGTTGTGAAAGAAGAAACAGAACAAAAAGGAAAAGCCATAAAAACTCCCCAAAAGAAATGAAAATAGTATGTTTCAATCTGCATTCAGACTCCATAGTTCTTTATCTAGATGTGGATAGCCATTTTCCATCTTGAGTCTTTTAGAATTGTCTTGGATCCTTATATTGCTAAGAGCTAAGTTCACTGCACAATGTTGTGTTTCTGTGTACTTTGTTCTCTTGGTTCTGCTCACTTCACTCAGCATCAGTCCATGTAAGTCTTTCCAGGTTTTTCTGAAATCTGCCTGCTCATCTTTTGTTATGGAACGATAATATTCCATTGTATTTATATACCTCAACTTGTTCAGTCATTCCCCAATTGATGGGCATCCCTTCAATTTCCAGTTCTTTGTTCCTAAAATGTTTTAGTGCCATTTGCTTAAAGAACTACCTAACTCAACAGAGTTTTCTTGTGCTAGGCTTTGTGAAGCTACCTGCTTCCTCATCCCTTCTGGAAGACTTAGGAACTCTGAAATTCCTCTGATTCATTATGGGAAAGGGGTAAAAAGGAAGCCCGTAGAGGAAAACAGCACCTCAGGGAGGCCCCTTGTTTGTCCTTAATGTGTCTCAAGGAGGCTATTGGTTTGGAGTATCTGTTAGCAAAAGGACAAACCCATGTCTTGCAGCAACCCCCAAGAATTTATGGAGTTTGATGGGAACCAGATTTCATGTGCATTTCTACCAAAATAAAAATCTGAAAGCATCATCCCATAGAGGAGTATCCCATACACACTCAATACTTTCCTTTACCACCTCACAGGAAGGGCCATTACTTGAGAATCAAATTGTGAGCATTTGCTTCTACTAAGAAAGCCCAGGGTCAATGGTCTTAAGACCCCATGGGTAACCATGGCCTCTTTGATGTTCTGAGGATGCTCTATGGCCTTCCACACAGAGCTCAATGCTCTTGCTTTCTGGCAGAAATTCCACGAGAAGGGAGTTCATGTCAAGAACCTAGCTCAAATGACCAGGCAAGATAAATGCCAAAGGACAATTCCCAAGAGCATCCTGTGGAAACACAACTCTCAGATGCTAACATGTAACCAGGGGGTTCTCTCCCAGGGCACAAAAATCAATCTCCAAGGATCCACAATGCTCTAGCCAAAGGATGCTTTGTGGTCTTTATTTGATCTTTTTAAAAACTCTTCACAATTCACTTATAAATAGCAGAAATAAATCTGTAAGCAGCAGCCTACAGATACCTATGACAGTATTGTGGGCCAGAGACTCAGGCAACTATAATGAAAGGATGTGATTTTGGGGGGTTGGTGGGGCAGTCACTAGACACAGGAATTACAAAAAGAAAACAAGAAGTAGCTTCTGTGAGCATGTGAGGCTCTTAATAAGCCTGCCTGCTCACAATTTGTCAGGAGGATGAGCTTCACTCAGTTTGGCAAGGCTTTAGGGCCAGTTTCTGGATAAAAATCTTTAATTATCAAAGTGGGTACAAATAAAAAAAATGCCACAAGAGTCAGTGTTATCCTCAAGGCTTTGAACCAGTTAGGATAATGGGGCAGGAGGAAGACTTCATTGGGTAATGCCACCCCAAAGCCCATGAGCACCATGGCAATGACTTGTGAGTCCCTCAGAAATAAGGAAGACCTACCACAAAAACACCCATGTCCACTGAAGGCTAAATTCATGATATCTGACTTGACTGGACAGTCTTCTGGCAGAGTAAATCTCTACGTGACCTCTCCCAGAAAAGACAGGAAGCTGACTCCATAGGCCATCTGAGTAAAGACCAATATGGGTACATGGGCCTTGGTCATCATCATGATCAGGGCTGGGACCACAAAGGGATTAATTCAGTTTAAGTAACATTGAGGGCTGGCGTTGGGGTGTTAGACAGGTGGGAGTGAGTGGTGGCCTCATGGGGACCACGTGGATCTTCTTGAAGCAGCAGGAAGATGTATGATAGTTTTTACCCCATCCTCAGAGCCTAGACTGGATGCCTGCCTTCTGTCTCCCAGAAACCCATGCCGCTGATGGAGAAGTCTTAAGGATCTGGGAAGGTACCCAATAGCAGCCATAGATAGGGTGAATCATGGTGGCCATGGGTGCTTTTATTTTGTGCTATTTCTCAGAATTCAGCACAAGGGACCAGGTGGCTTCAACCTTCCCTTGAGAGGGTTTTCAACCAAGTAGCTAACCTTGAGTTTTGTGTAACTAGATAAGCTATTTGGTCCAGTCTAGTTTTGAGAGCATCTGTTGTTTGGGTCCCTGCTGCATATACATCTCTCTCTCTCTCTCTCTCTCTCAATATAGCATCCTTCTGCCTAAGCTCTGTTTCTAGTACCCAGTCTTTTGTACATTTCCCTATGCTGACCTAGACTGGAAAAATGACTCACTGTTATTTTCCTTGGACTTTCTGATGCTCTTTCTAGGTCTTTGTTACAATAGTTGTGGGGAAGAGCTGCACTGTTCTGTTTCCTCTTACTCCACCATTTTGGCTGGTCTCCTTGGCTAAGACAGTTGGGAATTCAAGGTAGGACCAAAAGGAGAATTATAGTTGAGCCTGGCTTTTAACTAGGAACACATAGAAAAGGCTGACGTGGGAAACTGAGAAGGGAATATTATTGTCAGGAAATTAAAGGGATGTCTCACCATTATTTCTGAACCTCTGTTTATGCCTTTTGGTTATAGGTAGGCATGATTAATACCTATCTATATCCCTATTATAGGTTTATGTAAAAATGTATGCATAATGTAGGTTATATTCTTGTTTTTTTCTATTTTGTTTTAATAAAAAGTTACAAAATGAGTAGTACTTATTTGAGATCTTGGAATCACTACCTTGGATCCTTGGAGGTGGCTGGGCTAAGCGCAAATTCAAGAAGTTTGCTTTTCAAAAACACACAGTTATATATTATATCCCCAAGAGAACAAAACTGCCTCTTCTAAAGCATTTCAGTCTGTCAGGAAAATATGTATTCACACATTTTTCTTTTGAAAACCATATTATTATTTACCCAATAGACCAGAATGAGCTCCTTTTGAGTGATTTCATTTTGTCATCTAAACAAAACCTGATCCAAAATATGTCACTTATGAGACAATGCCAAGTAGAGCCAACAAGAACATTTTGGTTCTGTCACTGCCAGATGTGGTGTTTTTGAAAGTGAAAGGCAAATGAGAAGTCTGGCTAGCCACTTAAAAGTTAGGGAACTATAGAGAAAGTTGAGGAAAAGAAGGACTGTTTGGGAAAGGTTTGGACCTCAGTTTGTTGGAAGAAGAGACTCTTTAGAGCTTGGTCCTATAGCATGAGTCAAAATCGTTGCTTTGCTTGAAAATTTGAGAAGGTGTCTTGAAACTGAGCCCTTGCCAATGAAATCTGACAACCAGGAACTTTCTAAATGCAATGGGATTTCCAAATTCTTGGTCATTGGTCCATGCATATTGTCCATCTTCTTGATCAATACTAATTTTCATTATTTCTTGGATCATCTGGTCATCCTGAAGAGTCATGAAATTGGTCACATTGGACAAACTGAAGGTGCTATTCATCTAGTGTGTATTAACTTCTTTGTGCTCTAGACAACTCACTAAGCCCAAACTTCCACAAATGTATCTGAATCTCTACAAACATCCTCCTTTGATACCTTGTGATGGTGTAGAAATGATCATGGGGTTATAAGGTCATAGAAAGGACATGGGAATATCCAAGTCTCCAAAGTAACCTGAGTTCTGGCAGCAAAGTTTTAGGTAGAATGTTGTTCAGTCATTTTTTCAATCATTCCTGACTCCTTGTGAACACATTTGGGTTTTCTTGGCAAAGATACTGGACTGGTGTACCATTGTCCAATTCTTTGTGATCTCATTTCTTGGCAAAGACACTGGAGTGATTTGCCATTTCCTTCTCCAGTTCATTTTGCAAATGAGGAAACTAAGGCAAACAGGTTCAAGTGACTTACTCAGGGACACACAGCTAGTAAGTGTCTAAGTTCAAATTTGAACTCAAGAAGATGAGTCTTCCTGATTCCAGACTTGACACTCTAATCCACTACACCACTGGAAGCAAATTCAGTTTGGGGTGGGAGGATAGAAGGTTGAGTGCACCATCTGGTCACAAGGACATCCATTTTGGGAGAAGGAGTTGCTCATTCTTAAGAGTATGTATTTCTGTTGGAGTTTGTGGGGAACCATGATGGTATAGGGTTGGTGGCACCCCACTGTGCACAGTGGATAGAATGCTGGGCTTGAAGTAAGGGGGACTTAGCTTTTAACCCTGCCTCAAAAATGTTCTCAGAAACTACACAAGTTACTCAGCTTCCATCAGTCTTAGTTTGCCCATCTGCCAAATGGGGACAATCAAAGCCTCTATTGCATGGGATTGTTGTAAGAATCAAATGAAATGATCCATCTTAAACACTGTGCAAATCTTAAAGGGATAAATACATGCTATTCATCACCATCATCATTGCTTATGAAATAAACAAACAAAATTCAGAATGACTAAGGAGAGAGGACTAGGTTTGTAGTGAGAAGAGCTGAGTTCTAATTGCAGCTCTGAAACGTACCGTGTGACCTTCAGCAAGTCATTCCAATTCCCCCTAAAATAAGGGGGTTTTATGAGGTGGTTTCAAAGACCCCTTTTAACTTTAAATCTATGATCCTATGACATAAGTTGGTTATTAGGAATAAATGAAGAATTATGTTTTATTTATCTATGCAGAGCATCTCATGGGACAGGCTGGCTTCTCACTGCTATCCTATTACTCAGCCTTGCAAAAAAAGTGAAGTGATTTTAATCTAGTGTAATCTTTATTTCAGAAAAAATATCAAAAGTTCTAATTGTTAGAAATGACAGAGAATTAATTTCTAGTTGCATTGATAAGGAAAAAAACAACAAAATTATTACCTTAGCAGAATTTAACATGTCAGCCTTAAAGCCTGAAGTAGAAACTTGGTGATGATTTTTTGTTTGGAGCATTGAAAATGAATTTAGAGTTAATTTTGACTGTGAAGAAATTCTAATATACAAATGTCATAGAATATTTTGAGAAAAATGGAATGTGAAAGCTGGAGAATTCAAATACATAGAATAAATGTATGCATATACATATATTTAATATAATTGCATGTGAAATTTCACTTGATAAAAGTTCTGAAGGTTTTAGTGGATCTCAGTCTTGGAATCAGCCAGGGCTCTTCCATCATCCTTCAGTCCTCCCCTTCAAGAAAAGGCTGAATGAACAACTCATGGGTATATTATACTGGGCTTAATTTAGGCATGGGTTGGCTCCTAACGCTACTTATAACTCAGAGATCCTAAAGTTCTAATAGCTTAATAAGAGTTCTTTCCAGTTATGCAGAATTCCATGTCCACCATTCTTACTCCAAAACAATACCTAGACCTTGATTTTTATCTATAGAAGTTACCTTAAGGATCATCCATTTCAACCCCTTCATTTAACATATGGAGAAGCTGAGACCTTCCCAAGGTTGCTTGTTTCTTGAATAACTGGGGCAAAGTATGCTATGTGCATTTTTCATCATTAGGGTAACAGAAAAGTCATTCCTATGAGATTTTCAAGTCCTAGACAGCTCTTCCAGTCTCAATGAAGGGCCTGGTTTTAATGAATCAATAAATATTTATTCGGTGTTACTAATTTGAAGGGCAGCTAGGTGGTGCCATAATGCATAGAGTGCCAGACCTGGAGTCAGGAAGACTCATCTTCCTGAGTTCAAATCCAGCCTCAGACACTTACTAGTTGGGTGACCTTGGGCAAGTCACTTCACCCTGTTTGCCTTAGTTTTCTCATCTATAAAATGAGCTAGAGAAGATTATAGGAAAACTATAGAAAACCATTCCAGTATCTTAGCCAGAAAACCCCAAATGGGTCATGAAGTATAGGACAAGACTGAAAATGACTAAACAATAACAACTAATTCAATTCAAATCCTGGTTTTGTTCCTTCCGTCCTGCATGACTTGATTACTCTGTGCCTCAGTTTCTTTTTCTGCAAAATGAAGATTGGACTGAGTGAACTCTACACCTATGTTCCCATGAACCTGATTAACAGGTAACCACATGAAATCTGGTAGCAAAGCAACATAGTTTCAGACCAAGTTGAAGGGCAAAGGTTATTATGTTCAATCTCATATATTTATTGTTGTTGGTCAGTGGCTTTCAGTTATGTCTAACTCTTGGAGACCCTATTTTGAATTTTCTTGGCAGAGGTACTAGAGTGGTTTGCCATTTCCTTCTGCAGCTCATTAGAGCTTAGAGGTCATCCAGATCAACCTTTTCATTTCCCAGGGGGAGGAAACAGAGACTGAGAGAAAGGAAATGGCTTATTCAAGGTCATATGGGTAATTTGAACTCAAATTCTATGACTCCAAACTTGACCTTCTTTTCACAATATCATACTGTCTGTCATAGAATTATTCAATTGGAAGAGAAGGGGGCCTTAGGTCATTATACTATGTACTATAACTTTATAATTACAAGTTCACTTTTTGGGAACTCCCAGTGTGGAGCTGCCTCTCCTAAAGCAGACAGCTACCTTTTCTGCAACTTCTCCTCTCTAAAATCACTGAGGGGAGGCTTGGGTTGGGTGGGGAAATGGAAAGATTGAGCTGAATGACTTCTAAGTTCCCTTCCATTTTACAATTGTATGAACCCTAGGAGCATAACATATAATGAGGGCAGCTATGTGACATAGTGGATAGAGGACCAAATAGGCTCGAGTGGGAGGGGCACAATTGGCAGTCAATGCCTTGCCCTTTACCTATCAGAGGTGAGACTTGAATCTGACCAGGACTCTAAGACTAGCTTTCTCTCTATTTCTATTCTACATCATTTCTCTTCATTTTTTAAAAACCAATAATCTGTATTTGCTAGAGAGGTGAACACTAGAAACAATAAATACTATTTCTGACCCTCATTCCTGCTGTTCTCTTTCCTTTACTCTTTTCACTGCTATCCTTTCTATGTTACACCTTTGGTCTTTCATAGCTGACCATTTTGCCATTTTGGGGGGCATTTTTTGGATCATTTCCTTTCAAAAACACACGGCTAGTCATGACAGACATTGATTTTTGGGCTTTAAAATTTATAAAACTCTCTATGTTTATTATGTCATTTGACTTTTGCAATATTCTAGTGAGCTAAGTGGAATTAACATCCCCATTTTACAGATGAAGAAATTGAGGCAGAGAAAGGTTGTTTTCTGCCCTTTGTCACACAGCAAGCAAGCATACAAAGAGGGATTCCAGCCTTCATTTCTTATGTCACACTGACTTTGCTTTTTCTGATCTTTCCAAGATGCCCCCTTTGGTGGGTAGATGTCCCCTTGGTGGGTAGATATGTCCTTGGCAATCTATCCAGGCCCATAGGGACCCTAGTGCAATGCTGCTTCTCCCATAAAATACCATCTCCGATTGAGAGAACACACAGAGCAGTGTTCATTTGACTGATACTTCCTCATAGTGTGCCCCTCTATGTTGCCTTCTTCAGCTTTGGATTCCTTCTGGAAACTCCTTCTTAATCCTATCTAGCCTCTTGAATTTGGTCATCCAGTTAACTCTGCCTGGCACCACTCAAAGACTGTGCTTTCAGTCATGCTGGTTTTCCCACAGGAGGCTTCTGTCTCTCAGGTCCTGTTAATTATCTGTACTGACCAGCACTCATTGGCCCTACCCTTCTTGGGAAGTGGATATCAGACACTCAGAGTCCACCTTTTTAGTATTTCAAGCAACAGCATAGGAAACCAAGTTGTTTTCTTTGTCACCATTTACATAGGTATTTACTTTTATACATATATTAGCATCAGAAAAATGGTACTGGTTGTTAAGAATAACAAAGAATTAGTGGATATGGATAACAAAAGTGGAGAATGTCCACAATGTGGCTGTACCCTAGCTTGGTTAGATGACTTCCTCTCTTCCTGCCCAGCTTAGCGCAAGGTCCATTATCCAATATACCACTACTCCAACAGATGGATGATCTCATTGATTTATTTATCCCCTCTAATGATGCAGATCATAGCCTATCCATGCTTGCCTGTACTATGTGATTCTCATCTGTACTCTCTCATTAACTTGCCACCCACTGCAGTGTAAATGCTTATGGGTTGATTGATTGACTGGTGGATTGGAAAGGCAGGAAGAAGACTGCTTACATGTATACAGTTGCTGCTGGTGTTCATCCTTCACTCCTCCGCTAGGACTTCAGGAACAACCAGACAAGCTGCTTCAGCATCACTTGGAGTATCATGCTGGAGCCATGGTCCATGTTCCCTTTCTTTGGGGTAGAAAGAGATGCTTCCACCTTAATATAATTTGAGTTCATCTTGTCCCAAAATGGAGTCCTTCACTGATTTCAACAGAACTTTGGAGGAGACAGACAGCTGTTGATGGCTAATAATAGAAACATTTCTGACAATCTGGATTTGAATGACTCTGGAAGCTAATGATTTAGGATTCAGATGATTTCCTTTCAAAATAAAAGTGCACTTGGAGAAACAACTACAATATGCTGACAGAAAACAGCTTTTTTACCTTCTATATTTTTCTTTAATATTTAAAGTTCCAAACTTTGACTTATTTCATAAAATGCAAAACAGCAACCACAAATGGATATTAAGTGATTTCTTTGTATGGAACATTGTATTAGGAGTTGGAAAATATATGGTCCTTGCTCTCATGAACATTGTTCTCTCATAGGAGAGAGTGAAATATGAATACAGGTATCTATAACATGCAATAATATATGATAAATTAATTTTCATGAACTTATTCATAAAGGCCCTTCTTTGTTGCTTCAACATACCATATAGGTAAAGACTATGATAGTAAAGCCAGTCTCTAGAAGGTTCTACCATGCTGGAAAGATGGGGAGGATGGCCTTGGGGATAGACTGAGACTGCTGTTCAAGGACCAGTCTAGCTATGATTGGAGATGTTACTCTCCATCTGGCTGGAACCTTGGTAATGAATATTTTGGCTTTGGCATCTCATGAAACAAAAGTATGAAATGACCCTTACTTTACTCACCCTGTATCTGCTTTTGCAGTTATATGGGAGTTTCAGAAAAAAGATGCTAAGAATCACTCAGTTTTTAAGATAATCTGTAAATAATATTATAGTGGATAGAGTACTGAGTCTGGAGTTAGGAAGATTCATGTTTCTGAGTGTGACTCTGGCCTCAGACACCTACTTGTTGTGCGACCCTGGGCAAGTCACTGTTTACCTCAGTTTCTTCATCTATAAAATGAGCTCAAGAAGGAAATGGCTTTGCCAAGAAAATCCCAAATGGGGTCACAAAGAGTCAGACACAACTGAAACAACTGAACACCAACAATAAAAACAAAGTGGCTGATATGCTAAATGTGAGATGCTTGTCCAATGACCAATGACAGAACATACTACTAGAAGAATGAAACTGTGTTAATTTTTATGTTCTTGGTATAAATAGAACCAGAAAACAAAAGGAAGTTGCAGAGGAAGGGTGGTGGAAGGCTTCATCACAGGTGCTCTTTGGAGAGGCAAAGAAATACATTCTAGAGGATCATAGCTCTAGAGCTGGAAATAACCTCAGAAGTCATTTAGTCCAACTCACGCCTTTTACAGATGGGGAGGCTGAGGTCCATCTGTATTTGCTGCTCTCCTTGATTTCAATTCCATAGAATAAGGACCCTTCCCAGGTTAAGCTCATTACCTCTAATCTTATCACAATGCTGCTAACTCAAGCTGTGACTATTTCCACTTCTCTCAGTTTTATTTCCCCTCTAATTGGAAGGCTGGAGGGTAAAATATCAAATTCCTTCCAATAACTTCTTTGTATTTAATGTTTAAAATCCTTTTTGAGCTCTTCTAGGAATTCCTTTTGGACCTGAGATCAATGTCCATTTTTCTTTGAGACTTTGGATGTAGCAGTTTTGATTTTATTTTCTTCTTCTGAATTTGTATTTTTATCTTCCCTGTCATCATAGCAACTTTGTGTTCCTTTTTAGTCTTTTTCTTTGACCTTTAACTTAATGTTAAGGTTGTCCTGTGTTGCTGGGGTGGATTAGGCACCAAGCTTCAGGTTTTTATGTAGTTGTTTTCAGACCTAGTTCTGGGGGGTCTGTAAATTTTCAGTTCTTCCAAGATGGTAAAGTCTAAGGAGAGGTATGTTTACTATTCTCCTGACCTGTGCCTCTGGTCTGTGAGTGACCACAAACATTCTTTCCCACCCTGGAATTGTGACCAGGGTCTCCACTCCCTTTTAGCTTCAAGGTCTGGTGTGCTAGTACTCCTTCTTACCCTGGGACTGTGATCAGGACTGCATTCTGGATCTAAATATGAACAATGCAACAGTGACCTCTGTAATCTCTTGTCTGACCACCTTACTGTTGATAGACTGAGAGCCCCAAAAGTTGCTACCACAGATACAGTTGCCCCCCAAGGCCTGCTGCTGACCTGCACCAGGCATGGTCACTGGTGGCTGCCTTGTGCAGGGGCCTGGGGTCTTGTTGCTGCCTTGCGCATGATTTCTGGGGCTCACTGCTGGTTTGCTGGGCACAGCATGCACCAGACTTTGCTCCTTTGTTTCCCCAGTGAGACCTTCCCTGTTGACCTCCTAAGTTGTCTTGGGCTGGAAAATTGTCCCACCCTTTCCTTTTGTGAGTTCTGCCCCTCCAGAATTTACTTTAAGTTATTTTTTTGGATGGGGGAAGCGAGGCAAGTGGGGTTAAGTGACTTTCCCAAGGTCACACAGCTGGTAAGTGTCAAGTGTTTGAAGCTGCATTTGAACTCAGGTCCTCTTAATTCCAGGACCAGGACTGTATTCATTGTGCCACCTAGCTGCCCCTAAGGTATTTTAAAGAAGTTATTTAGAGAGGAATCTGAAAGTCTTCCTTTCTAGAGGGCAGAAACTTGGCAGAAACTCGCTCCACTCTGCATCTGTTGCTTTGCCTAGTTCAACTCCCTGGAATAAGATACCCCTGCACTGGGAACTCCCTGTCATCCCCCTCCCCAATTCTTTCCTACTTCCTTCTGTGTGTTGACTCTCCTCATTAGAGGAGAGCTCCTTGAGGGCAGTGGCTATCCTTTTTTAAAAAATTAATTTATCCTCAGCTCTTAGCATAGTGCCTGGCCCATAATATTTGATTAGGAAATGTTTATTGGATGGATGGAAGTGACTTGCTCAAGGTCACACAGGTAGTAAGTGGCAGAGCTAGTAGGTAAACCCATCTTCTGACTCCAAATCTAGTTCTTTTTGAATTACACCTTACAATGAATGGTAAGAATTGGTTTCATCAGACATCTGAAGGTTGGAGAACTGAGAAAAATATGTAATCTATAGCTCAAGATTAAGAAATGAAAAGAAGCCAAGTGCTTGATGATACTAAGTCTCTTATTTCTATTTCACAAATTCTTTCTTCAAGGGAAAAAATAAGTGTTTGACATGGTGAGCACCAAACACTGTCACCAGAAATGAAGTTGACTGTATCTTAAGAGAAGGAAATTACTGGTGAATGATACAAGGGTCATTTTTGAATCTTCTGTCTTTATACAGATAGATCACTGACTTATTTGAGCAAAGCTAAAACTGATCTCCAAATTGGAAACAAAAAATAAAATGGATATGTAACTAAAATAGCTCTGGTTTAATCTATTTAAACAAGTTATTGGCATTGGAAAAATGGATAAAGGAATAGACGTTGACATAAAACATCATCATATTCTATGAAATTTTAAGCTGTGTCAAATAATTGCCAGAACAAGGAGTGCAAAAGAGCTTAGATATCTCATTAGCTTGCACGTACATAATCACCAAGCCTCAGAATTGAAAGGCAACTCAGTGGCCATTTAGTACAACCCATATGTGAATAAAAATCCACTCTAAAGCTTGCCCGAGAAGTGATCGTCCAGTCTTTGATTGAAGACCTCCGATAAGAGGGAGCCCACTTTCCTATTCCTGCTTTGGGTAGTAATATGATTAGATTGCTTTTTCTTATATTGAATCCAAATGTGCCTCTTTGCTCCTAATTCTGACTCTGCGCAAAAAAGGAGTCTCATTTCTACCTACTTTTTAAATTTAGTGTTCAATTCAATTTAACAAGCATTTATTAAACACTTATTACATGCCAGACACTGTGCTAAGAACTAGGGGTACAAAAACAAAGGTGGAATAATTTCTGCCTCAGAGAGGTTATATTCTATTGGAGAGATAAGAAAACGCAAAGTGATTTCAAGAGGGAGAGCATTAGCACTACTAGGGTCAGGAAATGTTTCATGAAGGTGGTGGCATCTGAGCTATGCTTTGAAAGAATGTGGGAAATTCCAAGAAGTATAGATGAAGAGGAAGTGGGAGATTGGGGAGATACCCATACAAAGGCATGGAGAAGAAAATAAAATTTTGTATATGGGGACTGA
This sequence comes from Potorous gilbertii, assembly GCA_028658325.1. Classification (NCBI taxonomy): domain Eukaryota; kingdom Metazoa; phylum Chordata; class Mammalia; order Diprotodontia; family Potoroidae; genus Potorous; species Potorous gilbertii. The sequence goes on from CM053771.1 coordinate 514,125,420, forward strand.
CTTACAATGTTGCTGATAGGGATTTCTTAAGGATGAGAACCAGACTACTAGTCAGGAGTCAGTTTCTAGCCATAGATCTACATCTCCTACCTGTCACTAATTTGTTGTGTGACTTTGAATAGGTGAGATCACATTTCTCTGAGACTCAACAATGATGTTGAACTAGAATCCTAGAGTTCTCCCTATTAAATTTTATCTGGTTAACTTCAGACCTCAGTTCTCGCCTTTCAACATCTTTTGGGATCTCGATTCTGCTGTTGGATGCATTAGCTATCTTTCCTGGTTTAGGGTATAAATTTGAATGGAATGCTGCCTAGGTCTTCATTGAAGTTCTTGGGGAAAAAAAAAGCAGAGAGATGAACAGAATCCTAAAGTCTTCTACTAGAAACCCTTATTAAAATAATGCCTGGCACATGGTAGGTGCTTATCAAATGCCTATCGATTTCAATCAGTGCTAAATGCATACAATTTCTCATCTATAAGACTATCAGGAAAGTTTGCCAAATTTCTTGTTGAAATTCAGTGATATCATCCCATGGCCTCACCCTGGTCAGCTACTCTATTTAGTAATACTTGTAAAAAAAAAAAAAAGAAATTAAGTTAATCTGGTGTGACTTCTCTTACCACAAGTCCATATTGGCTCATTGTCAGGGTCTTTCAGGCCTGTACTACCAGAACCTGGTGAATACAAGTGTAGGCAATCTGGAGGTGATGGGGAAAGACACAAAGTGCTATGAAGGATGTAGCTGTGGCTTGTCCTACCACAGATTCCCCTCCCACTCAAACCATTTTCTTTTCTCTGTGCCTAAAGCCTCAGGAAGCTCTACCACCCAACTCAGCCCCAGAACGCAAAGAGTGCTCACAACATAGACACCCAGGACATCCACCAGAGCCATGGTACTTTGTAATGACCAGAGGCTTCCCCTGGCTTCTTCTCTCTCCCTCCTTGCAAAAATACAGCTCAGCAGCTGCTGGTTCTGTGTCAGCCCAATAAGTACCAGGATGAACGCTTGCTTCTCCTTTGCTTTTACTTCTAGGTGGGGTTCCTTTGCTGCCTGCTGACTCCACAGAATTTCCTTGGGGTTTTCACACTTACAGGAATCACCTCTTCCCTTTCCAAGTGCTCAGGGACCACATCTTTAATTCTTGGACACTTCAGTGTCTCATGACATGCAACCACACACAGGAGAGAAGACCACTGTATGGAGAAGCTTGGGGTCATTAGAACCACTGCACTATTTCCCAGAAGGAATCAACTCAACCTTTCTTCTTCCTTCTGTTCAATTCTGGAGCCAGCTCATTGTTCAATCACTCTGTTCAAGATATATGTATTAACAGATCTTCTCTGTGGGCTGAATTTCCAATTACATTTAATAATCTGTAAAATAAGAATTTCTCATCCATTTAGTTTTTCCTGAGTGGATAGCTGCATGAAACTGAAAAAATCAGTCAGTGATCTATCTTGTGCCAAATTTCAACCTACAATGAATCTTTATAATAAAACTCTCTTGTTTTATATGTTAAGGTTCAGACAGCTGTGGGCTGCCAAGAGGACAGTTGACTTGTGGCTTAACCAGTAGCCTTCATTTCTCTTAATGGAATAAGGAGGGCTAAATCTATTAAATTCTACCCTGTCTCTAATACCTTTCTTTGATGACATTATTCAAAAGGCAATCCAAGCTTCAGGTCACCTTGGAGATATTCCACCTGGTGGTGTATGTATCTAGATGGCACAGTGGGCAGAGTGAGAGGCCTGGAGTGAGGAAATCTTCAGTTTAAATTTGGCTTGAGACCCTTCCCCATTGTGTGACTCTGGTCAAGCCATTAAAGCTTTCTCAACCTCAATTTCCTCATCTGTAAAATGGGAATAATAGTCACTTCTAGGTTTCAGCGTTATTATGAGGATCCAATGAGATATTTGTAAAGTGCTTTGCAAACCTTAAAGCACACCATCAAAGCTACTACTGTTATCACTATCATAGGCATCATCATCATTGTCATTGCTACATGGCATCATGGAAATCTGCTCAGACGTCTGGAGAGAGTTCATCTAACAAAAGACGATCCAAAATAGGTTCCAGCAAAACTTGGTAGGGAGCAATCTTATGTTCTCCATCCATTGCATCCAAGTGACTCTAAAAGACCCCTAGAGACTCTCCTCCACCCCATCCCCTCCACTTCTGGAAAATAACAGAAGAGTAAAAGTGGATGAAGGTTCAAATTCATATGTTTTGAGGGTCTGATGAGGCAATACTTATTCCTGTTGATCACTCTGTAAATATGTAAGACACTTTGTGAAAGTGAATGTATTCTGTATGGTTCATAACTCTAAGAGGCTACAGTAGGAGATGATGACCGTGCCATGGAAATCTTTGTTACTTGGTGCAGATGCAGAATTTTCGTTTAGCTTAATATGAATGTGGAGGTGTGTGTGTAGAAATTAAAAACTGCTTGTCCTGAGGTTATCATATCCCCTCCCCACCCCATCCCACGACAACCTCTACATTGAAAAGTAACATGGCACAATGGAAAGAGAGGTGGAGTTGAAGCCGGAGAACCTGGGTTCCAATCTTACCTCTGACATTAACTATCTGTGTGACCTTGGGCAAGTCACCTATTTCCCTGGGTATTTGTTTCCTACTGTAAAATGAAGGGGTTGGGCTAAATAGGCTCTGCAGTGCCTTCCAGTTCTAAGTCTATGATCCCATATCACCACTTCCTTGAGCCTCAGTTTCCTCATATGAAAAATGAAGGGATTGGATTAGATGGCCTCTGAGGGCAACTAGGAGGGGTAGAGGATAGAGAGTTGAATAGAGTCAGGAAGACTCATCTGCCAGACACTTAACTAGCTGTGTGACCCTGAGTAAGTCACTCAATCCTGTTTGTCTCAGTTTCCTCACCTGCAAAATGAGCTGGAGAAGGAAATGGCAAACCACTGCAATATCTTTGCCAAGAAAACCCCAAATGGGGTCATGAAGAGTTGGACACGACTGAAAAACCACTGAACGACAACAACGGAGGTCCTTTCATTCTCCAGCTCGGTGTTCCGACGATCCCACGACTGTTTACTGAGGAGCAAACAAAGCCCGGAGCCACATCATGCTAATTACTCCTGGCACTGCTCAATAATTAATGAAGGGTTAAAGAGACGCCTCCAAATTGGAGCATTTGCTCAGAAGGCCATAAAAGCAGGAGGAGCTCCTAACTGGCCACGCCAGTGGCTGTGCCTCGGCCTGCCTTCCGAGGAGTGGGAATCAGAGACAGGAGGTGACCAGCAAAGGGAGGCAGGTTCTTTTTTGGAACTGTGCTCCAGTGGAAACAAGGGCCCTGACGTGAAGGGAGCGCTGGCTTTTTGGGTTTACTGCGGGAGTTTCTTGAGAGACCGAGTTATCTAAAGAGAAAAAGAAAAAGAAGGAAACAGAGATAGTTATCCTCACTGCCTGGATTACAGCGCAGTCCGTGTGAAATCAGCAGTTTAAAATAATTTGACGATAGTGATGGGGGGAGGCAAATAATCACACAGCCGTGAGCCTGGTATTTATCTCCCGAAGTTGAGCGGAGGATGGAGGCTGGCATCCCGCCTGGCAAATAAGATATCAAAGACATGTCTTGTGTTACAAAATTAACAAAGGCACAAATCTCTCTCTCTCTCTCTCTCTCTCTCTCTCTCTCTCTCTCTCTCTCTCTCTCTCTCTCCCCTCCTTTCTCCTCCTCCCTCCCCTCCCCTCCCCTCCTCTCCTCTCCTGTCCTCTCCTCTCCTGTCCTCTCCTCTCCTCTCCTGTCCTCTCCTCTCCTCTGTTTTCCTCTCTTTTTCTGTCTCTCATTATTTCTGTCTCTCTCTCTCTCTTGTCTGGAAATAGACCAAGGATTAACTCTTTGTGCTTCAGCCTGATTTCACAGTGTGTCCCCCATCCCACTGTTCCTCATTAATCACTGCCAGAGGTCCAGGCCTCAGACAGACCAAGGGCCTTTCCCAGGAACCCCTGCTGCTTGGCAGGAGAACTGAGCCAGGGCCAAAGGGTCTTGCCTTAGAGCTCAGGTACAAACTGGCTGTGGCCAAAGCCCATCCTCTTGAACCTATAAAGCTCCTTGAATATAATAGGCTTAGGAGGAAAAGGCAGTGGAAAGAGAGGATAAGCAGGAGAATTATTATTTTTAGTAATTTAAGTTTAAATTCAGATGAAAAAAGAAGAGATTGGTCAAGTGCTGTTGAATAGGTTCCTCATTTCTGTTGGACTAGGTAGAAATGATGACCAGATTTTCTCTTTCTTTCTCTTTTGGACATACACCTGTCTTCCCAGCCCCAGCTGCTGCCCAGGGGAGTTAAGGGGCAGGAGGGTAAACAGCAAAGCTGCAGACATGGAGGTCCCGGCTGTCTTGTTATCCCTGCCCCCACCCCCTTTAATATGAAACTGGTTCCAGGCATTTTTTTTTAAAGCTCTCAGCAGGAATTGCAAAGTTTCCCAAGTCGTCACCTAGCAACAAAACCCAGCAAAACATTTGCCAAGCTTTTTTTTTTTTTCCAACTTGGCCATCATGGGCAGAGCTGACTTGTCGATGGCTGCATTTGCTATGGAGGGAAATTGAATGCTGACCTCTTATTCTTACAGGATGCCGAGCTGTGCAATTGGACCAGCCTGAACAAAATGAATGCATTCTGAACAAGAGCCCTTCGCAGTCATTGTGAGGAGGTCAGGGGGGAGTCATCAGGATTTGATGAGGTCAGTTTTTGTTGGCATTGCTTAAATCTAACTTTTAAGACAGTTGCTTTAAATTAAGCAATGCTGACTATTATCAGTTGACTTCCACATGCATTTGTGAAGTATGTGATCTGTGGCAGACACTAGCCTAGGCACTAAGATGACCAAGACAGAAACCACATTGTTCCTTCTCTCAAGGACAGGAGCGGGGTGGGTGGATAATATATACACAGATAAAGAAATAGAAAAAAATGCAATATTATTTTTTTGGAGAGAGTCTGGAACACCCAGAACTGGAAAGATAAAGCAAGTCAATCTAATTCCCAAGCATTTATTGAATACTTATTACTGTTTGCTACTGTTGGTCAGGGACTGTTTTCAGTGCTGGGAATACAAAAATGAAAACTGTCCTTACCTTCAATGAACTTACATTCCATAAGTAACCAAAGTCAATACAGAACCAAGAGGCAGTATGATAAAGTAGATAGAGAGTTAAGTCTGGAGAATTGAAATCTAGGTTCAAGTCCCTCCTTTGACAGGTTATCTGTGTCTCTCTAGGCAAACCACTTAACTACTTATTGCCTCAGGATAATTCTTCTTCTTTTGTTAATATGACATTTTATTTCCTCCCAATTATATGTTAAAAGTTTTAAACATTTTTTTAAAGTTTTGGGTTCCAAATCCAATCCTATCCTTCCTCCTTCCTCCCCCCTCTCCCTGAGACAGTAAGCAATCTTATATAGGTTATACATGTGCAGTCATGTAAAACGTTTCCATATTAGTTATTTTGTATAAGATGACTTGCATAAAGAATGAAAGAAAATGAAAATTAGCGTGCTTCAGTCTGTATTTGGATAACATCAATTGTTTCTCTGGAGTTGGATAGTGTTCCTTATTGTGACTCCTTTAGGATTGTCTATTGCCTTCCTGAGAACAGATAAGGCATTCACAGTTATCACCATTACAATATTACTGTTATGGTGTATAATATTCTCCTGGTTCTGATAGTTTTACTTTGCATCAGTTCGTGTAAGTCTTTCCAAGTTTTTCTGAAATCATCCTGCTTGTCATTTCTTACAGTACAATAATATTCCCTTACAATCAGGCACCATGGCTTGTTTAGCCATTCCCCAGTTCATGGGCATCCCTTTGATTCTCTGGATGACTCTCAGACTACAAGTTAAGGAAGGGTTACTGATCTACATTAATAAAAAAGAGTTTCCTCTAAGGAAATTCCTTTGACCAATGAAATCCAAGGTCTACAACAAAACACACACAGATAAAATCAAAATAATTTCTGGAAGGGGAGCCAGCACTAGCAATAATGGGCATGATGGGGTCAGAAAAAGCCTCTTGTAGGAGGTGGCACTTGTATTTAACCTTGAAGGTAGCGAAGGATTCCATGAGGTTGAGGTGGAGAAGGAGATTATTAAAGGCACATTGGGCATCCTGTGAAAATCATAGAGATGAGTAATGGGGTGTGGTGGATAGGGAACAGTCAGTAGCCTTGTTTGCTCGAATGGCAAGTGACAAGGAGGGGTAATGTGTAAATTGGAGTCATATTGTGGAGGGCTTTAAAGACCAAAATGCATGAGCTAGACTTTTTCTAAGTATATCTGGATAGCACAAGAAACCTCAAGTCTGTAGGGTAATCAGTCCAGTATTCAACTAAAGATGACTTGGCCTTCTGATTGAAAATAATATTGGTAGGAATTCCTCCTTCACAAGGAGAGGAAACTGACTTTGTAATTCTACTCAAAATTAAGAGCCAGACAAGGCATGTGGCTTCTTCTTCACTGTGAATGTTTCCAGCATTGGTGCAGATCATAAACTGCTCCTCCCCTTAGTGGATGACTTCATGAATTTCTGGGATGAATAGAATCCCTCCCTTGGTGGCCATCCCTCTGGTGGTGGAAGTCTCCCTAAACTTGGTCAGGTTGCTCCTTATGTGTTAGACCTACAATCTATCAGTGGAACTTGCAGCCTTTTCAGTTTGGTAGAATTTGTCAGAGCCTGGACCACATGAACTTAGCCTTTGGGAACAAAGTGAGACCAGCTCCGTTATCTAACCCAGTAGACTATAGTCAAATAATTTGTATTATAATGAGGAAAATTTTCTACACCAGATTCTGCACCAGATTTCTATACCTCTTGTCTAGTAGAATATATAAGCTCCTTGAGGGCATGGACTATTTTATTTTTGTCTTTGTATCTCTTGTACTTTGAAGCATGTCTGGCACATAGTAGATGCATAATAAATTTTCACTGAGGGGGAGCTAGGTGGCACAGTGGACAGAGCATCAACCCTGCAGTCAGGAGGACCTAAATTCAAATCCAGTCTGACACACACTTGCTGTGTGACGCTGAATAAGTCACTTAACCCTGATTGTCTCGAAAGAAAAAAAAGAAAGGAAAAAATATTCATTGAATTAAAATGAATTGAATATTGGAACCTCAAGGTAACGTTTTCTAAGAATCTATGATGTGAGCAACTTCCTCTTTCAGGTGAAAGCAGATTAGAAATGTCTCTTTGGCCCTCAGACACTTCAAATCAAAATAAAGGGTCCAAGTGGACCTGCCTTAACTTGAATCTCCTCATAGTGTTGGTCATTAGAGAGCAGAATTAGTATTGATAGAGTGCTTTCTACGTACCAGGTCCTCTGCTAAGCGCTTTACAGCTGTCATCTCCTTTGGTCCTCATAACAACCTGGGAGGTAGGTGGTATTCTTATTTCCATTTTACAGATGAAGAGACAAAGGCAAACAGAGGTTAAGTGATTTGTCTAAGGTCATATGACTAATAAGTCTCTGAGCTAGATTTGAATTCAGGGTTTCATGACTCCAGGCTTGGCACTTTATCCATTATGAAACCTAGCTGGCCCCATCAGGGGCATTTCCTTTGGATATCTGTATAATGGGAGGAGAAAGTTTTGATAGCCACATGAAGGGACCCTTTTGTGTGCTGGTGGGTCTTGGCTCACAAAACCCTGGAAAACATGTTGATTGGCCCTTGGCATGTCATCAAGACAGTGTGGCCATAGAGCTATAATACTCATATTGAGGAAGAAGCCACAGCAATACTCATCCAGTCAATCAGTAATCATTTATTAAGTACCTACTATGTGCCTCGTACTATGCTGAACTTTGGAGATAAAAGGAAAAGTAAAAAGCAGTCTTTGATCTCTAGGAGATACGCAGAGAGTAGTAGCAGTTTGGCAGAGAAGCAGCAAATGCTGCCCTCAGTGACAGAAAAGAATGGGAGCTCCAGGTGATCAGTCAGCAGTGAAGCAGGATCAGGAGCTTGCAACCATTGACATACAAGTTGTCTGGTCAGCACTCCCTCTCCCACTGAAAGCACGAAAATCTGGGGGACATTGGATCCCCTTGTGTATGGGAGTTGGATGATGATTTTACTTGATTTCCCTTCATTCTCTACTTTGCTATTCCATCCTCATTTAAAAAAATACATTATTTGATTTCTGATTCCCAGTGTGTTGGTTTAAAAAAAAAAGTACTGATAGGGGCTCAAGTGGTATTTGCATAATGGTGATTATCCCAGGCTAAACCTGGGATGGTGAAGGGCTCTAGGGGCATGTGGGACCCATGCTACAAATCAAGTATGGATTGAGCTTCAATTATGTGCAAGAATATGCCACATGCTTAGTGGGATACAAAAGAAAATGGCAAATCACTCTAGTATTTTTGCCAAGAAAATCCCAAATGAGATCATGAAGAGTCAGATATAAATGAAATGACTAAACAACAACACCATTATTGATCTAGCACTGGGACATTTAAAGGTCAGTGGATCATAGGTCCCGAGAGGAAAGGTACATGAGAAGCTAATGAGTCCAATGTCCTAATTTTATAGATGAAGAAACAGAGTCCTAGGGAGGGGACTGGATTTGCCCAAAGTCAAATTGATTGTAAATAGAAGAGTCAGGATTTGAATCCAAGTCTTCTGAATCCAAATTCAGCACTTTTGTCATTGTTGCTTCCCCTGGTGAAGTTCTCCAGCTGTAATCTCCTTGAGCTGATGCTCAGTTTCCTAGATGAGAGCATGATGCACACTTCCACAGGAGGTTCTTTTTCATCATTTTCTGTTTTCATCATACACTTTTGTTCAGTGTGTCCCCAACAGGGAGAAGGAGGGAGTTTACAAGGACAAAATAAGAAATGTTGAATTGAACATCATGTTCAAGGGTTTCCCTCACCTGGGAACTGAGGCTCAAGTGGTCTAGTACAAAATTAGTTCTGGAGAAATTTCCCAATAGACTAAAGGTATTCTTTTAATGGGTCCTAACCTTTGGCATCCTTGAGGTTTGACAGTAATCTGCTTTTAGTTCAGTCACATTTCTAGGACTCTCATAAAGAAGGACAGTGTCCTTGGCAGAGGTTGGGGCTGACGTAGGATCTATTTTATTTGTTTCATCCATGTAATCCACGCACAGTTTCTGTTTGGGAAAGACCAGAGATATTCTTGAAAGTGAGGACCAACTTGGGAAGAGTATTTCTTAAAATAAGTCAAGTTTCAGAGTAGATAAAACAGGTGGCTTTACTGGACTTAGGAGGTCCTGGGTTCAAGTCATACCTCTGATATATACATGGTATAAGCCCTTTGTGAATAGAAATTTGTGATAATAACCCCAACACCTAGCACATTATAGGTTCTTAATACATATTTATTGATTGATTGACCCCAAGTAAGTCACTTAATCCTTCCATGTCCCAGATTAAGAACTGGTAGACAGTTTCCTCATTGGTAGTTCCATAAAACTGGAGAGCTCATTGGACCAGTTCAAAGAGAAAACAAAAATTCTCTACTGGATATCAAAGAACACTATCCTTTTACTGGTTTCTAATAACATTTAGCCCTCTTGGTAGACACAATTTCCTTCATGTAGTTATTCATACAAGTGAAAATATTACATTATTCAATGGTAAAATTCACAAGTCCAAAATGAAACTCATTTTAAAATCTCTAAATCTACATTTTCTTCAGACTTCCCTATTTCTATCAATTTCCCCTCCAATCCGCTGTCCAAGTCTTCGCAGTTCTATACCCACAGATACTCCTGCATCTGTCTCCTTCTCACCATTGATAGTCACCATTCTGTTTCAGGCCCTCCTTCCCTCTTAATATTCTCAGTCATCTTTGATTCTCCCCTCCTTCTCATTCCACCCTCCCCCATATTCAATCAATTGCCAGTTTCTTTCTCTGTCTCTCTCACTCTGTTGTAGCCCCAAAATGGATATAAGGACTTTCCCTCCCTTCAAGTGTTGCCTTTATGTTCTGAGCACAGTAACTGGAACTTAGTAGGCATTTAGCAACTCCTCGTCAAATCGACAATGTATTGATTACTTCCTAAGTTTTACTCTTCTAAAACATTTATGCTTATCTCAGTTTATTTAGGGAAAGTGAAAATAAATCTGATAATATAATTGAGTTTCATATAAATGAAAAGAAAGATTAAGATTACTTTAAAGGTGAGTGGTCAGCAGGGTAATTCTATTTCTCTACATCCATTTTATGATTTACAGCAAATGGAAAAACGTCAATAAACTGGAGCTTCTTTCAAGGGACAGTGAAGGGAGCAAGTACGGAGCGCTTCTGGGAACTGAGGTAGTTTCAGTGGAAAAGAATTACTTTCCTAGCTGAAGGCAGATCTGTATTTTCTTAATCAAGAATTCTGACCCACAGGTAGAGGAGAAGACAGATGCTGTCTCTCTGTATGTAACACCTCCTTGGCCCCTGGTTACCAGATGGCATTGTTTTTCACTGAAGGATGAGGCACACAGAAGTTTTGGAAGCTTACCCCATCTCCCTCTCCCCCTCCTTACCCAACTCTTTGAAGCTACAAAATTGGACTGGAAATCCCACAAGAATCAAGGCCTAGTCTGAGGTCTCATGACTTTCATGCTGCTGCACAGACCCCCTGGGTGGTTTGCCTGGAGTCTAGTGGAGTGGGAGTTGTACAGACAGCTCTTCTATTCTTGGGTCATGACTGAACAAGTTTTCTCCCTTGAACCTCTCAAAATAAAGTGAGTAACAGCTGCTTGAAAGATCTTTCTTTTAAAAAAGATTTATTAGTAAGTTGTAGCCTCATTCAATATTTTGCCTCATCCCCCTGCATTGGTGCTGATGGTGGACTGGTAGGATGCCATCTTTGGTAATGATTACAGGATCATAAATTTAGAGCTGAGGACCTTGGAGGTCATCTAGTCTGCCCCTCTCCTTTTAGAGATAAAGAAATGAAGTCAAGAGATGTAAAAGGACTTACCCTACATCATGCAAGTGACAGAAGTCATTGGGAGAATCTGAAATGGCTATGGTTCAAATATATCCTCTGTTGCACACTGCCTGATATTCAAATTGCAACCTCACAAGCATCCATTAAGCATCTACTATGTGCCAGGCATTATATTCACCACTGGAGAGACAAAAACAAAACGCCCAAGTTCCTATCTTTATGGAACTCTTGTTCCATTGGGATAGGGGTGGGGGAGGGATACAGTGTGTGCCTAGACACTACACAGTAGGGGAGTCTAGGAGACAAAGAGCTTTGGGGGAATTTGTTGGGGAAGATGAACCTTTCCTAGAGGTGAAAGGTGGGAAATCAAGGAGGACTATGGGGAGGAGGTGACTCCTTGACTGAGCCTTGGAAGGTTCCAAAAGTCAGATGCTATGTAGAAAAGCTAGGAGAGTACTTTCTGGCATGGGTGATCATTCCTTCGAATGCATAGAGATGGGAGATGGACTGTTGAATTCAGAGTTAGACTTAAAGGCAAAAGTTTCATTTCCCTGGCATTTGGTCTCACACTGTGGCCTCATTCACCCTCTTTTTTTCGATACTTCAGCATATTCAGAGTTGTATAAGAAGCTGAACTGAATTCTCAGAGAGCCTCACTTCTTTAAGATGAGTGGGACTGCTTCATTTATATCTGTTTGAAAGATGGTTTTCCTGCCATTGTTTTTCATTTGGAGAGGGCCTGGTGTGTCCTTTCCCACACTGGAGTCTTGATCCTGTAGAATCATTGCTTTATAGCTTGGAGGTCATATAGTCCCTCTCCCCACTTTATGGGTGAAGAAATTGGGGAACAGAGGGATTAAGTGACGTGTCCAGGGTTACAAAGCTATTATATGCTTGAAGCAGGATTTGAATTTGAGTCTTCCTACTTCCAGGCCCAATGCTATAGCTATTCCACTTCCCAGATGCCACTCTAAGAACCCTCCAGCCTTCTTCCATATTGGACAAGAGTCACTTAGAATTATCCAGTTTTCATATTCGAATTATACTAGCTTCTGTAGTAATAAGACAGGACTTAGGGTCAGGAATTGGGCTAAAATTATGGCTTCATCCCTTTCTAACTATGTGACTATGGGTCATTCACTCCTCCTCTCTAACTGTCAGTTCTGCATAGGTTAAATGAGAATCATACCACTAGTACTACCTACTTCCTAAGGTTTTTCGGAAGGATGCACCTTGAGAATCTTCAAGTGCAATAGGAGAAGGGATGACATTTATGTTGGACTTTACAAAGCATTTTTAAAGTGCTTTATGTATGTTAACCCATTTGAGTCCCCAAACAACCCTGAGGTTAGGTACTAAAGCTATCATTCCTCTCCCCCATCTTACAGTTAAGGAAACTGAGGCTCAGAAAAGTGAAGAAAGATTTGAACATGTAAGAAAGAAACCATTCCTCCTAAGATGATGAGGTCAGAAAAAGTGACTGAAGATGCCAAACATGTACTGAAGACATTGGTGATGAAAGGGGCACAGTTGTGAGGGTACCTGAGAGGCTGGTTTTCAAGATTTCTCCAAAAGAAGATTCCAAAAATGTGGAGATGATTATGGTGACTACTGTTAACAGAAAAATAAATAAAATATTGAGAAAACTCATCAACTACTGACCCCACATCTTCTTTCTTTACTCTATAAAAACATGATGAGAGTGATCCATGCATGCATCCAGGAGATCATTGATGAAAATATAAGTAGGGAACATACAGACTTATGTAGATCATTTTATACAGCATATTTCATCTTCAATCAATCAAATAAACAAGCAATGAGCAGTTGTTAATCAGGTAGCTTGCAGACTTAGTGGATAGAGAACTATCAGGAGTCAGGAAGACCTGAGCTCAAATGTAGTCTTAGACACAAGCCAGCAGGGTGACCCTGGGAAAGTCATTTTGTCTCTGTCTGCCTCAGTTCCCTCAGTTGTAAAATGGGACTAATAATAGCACCTGCCTCCCATACTGGTGGTGAAGACCAAAAAAATAATATCTGTAAGCAGTTAGCACATAATTATGTCCGACTCTTCATGACCCCATTTGGGTTTTCTTAATGTAATATAAATTTATTTATTTAACTTTTTACATTCATTTTCACAAAATTTTGGGTTCCAAATTTTCTCCCCATTTGTCCCCTCCCCCACCCCAGTACACTGAGCATTCTAATTACCCATATCACCAATCTGCCCTCTCTTCTATCATCCCTCCCTTCTCTTGTCCCCATCTTCTCTTTTGTCCTGTAGGGCCAGATAACTTTCTATTCCCCATTACCTGTATTTCTTATTTCCTAGTAGCAAGAACAATATTCAACAGATACTCCTAAAACTTTGAGTTCCAGCTTCTCCCTATCCCTCCCTTCCCACCCATTCCCTTTGGGAAGGCAGGCAATTCAATATAGGCCATATCTGTGTAGTTTTGCAAGTGACTTCCCTAATAGTCATG